>JARJHM010000557.1:0-217496 GCA_033356055.1 Carex pumila | reverse complement strand
GATTACAACGGCCTATTGCTAATCATGGATCTGTTGTATTAACACCAGCAAATTGAGTGCGTATCGCTTAGGTACCTGAGGTACATTTTAAAAAAACGAACGATCTAGATTAATTTTATTCAAATCAAAGTTAATTCCGTAAGTGTTTTTGACTGTAGGGGATTGCTTTAAGATTTGTGCTATGCTAAAAAAAACAATCCTGATTTCAGCTTGCACCTCAAGTACCTTGGGGTGATACGGATTCGTGCAAATTTTAACTTCATTGATGGAAAGGGAGAAGAAAGTAATGCGATCTGTTTTCGTCACTGAAAAAAAAAAAAAAAAAAAAAAAAAAAAAAAAAAAAAAAGGAGATTGTAAAGAAAAGCTTAAAAGAGCGATAATGACTGCATCAAAGTAATTATCCATTCACCCAATCACCCTCCTCTGTTTTTATCCCTTTGTATCAAATTCTAGTTGAAATTGAATTAAATCATGCAACTTAGATAAATTTCTAAGGAGGGTTTAAATGTCTCTTCTCTGATTCTATCTTCATCATGCTTTTA
Organism: Carex pumila; assembly: GCA_033356055.1. NCBI lineage: Eukaryota > Viridiplantae > Streptophyta > Magnoliopsida > Poales > Cyperaceae > Carex > Carex pumila. Next base: position 216,953 of record JARJHM010000557.1, on the reverse strand, counting down.
TGTATCTCCATTTACTATTAAGTACATTGGGTGTCCGATCCGTCAACAGCTACAATTGAAAGATGAAATTTCGGATTTGATCTCAACCCACCAATTACGTAATTTGTCTTCTTTTTAATTAAGTGCATATGTTTTTATGTATAAAAGTCTAAATTTAGTAAAAACATACTCATCACAGTGTGCTGCAACACGACACGTTATAATTAAAATTGAAAAAATTCTGAAATTTAGCAATATATTTATCCGTTTTTTTATTTCTTTGTTTTCTATATTTCTCATCGTCAATTGAGAAGACTCCACCTTCCATTTTCTTATTTCATTGTTTCCTTACTTCTTCTTCGTTTCTATACGGACCACATGAATTTTTTTTTTCTTTTTCTTTTTCTCTTTCTTTGTTTCTATACATATTGTTGTGGGTAATTTAGAATATTTTTCAATATATAATATATCAACGTGTGTTTATTCTAAATTGAAAACAAATTAAAGAAGAAGAATAATATAAATTATAAACAAAGAAGAATATAAATTGGAACGTGTGTGTGAATATATATTTCTCTCATAATATGTGTGTGTATAGTAATATATCCTATACATACACCACGATAACATTTTTTATTTATGTTTTTTTTGATATCATATTATATGTCGATATTGAATTGTTGTACGATATTTGATATTAGATTTGAATCGAGTTATTATTTGATATCATTGTAACTTAAAAATAAAGAATCATCACATCATCAAATTGTTGTCAGAGATCACGATTAAAGTCAATTAAAAATACATAATCATATAAATTTTCTATTAACATGTGTCTTAATATTTGAATAATTATTATTTTCATTGATATTTTTTTTCTTGTAACATGTACCCATTGCAATGCACGGGTATGATATTTAGTTATTTTATAAATAGTAAAAAATTAAAGCTTTAGCATTAAGATTCGTGCTTAATTTTTAAAGTATATAATTCTTCGATAATTTGAATTTGATGAATCCGTATCACCCTATGTACTTGAGATGCAAGCTATAAATCTGGACCATTATTTTCATGTGGCAACGAATCTCAAAGCAGATCCCCTCCAGTTCCAAGACTCCCAACTTGCTCCGAATTGAGTTTGGCCTAGCTGGAATTAATCTCGGCCGTCCATTTTTAAAATTGTACCTCAGTGCCCCGGGACACACTGATTTGAATTTGATCCAGGTCCGCACTACGGAAGCATATCCTCTACGTAGTCGTAAGCTGCGGAGCTTTTAATATGGTCCGTTCATTTTAATCGGATGGACCAGAACAGATCTTGCCCGAATTGAAACAAAAAATTCTCAAACTTTGTCTGCCCTTAGAGGATACGCTTCCTGCCCGCTAAAAAATATTCATGCTGAGCCCAATATGAATGAGGGTTTTCACTGAAGTTTTAGGGTTTCTGGGGCTCTGGCAAGGTCCTGGCCACGGCGATATCAAAGGAGAGTACTGTCCAGAATCGCCTTAGTCTCCTGAGCTTAATACACTCACTGTCGACAAGTATGGGTCATCGGAAAGGGATATAGGGCAGAGCTCATTTGGGTTTCGATCCGATTCTTTCTTCCTTCTTTGTGTTTTCTTTCAATTGAATTATTACTGATGTCGATAAGCAGTGACAAAACTATATATTGATTAGATATTAGACTTGATTGTAACTTACAATAGTTTCATGAGTTAACGAAAATAGGCAGTGCTGCCTTTTTATCAAAAAAAAAATTGCAATATGAAATCATATAGTTCTTCAAATTTGAAACCTTGATCTTATGATTTCTTATTAAATTTCTTAACAAACATGAACCTTGTCATTATGGATTCATAGAGAAGTGTTTTAATTATGTTTTTCATAATTTTTTGAGTTTTATTTCTATTTTTTAAGCTGTCAAATGTGTTTAGGGGTAAAATTGTCCATATGCTGTCAAAATTCTTTATTTATCTTTGAATTTTAATATAAAATTGAATTGAACTCCAAATGATACGAAATTTAAGTCTATCTTAATTGTCTTGAAGTCCTTTACATGCTGGAATAATTTATTTTACAACTTTGGTCCCTGTAAGGACCTCTAATTGCCAATGCGGCCAGCATAGGTCATTTTCTGACCCCTCTGCCTTGTGAATTTTATTGTGACCAATTGGCTAAATGAAAAATTGTGTTCTTTATATGTAAATGTCCCTTGTGTCATGTAGTTTGTGCTTGATTTATTTGGTGGCCATTGAATTTTTCTACAATATGTTAGTAGAAGGTTTGTGATGTTTTCCTTAGGTGTCAGGCAGGGGTGCACAAAAAATTCGAGATTCGTGATTCGATTTGAGTTTGATTCGAAAAAGTTTGAAAAAAATTCAATTAAAAAATAATTCAGTTTAAAATTAATTTAAACCAGTTCGATTTAAAATTAATTCAATTTTGAATTCAAACTTGGATAGATTCGATCTGATAGGTTCGTGAATTTGTAAAGGTTCGAAATTAATTTACGTCACTATTATTCTTGAGTAAAGATGTTGTCCTCCTTGAATCTGTCCCTTATCTGTCTCCCTAACAATCTTTCTTTTTTGTTCCCCCACGTGGTCAAAATCCACCTTTTTCAACCTTTCTTTTTTGTCCCCCTAACAACCTTCCTTTTTTGTTTCAATCTGAGCAGGTGTTAATATTATTAGTGTCAGGTGTGAATATTGTTAGTGTCATATGTGAATACTTCATTAGTTAGATATGAATACTTCGTTTGTTAGATATGCATACTTCATGTTAGATATGAATACTTCTTGAAAGAGGTGGGAGTGAGAGAGATGAATTTGACAATGAATTTTGAACTGTATAAATTATTTCGAACATGTATGAATACTTCGTAATCGTCAGTATGAATACTTCTTGAAAGAGGTGGGGTGAGAAAGATGAATCTGACTTTGAATTTTGAATTGTATAAATTATTTCAAATATGTATGAATACTTCGTAATCGTCAGTATGAATACTTCATCTGTTTAGATATGAATACTTTTTTATTTAGATATGAATAATATATAGATTCGCTGTAGTGGTCTCCAATCTTGGGAAATGTCGCTTTTAGACGATTGCGGTCCCCAATTCAGGCTGTCACAAGACGTCAGCAGTCTCCCTGGTCGTTACTGATCCCCTCCAGCTTGTGTTTACATATGATGAATGGTTCTGATAATAAGTATGAATACTATAAATTCTTAAGTATGAATACTATACTTTTTAACTATTAATCTTGCTTTTTGATAGTAGTTAGCACATTTTAACTAATTTTTTTGTCTTTTAGTACCGGAAACAGATAGAGTACTGAAATAGGGGACTGTTAATCCATCCCATTATTCTCGGGTTAATATTGTCACACAGTAGTTTTGGCTTGCAGCGCAAAGACTAGAATCAAACCAGAAATTCATATAGTTCGTTCGCTGCATTAGGCCAAAAATACACTGTTAAAATACCTTCCCGTATTCCGTCTCCCTCTCTCTCTCACTCTCGCTTAACCTAAACGTCGACTTTTGCTCTTTCCCATCGACTTTTTTATCTCTCCGATGGCGCATACAGCGAAGGTTTGGAGCTCTTTCTCTAGTCGAAGCACAATATCTCTTCCTTTCCAAACCCCTCTTCTTCTTCTCCTTTTCTCTGATTGCAATATTTCAGCCAAATAATCCAAATCACGAACAACTGGCTCCATTGGTGATGATTTTGCACGGCCTAGAAGGACGAATTTTGATTCCTCTCTTGGTGGATGTGGTCTCGTGGTAGTTTCGAGGCCAGAAGGATTCAAATCGAACTAGTTTGAATTATAACGAACCAAATTCGAACTGACCTTTTAAGTTTGAAATCTCTTTCAATTTCGAATTGGGTTTGGTTCGAAATTATTTCGAATTCGAATTCGAACTAAGGCAGATTCGATTTGGTTCGGTTCGTTTGCAGCCCTTATACCCTAACAAAACCCTTTTTCTTTGTAATTTTTTTCATTTTACAAGAACAGTGATTGTTTTCAACTATAAGTGATCTCTTGTGTGTGTTAGATAATAAAAAGGCTATTCCTTTCATCTTGAGGTTATTCTTGAAAAATTAGCTGCTCAGGGTGTATGTACAAAATATCCTTTATTTTATTTTTACTTATTTCTTGAGCTAATGTGTCTCATTGCTTTTTTCTTTGATGGAATGGAAATGAAGACATCTGATATAAGGAAGTGGTTCATTAAGCAGCATGATAAAGGTAATGGTGCTGCTTCTAAGCCCGAGGCAAACCCAAGTTCAGAGAAACCCACTTTAACTCTCCCGGAGAAACTGGTACAAGTTTGTTTGTTTGTTCGTTTGTAGGCTATATTTGGTTTTTCATTTACATTATTTTCTTTATGGTTTAGTTTGAGTTTCTGTCTGTCAACTTTCTTGTATGTGGGTAAGGAAATAGAAACTGTTGTTATTTGTATATACTTTTCCTTTATATATTTATTTCTATCAACATCAAAGGATTTGGTTGGCAGGAATTAGGTGTATCTTAGCCTAATCATCCCTGTTTCAAAGAATATACGGATATTCTTTGGTTTATGTCAGCGATTTCAATCAAAATACTACCTGGACTTCAATTGTTATCTTCAAGTCCAAAATTTATGCTTGGTGTTATGCGTTTTATAGAGCATCGCAACTCACCAAGTTAACTATAATACCTGCTTAATTTATAACTCACCAATTTATGCTTGGTATTATGCATTTATTGTCGTGCATCAGTTTTTCACTCACTGCTTAATTTATAAGCATGCGTAGGCAGGATAAAGCTAATTGAAAACTATTTTTATACAGGTGCCTATGGCTCAAGATACTCCTGCCAGGAAAAAGACTAGCAAGTACTTTGCCTCATCCAGTTCAAAAGAAGCAGCTTCTAAAGAGGTGCCAAAAGATGAAAAACCTCCTGCCAAGCGCAAAACCCAAATTGAAACAAAAGGAGAACCCAAGCCTACACCAGCCAAGAAGCCCCATGTAGAGAAAAAGCCTAAAGAAGAAACAGAAGAGGATGATGACTTTGTGAAGCCAGTTGCAGCGAAGAAGTCAAAGGGCTCGTCTGGGACTGCACTTGCCCGCGAGTCATTTGCTGTGAAAGATGAGTTGGAGGAAGAGGAGTTGCTCGCAAAAGGAGCTGGTAGGGGCAGAGGAAGTGGGGGAAGGGTTGCAGGCTCTGCATCTGGAGGGAGAGGGCGAGGTGGTGGGAGGGGGGGTTTTATGAATTTTGGTGAAAGGCAGGATCCGCCTCATAAAGGAGAGAAGGTACGGTATTGTTTATCTATTGATTATTTGTTTGCTTTGATATTTACTTTAGACTTAATTTCTTATTCGAAGATTATGCTCAGTATTTCGTTGCTGCAGGCCTGATACTAGTTTTACATTAACATGGTACCAGTGTGGTATATGTTTGTGTGGATGTCAACATTACATACTATTTTTGTGACTTGGTCTGTTCATATTGACCATGTCCCTATTACCAAAATGTTCACCACATTTAGAGGTATATTAACTAAGAAAATTGTATCAGGTATTTTAAATTAAGGAAGGATTTTATGAGCTTGTTGTATGCAGTCTAAAAAATGTGTAATGGAGCACAGAAAAGTCTATGGGTGTTTATCAGATCTGTATATACTGTATAGGAAGCAAACTGATTTTATTTTTTATTTTTATTTATATGGCATTGTCTATATCTGAATTTGCAATTTTTTTTTCTTTTTTTTCGTAGGAAGTACCTGAAGGGACCCCTGAGTGCTTATCTGGTCTGACATTTGTCATTTCTGGGACTCTTGATAGGTGTATATTATGGTTTCGACATTGAACTAAAATATTTACTAGTTAATTATTTGTTTTCAAATTTCCTTTAAAGCTGTATTGCTATTTATATTTGTTACTTGTTAGCTTGGAACGAGAAGAAGCTGAGGACCTGATTAAGCGTCATGGTGGTCGTGTTACTGGATCTGTGAGCAAAAAGACGGTAAATCATGACCATGATAATCTTTACTATTACCCGTCCAGATAAAACAATGGGAAATTGGTATTCTCTTGTAGAAATGGTAATTTACATACAACCCTTCAATTTCTTGGAAACAACCAAACATGTTGTCCATCTCCGGCATTCCTTTTTTTAACCTGTAAAGTACCTTGAATCACCAGAGAAAGATTCTGTACGATCTTGATTTTTAATTATATTTTCTAAATATTACATTTAGAGCCTCTTTTAATAGAAACTTCTGGCTATTTCCTGAATAATTATTGCTATCGTTGTTATCTACATAAGCCTCTTTTAATAGAAACTTCAATGTTTAAATCTGGCTTTTGTTTTTCAGAGCTACTTATTATGTGATGAGGACATTGGGGGAAGAAAGTCTCAAAAAGCCAAAGAGCTAGGGTACAATTTTCAAATATAATTACACTTTGAATAATGTGCAGAAGATTACATTACGGATTGCTGACCCTTGCTTTCTCTCTCTTTTTTTTTTCTACTTAGGCTCCCATTTTTGACTGAAGATGGTTTGTTTGATTTGATCCTGAAATCAAAGCCTTCTGGTTCCAAAGCACCTACAAAGCAAGATGAGAAGGGCAAGTCGCCGGAAAAGGTAGCAAAAGTGCAAACCAAGAGCAGCCCTGTAAAAGTAGTGAAGAAAGGTATGCATGCTTACTTTTAAAATATATAAATGAATCCCCCTAAAAGCTATTTGTTTGAAGTGCATTGCTTCATTTAATTTTCAAGTTTTCTAGGATTAGTGGAGTTAATAGAAATTGAAGCATGTGTTACAACCTAGTTCAACTAGGAAAGCAAAATAAATGTATATGAAATGAAATAAGAAACAGACGGTAATGAAATTTAGAGTTGAAACAATTTGTGAGGTTATTTGATTTTGTCAGATTGTTATCCAGGAAGGAGTTGCTATTGCATACTTTGTCTAACAATGATGTCTTCTTTATCAGATAATTCCATTAGCTCCACGCAAGGAAAAGAAGCTCCAAAAAGCACCAAACCTAGCATCTCTCCTTATAAGAAGAAGGCCAAAACTGGAGTGTCCAGTTCGCTTACATGGACAGACAAATATAAGCCAAAGACCTCAAATGATATTATTGGGAACCAGTCTATTGTATGTTATTTTCATCTTTTTAACAACATTTGTGATTTTGCTAGTTTGACATAGTCTATATAATTTGGATAAGTGGTAGGTCTCATCATTTGCCTCGACTATCATTCTCACAAACTTTAGCACCATCACAACCGAGATTGATTTCTTTGGTTATAGTAATTGTATATAAGGTGATGCTAGGCATGCATAGATATAATATTTTACCGGAGATTCTTTCAATCTTTGACAAGTTATGGACTTTTGCATTGGTAACAAATTCTATTATTTTACCTGAGATATTATACAAAGTAATATGTCTATTTTATAGGTCAAGCAACTACAGGATTGGTTAAAGAGTTGGGACAATCAATTCCTGCATGCTGGCCAAAAAGGAAAAGGGAAAAAACAAGTAGATAGTGGATCTAAAAAGGCTATACTTATGAGCGGGTCACCTGGTATCGGGAAAAGCACCAGTGCTAAACTTGTTAGTGAGATGCTTGGGTTCCAAGTTATTGAGGTATTTTTAAAAATACCATCATATACTGCTAATGAGATAAAATATTAATCACTGTTACAGAAATGGTGAAGTGGAAATATAACTAATGCAAATTTTATTATTTCAAAAGATTATATAATTATGCAAAATTGCACATTCTTTCCAAGACAGTTTTATTATACGTTGGTATTATAACTGTATAGTAATTAAAATTGGTGTGACATTTTTAACTTGTTTTGTACAAATGGATTATGCCATATGTGAAAAGCAATATTGGAGATTTTGGGGGATACCAGAATCACCTACTCAATTTTTAAAAATAAAACATAGAAAACCAATATTTAGCTACCAATTTTGAACACTGTTTGGTTGGTAATTATTTGATTGTAGGTTAATGCAAGTGATAGTCGTGGCAAGGCAGATTCAAAGATTGTGAAAGGTATTTGTGGAAACACTTCAAATTCCATCAAAGAGCTTGTCAGCAATTCCACACTGAACTATGGCACTAACAGGTTTATTTCTGTATTGAGTGCTCTAGGATGATCAGTTTGGTGCATTATGATGAGAAAATTGTTTGTACTTGTTGATACCAGTTTGATTTTTCTTTATTTTTTCTTTTTAATGTGAAATTGTTGGTTGCTTAGTTAGTCTTTGATTTATGCTATAGTGGAGTCAGCTCAGCCGCCTGTGTAGTATCTGCACAGCTTGTCCCAAGCCAGGATAAAGGAGGAGAGAGGTGGACCGTGATAGGCGTGGCGAGCCAATGGTTGAAAACAGCCATTTTCTTATGAAGTGAAACCCATAAATGACTTGGTGACTACGATTGTGTTTCATTTCTAGCCTACCCCAACTTGTTAGGGACTAAGGGCTTGGTTGTTGTTGTCAGGTTCAAACATCAAGTTGTGGCCAAATAACATAATCCAAAATGAAAGCTTAACCTTGTCATGATGGTGTACTGCAGTACTGATAGATAGAAGCTGATATTGCTCTCTTTGATTGTTCCTAAAATGATTTTAAATTGATATAACAGTTCGAAGCATCCAAAGTCAGTACTTATAATGGACGAAGTAGATGGCATGTCAGCTGGTGACAGAGGCGGTGTTGCTGATCTAATTGCTAGCATTAAAATGTCAAGAATCCCAATTATATGCATTTGTAATGACCGGTATAGCCAGAAGCTGAAGAGCCTCGTTAACTATTGCATGCTACTTAACTTTAGGAAGCCCACAAAACAACAGGTTTTTTTTTTTTTTCATATATTTCTGTCTTTATTTCTAAGGTGTTTTTGTATACTTCTTAAAAGCTGTCCTTTATGGCATTGCATAGATATCACAACAAAAAGAAAAAGACGAATGCCAAGATAGATGGAAGGATATGTTCCTCTTAACCCTTTAGCTCTTTTCGACGTTACTAAGGATAAATATCATATAGGGTCTACTAGCAAATAAGTTGGCAAATCAACATTTAGTGCAAATGCATTTGATAATAGAGGAGGGATCCAATTACACCTTTTTTGGTGACACAAAATTACACTATCGATTTTCAAAGCTTTCAAAGTTTTCAAAGTTTAAATAGTCGATCCAAACCGTTCAGCATAATGGATATATTAAAATGTGCTTGCATATCAAATTTTACATTTTTTGGAATTTTTTTACTATTTATTAAGTATTTAACAAAATTGTTATATTCAGACCATTGAATTTTTGTACCCATCTTAATAAATAGTAAAAAAATTCAAAAAAATGTAAAATTCGTTCTGCAAGCACATTTTAATATATCCATCATGTTGAACGGTTTGGATCGACTGTTTGGACTTCGAAAATATAGAGTGTAATTTAGTGTCACCAAAAAAAGGTATAATTGGATCCCTCCTCTTGATAATATTAACTGTCTTACATTCGTTGACATGACCTGTAAAACTGTTTTGAATGCCGTGATATTGGAAACTAAATGGATCAGCAATTAACATATTATATAACCTGAAATATTTAGGAAACTGTTATTTTATCTTTACTGATTTGTGCCTTCCTACTGGCAGATGGCTAAAAGGCTGATGCAAATTGCAAATTCTGAAGGTCTGCAAGTAAATGAGGTACAATAAAGAGCAAACTTATCAGTCTGGATAGTTAATTCATTTATAATGAGAAACTTATGCGCAGACACTATATTTCAACGATCAAGCTCTTGATTTTTCGCAAGAAAATGTATTTAAAATGAGAACGAAAATATACAAAAATTTTAAGGAAACCAAATTAATAGAACATATTACAAATTTATTAGTCGTGTGTTTCTACTGGACTGCAATTATTGTTATTTTGAGTAAATAATAGGTCGCACTGGAGGAGCTTGCCGACAGAGTGAATGGGGATATGCGAATGGCGATAAATCAGTTGCAGTACATGAGCCTCCAGATGTCAGTAATTAAATATGATGATGTAAGAGAGCGCCTCAAAAGTAGTGCCAAGGATGAAGATATTTCGCCATTCACTGCTGTTGACAAGTACTTCAACCTCTCTTTTCTATCCATACATCATGTGTACAAGCTATTACCTTTATTCCTACTTACTAGTCTGTTAATTTCTCAGGTTGTTTGGGTTTAATGGTGGCAAGCTGCGGATGGATGAGAGGCTTGATTATAGCATGAGCGATCCTGATTTAGTTCCTCTTATTATTCAGGTTTGTTTTACTCAGTGTCATTCCTCTGCAGTAGGTAAACCTGTAGAATGACAGAAATATAAGGTAACTTGTACAAACCTTTATAAGGTAACTGTTGAATGGCAGGAAAACTACATAAACTACAAGCCAGTTAGCATTGGAAAGGATGAAAGTGGGGTGAAAAGAATGAAGACACTTGCACAAGCTGCAGAGTCAATATCAGATGGTGATATCGTGAATGTACAAATCAGACGATACCGTCAGTGGCAGCTGTCCCAAGCCTCTTCATTTGCTTCTAGCATTGTGCCGTAAGTAGATTGTGTATTGGCATCAACAATAACTTTTTTCGATACAGATATTATTATACTATACCAGCAATAGCAGCCTACAGGACAACAGTATTAAAACTTGTTTTTTCATGTTGCTGCTTTTGTTTTTGTACATCTTTGCGAGTTCTTTACTTACCAAAATCAACTCAATAATTTGTTGACCTGTCTGGCGCATGGAGCTCCATCTGTCAGAATTTGTGTAAATATTTTTTTTTTCCAATATTTTCTATACTAAATTTTATGCCTCTTCTTTGCACCTTTTTTTCTTTCTAACCAGAGCTGCACTGATGCACGGTCATAGGGAAACACTTGAGCCGGTACTACATTTGTTCTGATTTTTTTTTCCTTTGGTGCTTCTCTGAAACACTGTGAAACAGTTTATTTGATTGAACAGGGAGAACGTAATTTCAATAGATTTGGAGGGTGGCTTGGAAAAAACTCAACTATGGGTAAGAACATGCGACTTTTGGAAGATGTACACGTCCATATTCTTGCCTCTCAGCAAACTAATCTGGACAGGTAAGAATGCTACACTTGTTTTTACATTTTGCCATGAGGAACAATACACTCTTTCTCTTTTTTCTATTTGGCAATCTAAATAAATTCTTCATATAAGACCCTAACTAGAAGACCTTAAAATGCAGGGAAACTTTGCGATTGGATTACCTTACTCTTCTGTTGAAACAATTGACCTATCCTCTACGTACATTGCCCAAGGTTTCTCCTGATTTAGCTCAATTGAAACTTTTAGATTAGATAATATGTGCTGTAAGTAATTTGGCTTCTATTTCGGCTAATGTTTAATGGTCTGATGTTACGGAGCATTTACTTGTGCTAACACTTTCACCTCCCACCTCCCTCCCTCTCTCTGAGCAAAAGGATGAAGCTGTACAGAAGGTAGTGGAATTGATGGATACTTACTCTTTAAGCCAGGAGGACTTTGACACCTTTGTCGAGCTATCCAAGCTTAAGGTCTGTTCATTTTCTCTTCACTTAAATGTTTTAATGTTTTACATCATGTATAATATGCTGCCTTCTAGCCTGCATTTATTTTATCCAAGAAAGAAAATCCAACCAGGACTGTTCCTGCCAGTAATATGCTGTTGAAAACTTTTGTCATCTTGGCAGAAAAGAGTACCCCTCATCCCACTCCACCCCCTTGCCATTGAAAAAAGGAAAAAAAATAATTAAGTAATTAATTAATTAATGAAAAAGACAGTTGTCATTACCAAACAGAAACAGGACAGTAGTATTCGTGACTGAGTTTCCTTATGATGTATATTTATCTTCATCTTAGGGACATCCCAATCCAATGGAAGGTATACAGCCAGCAGTTAAGGCGGCACTAACCAAGGCATATAAACAAGGTAGTACCTCCCGAGTGGTAAGGTCTGCAGATATGATCACCCTACCTGGTGTAAAGAAAGCCCCGAAAAAACGCATCGCGGCCATACTGGAGCCTCCAGTTGAGACAGAGACTCCTGAAGAAAATGGAACTTCATTGGCGGAAGGTGAAGAAGAAGAGAATTCATCAGATGCTGAGAATGATGGTATTTTATTTCTTTGGTCCCTTTATCAGATTAGTTCAACAATTATCTTTTCTTAATATGTTTTTATTTTTGCTCTTGATTCCAACTACTATTTACAACGACGACTGGTTTTTCTTTGATCTCCCTTCAATTGTGAAATAAGACCTTTTCTGTGCATGAGAAGACTCATTGGATTTTCTGTATAATACAAATTAGTACTGTCAAGTGGGGTCCAAAGTCAGCACAAGCATGAGGGTTTTGGTATATGCTGCTGATGAGGAAAACCAAAACAACAGGCTCTTGTAGAACTCATGCTCCAATGAAAATTTTATTTTATTTTTCTTGTAGAAAGCTTATAATTAAAATCTTTTCTCTCTGCCAGATGAATTAATTTCTGGCGAATCAAAACCAAAGCTGGACTTCCAGAGTGACAAAGCAAAAGGTTTTTATTTTTATTTTTTACATCAAGATTTATTTCTTTATTATATTTTCATAGTCAAAACACAGTGAAACAAAGCACCTCAGGTCAGAAAGTATATTACATAGGTGAAAATATCTGCTGAGGAAAATAGTAGGCTCTTTCCTATAATTCAAAGTTTTTTTCTTTCCTCTGTTAGGTATCCAGGTGCAGCTCGATTTGAAAAACTCAGGGGGTCCAAAAGGGAAAAAGGCCACTTCGGCAAGCAAATCAAAAGCCACTGGCTCCGCGGAGAAGCCTGCTCGTGGTTCAGCTGGGAAGAGAAAGAGATAAATGGCAGCTGATATGCTGTTACTGCTTCAGTGTAGGACAAACATGAGAAAATGCTTCAAGTTTTGCCTTGATGTATGATATTTCTCCTTTGAATCTCTGCCTAGTGTTATTTTTATTTTTATTTTTGTTTGCCTTTTTTTGGGTCTTTCTAGAGCTGAGGATATGAAGTAATATATATTTTGAATGAACTAGTTGCCAATATCTTAAGAGATGCTAGTTCTATCTCGGTATTTACCCAGTTAATTATCTTAGGTTATATTTAAAAAGCAAAGCATGGTTGCGTTTATCCTAGCAGATTTTATTTTCTCTGTGCATTTTGTGTAACACAAATTTTGTAGATCTATTCGAGGCTGGATTTGTTTTTCAATTTGACCCAGAAAAACTTAGCAGCTAATCTTTGAAAAAAAAGGTTTTGTGCAATGGAATATGGCCTCTGTATAAAAGTTTCTACTGAAAGTCAATGTACACCTTAAAGGCTCCTCACCTTTATATATTATTCATAAGATTTGGAGCATCAAGGCACCTTATATATAGAATTGTTCCTTTTGGAGTTTTGGGCGGCTGATGGCCGAGAATAAAATTCTAACAATTCAGAACCTTCATAAAACGGGTTGGCAGTTGGTCCGCATGTGTTTAGAACAAAATATAATAGGTATTGTAAAACTGACTTTCATATAAATCTTATATGATTAATTCGTACTCACATTTGATATCCATAACTAGAAAATCTGCTGGATGAGAACACAAATGATGTACGTGATATGATTAAGAAGTTTTAAAACTTAAAATTTCATTAATGTGAAATCGAATTTTAAGAGGTTCTTAATTAGAGATAAAAGTCTTAACTATAACCTGAGGTAATTATTATAACATATCAGTTTTGACTTCATGTAGCGCACTAATCATATGCGGTGATGTTGATTAGTGCAGTGATGTTTTAATTCTATAGTCCGTGCGCTGCATGAAGCCAAAACTGATCTGTTAAAATCATTACCCATAACCTGGGCAGTGAGGCGGAGCTGTGCAGTCCGTCAATTGGAAACTTCCTGAGTTTCAGTAGTACTGTAGTAGTGTTATTTAAAGTAGGGGACCTACAAATGCAAAAAATGAAGCTTGTGAGGTCAGAGGTGTAAATATATTCAACAAAAAAAAAAAGGTGTGAATATTGATTCCGTCCTACATCCTACTTGTAAAATTTGGTGGAAAAAGCAGCCGATGCTCTCCTAACAGGCAACCACCCCAGTCCAACACACCAACAACTTGGGGTGCTAATGCTCTCCAGTTATATCACACTGGAGAATGATCAATTGCATGAAACAAAGCCATAATTATTATGGTTGTCATTTCCGGTTAAGGAAAAGACTGGAGATGTTAAAAGCGCAAGCAATGCAATAGTTGGGATGACTGCTGGTACTTTATAACCAACACGGAAATAATTAATTAGTATATCATTAGGCCATCAGCCCATCACTGAAAGCAATAAACACGTGTTTTTCTCCGCCATTTATGCAAGAAATATCAACCTGCACCCGGTGTTCCCATTTTCTAAACTTCTCATTTCATAATAGTTAGGTATTGGAAGCTCAGACCTGACGGTAGGGTGGTCCAGGTGCACAGTAATTGATCTCTTGGATATGCTCTTGAGGAGACGCCAGTGAAGCTGCCATTATGGAAAGTCAACGAGGAAAGAACAGCCACTTCTTGAGACTGAGCCAGCTTCTACTAGTTGCTGGGGTGTGTTACCCTGCCAGATCAACTAATCCTAACCTCATCTCCTTCCTTCGACGTCACGCAACTACGCCACCACACCACTGTGAGCTAGTTGCCTGTGATAAACTGTAACCTCCAACCCACTACAGAATATGTGCACAGTTAGATTGAATTGTTCGTTCAAGAACACTTGTATTATTCACAAATTCATAGTCGATACACTAGTTACATAACCTCTATTATTAGTTATTATAATAAATAATTTTTTTTCCATCCGAGTTCAAATCCATGACAATATACAAGTATTCTTAAAGGCACGAAAAAAGCACAATCATTAATAACTTGAAGTAGCTCATGCTTTAGTATTACTTTCTAAAATCTCTTATCACAAGACTTATATCGAAGAACATGAAAAAAAATATAAGCATCGTGTAATTTACTATTTCATTTTTAATTAGAGAACAATTATCAATATATCATGGTGACAAATGATTTATTCGGGTTCGGTTCGGTGAATAATTCGGGTATAATTACAAAATTTGTGATTTGGGAATAATTCGGATATAATTCAGAAATAATTCAGAATTATCTAGATTAAATATCTCAGTCCTGCAAGAGAGCAAAAAAATGTTATGGGAAAAATTCGTGAATAATTCATAAAATTTGTGAATTATTCAGATTTAATTCGATCAAAATTCGGTCATCCGAATAATTTGACGTTCAGTTCGGCATAACAAAAAAAAAATGAATTATTCGGATTTAATTCGCGAATCTTGTGACTATGAATATAATATACCATGAACAGCATAAAAAGTTACACTAATGCTGACTACATGAGATCCCACCGCCCCCCTTAAAAGGAACACCTTAACCTAAACCAATCCCAAACATCTGCTTTCCCAAATATTGACGCAAAGAGAAGTAGTCTTCGATTCTAATCCAAAAACCACCTCCAACCCCCACTACACACTCCCCTTCCCACAGTGTCACTCATTCCCTTCCATGTTGTATCCTCGCACCAACCAATCAATTCCCCCCTTTTACCATTCTATTCCACTGTTGACCCTTCTAATTCCATCTCCTCCTATTCCCACGCAACTTCCATCCTATTCCTCTCTCCTTTATATATCCTTCAACTATAAACCTTCTCCCCTCACTTCTCTTCCCACATCCCCAACTCAACACTTTTATCTCTAATTAAGAACCTCTTTCTTTCTTTCTTTCTATCTTTCTTTTCACCTCTACACCAATATAATGGCAGTAGACACACTTGCCACTGCAATAATTCCCCTTCTTTCCCCAACCAAAGAGACGACGAGTAACACTGAAGATTCAGTCGACAACCATCTTCCCCACATCGAAGGCTGGACAAAGCGCAAGAGATCCAAGCGCAGCCGTGCGACCACTGAAGAGGAGTATCTTGCACTCTGTCTCCTCATGCTTTCTCGTGACACCAAATCAGCACCAACACAATTACCTGTTGTACAGAAATCACACTCAGAGTATAAGTGCTCGGTGTGTGGCAAGACTTTTACTTCGCCACAAGCCCTCGGTGGCCACAAAGCTAGTCACCGCAAACCCTCTCAGGGAGACAACGAACCGGCACTATCGGGTTCTGGGTCAACTGGTGCTGGTGTCAGTGCAACTGGTACCGGTGGTACGGGCCGGGTGCACAAGTGTATGATTTGTTTCAAAGAATTCCCGTCTGGTCAAGCTTTGGGAGGGCATAAGAGGCGGCACTATGACGGTGGGGCCGCAGGATCTGAGGTTACCAGTACCAGTCAAAGGGGCTTTGACTTGAACATACCGGCCGTACCAGAGTTCGGCCGGAGATGGGAAGAGGAGGAGGTGCAGAGCCCGCTTGCCGTGAAGAAACCCAAATTTCTCGTTGCGGCATAGATTGAATTTCTCTGCTTTGGATCAATTAATTCCATTAGTAACTGTAGAGATAATTTTTTTTTTTTTAATGTTTTTCCTGAATTACTTTAATCTAGTACGTAGCTGTGTACAGGGGATTGTTTCATTCTTTGTAATTGTTCAAGTATTAATACGGATTCTTTGATTTAGGGAACAAATGATATGTTCTTCAGTTATATATACAAGCAATAAGAATTGTGAGAAAATTTTATTCTTTAATAAAGTCCTGATATTGTAACTTGCGACTTTTCAATTTATATGATAAATCATATCATATTTATTAGGAGAAGGATTCCAATTTTCTTTCTTTCCTTTCCTTTCCTTTCCTTTTTTTTTGACTGGGTCTAGTATTCCGTGTGGAATAGGTATGTTGACGAGAGGAAGGGGAGACTTCAATTGAACACCTTTTCAATTCATTTTATTTTTCAGAATACTTTTCAAAAACAGATGAGACGATTACCGTGTTCGGTCCAAAAGTGACTGGTGATACCCGGTCACTAATAATGTACACAGTGGCGTCAACTAGATCTAATAATGCAGATGTGCCTCCTCTTAACAACTAACTAATGCGTTGTCACTCAAAGGCAAAGGCAACCAAATCTCAGTTACTGAGATTCTTTCTCCACGTGGTTAATTACAAGTACAAATAAGTTAGAGCATCTACAACTACAACGCAGATTGTTTTCGGATTACTTAGTCTGACGTATTAATTGCTTAAGCTATTGCTGGGATATACGCTTATTTTATATTTAGTAAGTTTGCTTAATAAGAAATGATTTTTTAAAGTCACCCTGGCTAAATAATTGGTTGATATTCTTTCTTTCCGCTCTCTCTCTCTTAAAAAAAACGAAGCATTTTCCATTAGATTTTTCTCACATTTCGCTCAGATTTCTTTATTTTTCGCTGTTGCTAATTGCTCCATTGGAGATGCTCTTACAAAGAGATATCACCTTTTAATTATATTTATCTTTTATCTAATAAATATTGTACTTTTAGATACTGAGATAAATATTTTTAGAGGAGAGTTCAAATGTCTCTATATTTGTGTCTCTATTATTCTTTTATTTTTAAGAATTCAAAATTTAAAACTTATAATTAAAATAAAATTATTGGATATGATCTGCATTGTTTTATATATGCATGTGTATAAAATTGTGACATTTTAACTTTATTTTGATTGTCATCAAAAACTTGTAAAAACGCACTAATGTGGATAATTTTTAAACATTGATTTTTCAAATAATTGATTTACATTAAAACAAATTTGAAATGTGATTTTTTTTTAAAAACACATAAAGAAAATAACAAATATCACATGTAATGGTTTGATTACAATATAGAAAAATATTATTCTTATAAACATCTAGTTAGTTTTTTTGAGTGAGGCTATGGTATTTTGCAATATGTAAATCAGTATGCATTGTGAATCCATATCTCTATTTTTAAAATTTAAATAGTTAATTTGAACCACTCAATGTGATATTTGCATGAAAATATATTTGGAGATTAAAATTTATATTTTATTTAGTTTTACTCTTTTATTAAATAGGTAGAAAATTATTATATTTGGATGGATCAAACTCTTTAGATCAAAAAGCTTATAGAATGCTTTTTATATCGTTGTGCTCGTTCGATTGTTTTCATCAATTCCATCCATAATTTAGGTGACTAATTCTTCAAATTTTAATATATTCTAAATATAATCAGATTTATTCTCCTGAATTTTAATGCAAAAAAAAAACGATAAATATATTATTACGCATAAAAACCTTGAGGAATGTATTTTAATTTGGTGGCTTGTGGGAGTTTATATATTCGTTATTTCAATCAGTTCAAGTCACATTTTAAGTGATCAATTCGCTAAAATTAATGCATATGCTGTTAATACGATCAGGTACAATTGTGTGCGCTATTCAATTCTTTTCGACAATTCAAGACACTTTTTTACTTAATAAATCATCAAAATTGACACATATTCTCTAAATTGTGTGCGCTATTCAATTGCTCGTAAAACTTCTTATACAAAAGAAAAAAGAATACATCAAATATGATGCACACAAATCTTATAGAATGCATTTCCAACACAATACGTGATAAATTGACCAATACTTAACATGTATTGTTTTAACTAGTATCGTGTCTGTGCATTGCGATGGGGACATTATAAAATTAAATAAAATATGAAAAGATTTTGCTATTGATATTCATACATAATTAAAAAAAAAATAAGACAAATAATAAATAACAGTAAAAGAAACAACAATAAACAAAAAAAAATCAAATATAACATGAAAATATTCTTAATGCATCATTGTCATTGATCATCTTCAATGTAGTCCAACATTTCTAAAAAATAAACAAATAAAATATAAAAAAAATAGATTATAATTGTTCAAATTTAACACATATAATAAAATTAGAAAGGTTAAATTAATATTCACATGTGGCCAAACTCATCTATAAATAATATTACTTCTAGAATTGGTTCAATTATTTAATATTTTTTTGACAAATGAATTGATATTCTCAAAATAATGTCGTGTATAAGTTAGTAATCTCGAGAGATCAGGCATTTATCACAGCCTTGACTTCTTCTATCACCTCGCTCTATCGGACTACTGCTAGCCGAAAAATCAGTAAAAATCCTCTCAAGAGTCTGTTTGCACAAAAAAGAACAAAAATGGAAATTATTATTTTTGGTACAAAATGCGTTATGCTATTTTCAATTAATATTCTTAATTTGTTAATTCCTGCAACACAACACTAAATGCATGATGCAAGAAAAACTTGGCCTATTTACTACATGAATGTGGTTATTTACCGAATAGCCCGAAATATAAGCATCTGTTCAAAGGGATTTTGACTGTGGATTTGCTCATTGGATCAAGTGGTTCTTACTGGAAATGCATAGCCCAGATGTAGTGGTGCTACAAACTTTGATTTGTGTCATTTCATATTCAATTCATATTTTTATCCAAAGAGGGTGTATATAAGTCATGTAAATACCTTTTTCTATGTCTTACATACACTTATAATTTTTATAACCTATTTACTAATTAATTCCACTGGTTCTACATACATGCTGAAATTGGGGGTTTATGTGTACAGGACAACTCACATGTCAGATTTGATATTCTTGGTATATAAACTTCGAGGAGATTGTTTATTTCAAGCTCAATGAATTTCAGAATTTTCTAATGCTTCTAGTTATGTCAGGATTTCATTTTAGTGATGAATAGTTATATACCAGCTTTGGCTCTGGTACACACTGTAAATTTCAGAATATGAACTTTAGAAGGCTCTCAGAAATTGTAGAAAAATCCAATAAGTGTGAGATTTGTTTCTACTTATTCATCGTGATGTTCTTTACTGACTTATCGATGATATGTCTAAATTATATACATATTTGATATGATTTTTATCACGAAATAACACTAAATATCTTATATTTTGAATATAAAGTAAATAGAATACATCTAGAATCAAGTTAACTACATTTACTTGATTTTAATTTACAAGAAATGGAGAAAAAGAACCCAGTGCAGATGCACTGTAGCAGCCAGCCAAAAATGAAGCCTGAACTTAAAACGACCATAATTTTTGACTCGTAACTCCGTTTTGGGCATATGATCACTTTTCGGAAAGCTAGCGAGAAGATCTACAACTCGAGAAACTAAAAAAATATTTAAGATCCAGTACAGACGCACTCAATACTTAGACAAATTTTTAGCATCAAAGCATTTCACAGAAAAAAGTCCGAGCCTAATGCCGACGCACTCACCTCCAGCGCAACCCGAAGTATCTGCACTGGACCCTCAGATAGCCAGAATTACACGTTTTGACAGTTTTTTTATTTCTGATACACCAATGACACATTTTTTACAACCAAATTTGGACAATGTAGCTTGGGAAACAATCCAAAAATAGCTCATACTAAGCTCACTCACCCCACAAACCCCACAACTATGCCTCTTGATTGGGCATAGTCTTTTGCTATAAATTGGGGGGGTGGGGGTTCATTCCTAGGGGTGCAAACGGATCGGATAGTGCTCAACCCATATCCGTATCCGTATTTTTTTTCAGATACGAATATGGATCGAATAGTAATCGGATATTAAATGGATACACATACGGATTGAATATTTTCGGATACGAATACATATACGGATATAATTCGGATTTCTAATTCAAAATATATATCTAATTAACTTGTTACACCATTACAAAATATATATCTGATTAACTAAAATTCACCAACATAACTATAATTTTAATTAAAAATACTAACACAAAAGATATTCTAATACAAAAGATAATTAAACACAAAAAAATTCTCTCAAATCTTAACATATCCGGATGGAATATGCTAGTATGCTATGCATAGCATAGAACCCCTCTATGCAAGCTCGGATTTCGAGTTTTTTAAATCCTAATGGTCAATCCGAACCATTCATCTTGTTCTCCATATTAATATGTGTTTGGAGACCAAATTTTACATTTTTTGGAATTTTTTTACTATTTCTTTATATTTATTGAAAATAACTGTTTTTTTATGATCCAGATTTGCTGAAAACAGCGATTTTCAATAAATCTAAAGAAATAGTAAAAAAATTCCAAAAAATGTAAAATTTGGTCTCCAAACACATATTAATATGGAGAACAAGATGAATAGTTCGGATTGACCATTAGGATTTAAAAAACTCGAAATCCGAGCTTGCATAGAGGGGTTCTATGCTATGCAGATTAGTGTTTGGTAAACGGGCCGGGCCGGGCGGTCTGGGCAAAACCCGGGCACGGGCAAGGGCGTCACGGGCACACGGGCAAAACGGGCTGGGCATCACGGGTTTTTTTTTCAAAAATCATGCCCTGCCCGTTTAATACCCGTGCCCGTCACGGATTCGGGGGCAAGACGGTCCGGGTACGGGGGGCCGGGCGGTCCGGGTCCGGATCCAGTTTTTTTTTTCTGTTTTTTTTTTAAAACAGAAATAAAAAAAACAGAAATAAAAAAACAGAAATAAGAAAAACAGAAATAAAAAACAGAAATAAGAAAAAAAAATAAAAAACAGAAATAAAAAAAAAACAGAATTTAAAAAACAGAAATAAGAAAAACAGAAAAAAAAAACAGAAATAAAAAACAGAAATAAGAAAAACAGAAATAAAAAACAGAAATAAGAAAAACAGAAATAAAAAACAGAAAATAAAAAAAAAATAGAATTTAAAAAACAGAAATAAAAAATAGAAATAAGAAAAACAAAATTTTAAAAACAAAAATAAAAAAACAGTATTTAAAAAATAGAAATGGGGGGAATTTGGGTTTGAATTTTGAATTTTAGACCAAAAGTAAAAAAAAAAAAAAAATCTGCCACGGGCTCACGAGCACGGGCACGGGTGCACGGGTTCACGGGCACGGGCGTCACGGGTTACGGGTACGGGGGTCCGGGTTCTCACGGGTATTTTTCCAAAAAACCAGGTCCGGCCCGTTTAATACCCATGCCCGTGTATCCGTGTACCCGTGCATACCCGTGGCACGGGCACGGTCCGGTCCAGACAAGGGCACTGGCGGACCGGTCCGGATTGAGCCCCCGGGGGCATTTACCAAACACTAATCCAGATATCCGAAAAATTAAAATATCCGGATCCGGATAATTATCCGTATCCGATTATGAAACTCAACCCGTATCCGTATCCAAATCCGCATAAAAAAAATCTGTATCCGTATCCGTATCCGAATCCGCAACTATCCGTATCCGAATTTGGACGGGTAATATCCGACCCGTTTGCACCCCTATTCATTCCCATTCAAGACACATCAACTCCCATTCCTCTCTCTCACCATTGGTGCATGTCTATTTTCATAAAATACAGCAAAAAATCTGCAATAATTCTTAGAGTTCTAGAAGCTTTATGAGAAAGGAGAATGAGAAGATCTTTTCAAGATTTCAGCAAGATTGAGGTTTTTAATTTTTATCTTACAGATCTTGTCTTTGATTTCTTACTAGACAGGTGCAATCAAAGTAGAAATACAAGATGTAATCCAAGAATGGTTCACCCATTCCTATGCAGGTGGTGATGACAGGTGACTATTTGATGCTGGATTGGGTCATTGGAGCTGATGATGAAGAATGAAGTACTAATTCTTTACCAAACTCGTTTTGTTATTACCAGTATTTTGAGATTTATACATTGCTCATCTTAGTATTATGGAGTTTGCTATATCATGTTATTATATGCACATTCTATGCCTCTGTGCACTTGTTTGTGTCCGAACATCTGTGATGATATGCTAGACTATTTCAATACTTTTAGGTATGTATTAGGGATGATGTCTGATGCGATGGATAAAACATTAATATGTCTTAATTTGTCCTTATAAGTTACCAGTTTCGATATATGAAACGGGCTCTTGTCTTTTTAAGAAAAAAAAAATTACTGCACAAATACAAATTATACATCACTTGTCAGTTATTACACACGGTAATACAGTAGAAGCATGTAAAGCATTGGATGCGTCTCTTTATTGTTTGAATAAATTCTCGCCACATTTTATACGATTGAACATCACTTATCACATACAAATACAGTAGAACGCATGTAAAGTATTGGATGTGTGTCTTGATTGTTTTAATAAATTCTCACCACATTTTATACAATTGAAACTTCAAAATTGATTTCTATCCCGTAAATATTCTCTGGTACATGCTCAAGAATTGTACTATGATAAATCAAATATTACGCAATGCAAACCTAGTAGAGTGCTCTTATGAATTCGTATCCTCTGCATTAACTCAAAAGGGAATTTTTGAGTTAATGCATATCGACCATTCGATCTATTTTAAAATTTGTGCAGACTACATTTGTACTAATATTAAAGAGTCCCTATGTTATAAGCATAAATCAGATTGGTTCCGTTTAAAATCAAACAGTTGAGATTCATTAACTTAAAAGATTCTAACGCATTCATGCTCTTACAACAACTTGTGCATGTATATATATTGTTTTCGTCGTTATCAGTCAATATTTATGTGATTAAAATATCAAAATTAGCGCATATGCTCTAAATTTTTTTGTACATGCTTGTAAATTTTACCACAATAAATGAAAAAAATGTTACATTAAATATTACCACAGAAAGGTTGTATGCATTTGCTGCAAATTTGTGTGCATATTGATTGTTTTAATCAATTATAGCCTGCATATTTTTAATAATTATGTCAGCAGAATTGGCATGTTTATCTTTAGATATGATCAGATACATCCGTTCATGCTCGAGGATTTTATTTTGTAAAAGAAAAAAGATACATGAATTATACGCACCCAAAGCTTGTATTTTGAAATTGAGCATGTATCGTGTGTGTATATTCATTGTTTTAATCATTTTGAGCTCCATTTTAAGCTTTTAATGCACCAAAAATTTAAACATATTCTCCAAATATGATATAATACATGCTTATGAATTTTATTGCACTAAATAAAATAAATATATCAAATATATTTACAGCAAATTGTGCGTAGTTAAAAATATTTATGAGGAAGTTGGGCCTTAAATGGGCCCGTTCCTTTAAACGAGTACTGACAGTGGCCCATGGGCTTTAACAGTTATCATCTACACTATTTACTGGGCTTGTAAATCCGATAAATTAGAATAAATAAATAAATGTCAGATTCTGACTTATCTTGGAATCTGTATCCTCCCAGGTACCTGACTGAGTACAATTATTTCAGATTAATTTTCAGACGAACGATTGAAATTCAATTTTATTTAGATATAAGGAGTTCGTTTTGAGATTTGTGCTAAGTTAAAAATAACGACTCAGATCTTATTATATTCGGTCAGGTATTGCACTGGATCTGAATTCCAGTTGATAAGCAGGCATTAATTATGAAAATGTTTGAGTTAGATTTATAAATAAACTTGTAGTATTCGAACCTTCTATGATAATGAGAATATGGCAATAAATTTTACATAATAGTTATCATAAAGAGTTAAACAATACAGCAATATATAACTTGGCAAATGATTAGTAAAAGAAAAAAAGAAAAAAGAAGTTTAGGATAAGAAGAACAAGAATATAAAGAAAGAAACGGAAACGGAAACAAAATGTTGTATATAGTCTACAAAATGCGCTATGGTTATGTTAATTAGTGGCATTGTCATGTTGAAAAAATGAGATGAATTGACCCCTATTTATTTATTAAATAATTTATATTTATATATTATTATCTATATAGTTTTCATTAAAATACTATGGATAGCATAAAATTGATCACAATACACGTAATGAAAATTTTATATAATTGACCACTATTCATGTGTACCTCTATAATTTAAAAGTCTAATTCTGCTTTTAAAATTAATTATTTATTATCTTCGGCCTTATGCGAATAATTAAGGACCTACAATAAGATTCCCTCTATTTAATTATTTTGTGCACCATATAGCAAGAAAATTGTCAAGCGGGGCGCATACTTATGGAGAGGTGATACAATGATGCTAATTCCAAACATTATTTTTTTTTCATATATTTCACAGGGGCGTTCGGCAACAAGGAATTAAAAGTGAAGGATTAAGAGTTTAAGAAGTGCTAAGGAACTAATATTCGGTTTTTTTAATATGTGGATGAAAGATAAGAAAGCTCAAGAAAGGGGTAGAGGTGCCTTAATATTCGGGCAAATAATTAAGATCCGAACAAAAGGACGCTACAGGTGATGATCTTAATCCGCGCTAAGGAACCGGTGTTTGACAAGATTAAGCGACTAAAGAAACTAAAAAAAAGTGGATTAAGACTTAAATAGGCTTAATTCTTTGTTGCCGAATGGCCCATAAGATTCCCAATATATGATTGTGCTATGTAAATTTTTCCTTGTCAGATTCCCATATTCTCTATTCAAAATCAAAGCAAGAAAATAGACTTTTCAAGTTTGCATGTTCAGTACTAAACACCATTAACCCCAAATTAAATTTGGGCCGAAAAGATTGGATACAGCAGATTCTCTCTTGAGAGAGGAATCCATCCCTGTAACAGGATTGGGCCCACACTACAAACTCCAGCCCAATTCTATGGCTGTCACAAATTTCACCGAGGAATTCATCTCTCATTCCCTGTCACAAATTTTAATATGACATCGTTCTATGACTGTGCTGTAAAAATCGGCCTAAACAGCTGATTAATCGGTCAATTAGTTGTTGGATGTAATCAAACTGTTATGAATTTTTCTGATTAATTGATATATAATTCTCAATTAATCACTTGGCGGTACTCCGTCTGTCTGACGACCGCATACCATTATTTACAAAACTGCTATGGCTTGAATCAATTACATTATATACATGAAACTGTCTAATTAGAATTTTAGATGAAATTTCAAATTTATGACTTCCCAAAAAACATAATCTCTTGTATCAAATATTAGTTATAAGGGATCTTAAACTTTGGGCAAATCTTCATTAGCATGTGACATAATTTTTTTTCCTTCCTATTTTTCAGCTTTACTTTTTTTTTTCTTCTCATTCTTCTTCTTCTTCTTTCACTTCCTCCATGTATATTCTAATCATGTAATATCTTTTTCTTAGTTTAATAAATTTCCCCAAAAAGATAATTTATTTACTTACCTAAAAAACAATAAATTAAACTGGGTCTCCTCTTTTCAGATACTGCTATTACAGAAGCAAGGACCACTAATTAGCTTCTCACCCTTGAGTCATCTAATTCCTATGCTCAACATATGTTGAAGCTACCAAATAAATTAAATCCGGATAAAGATATTGACAGAACAAATTTCTGGACCAATTAGAAAATCACTTGATCTAAAAGTTCTGAACCATTCGAAAGTAGTGATTTTCTACCTACCAAAAAAATAGTAAAAAAATTCTAAAAAATATAAAATTTGGTCTCCAAGTATATTAATGTTGAGCGATTCGAATTAACTATTTAAATTTTAAAGACAAAGATATGAATCCAATACACTAAAACCATAGCCTCGCTCATTACTTAAATCCGGATAAAGATATTGACAGAACAAATTTGTCTTCACGCAACACGTGTTCAATAGAGATAAAATAAAAGTATATGACTGATTTGCTCCTGCAACAAAGAAAATTGAATCAAAGTCTCCACATCCACCTTTAAATCCACATGAGAGATTTTTGGATGGGGTCCATATATATTACATGCTTCCATCTATACAAACTACAAGTCTTAAGTAGAGTGGATACATAAAAGATGTGCTATATAACATGCTGTACTAGTAGATGTGTAAGAACTAGTCTTAAGATATGGAAGAAGATATAATACTTAAGACAAGTATTAAATTGTATCAAGAATTAGTTTTTAGTTCAAAAGTTAAATAATAATTTTCATATAAAATTTAAGCGGAGAGTTCAAATGCCTTCATTTTTTGTACCTCCACTATACCTCTATTTTTTAGAACTTTAATAACTCAAAATTTAAAAGTTAAAAGTCAAAATAAAACCGTTAGATGTGATCTATGTTATTTTCTCTATATGCTCATAAAAAAAATATTACATTTCAATTTTATTTTTATGTGAATCAATAAGTTGAAAAATCAACGTCTAGAAATTATCCACATTAGTACGTTTTTTACAAGCTCTTGATGACAACTAAAATAAAATTGAAATGTCATAATTTTTAAGAACAACCAATGAATTTTTACAAGCTCCACCTATAATGGAATCCCATTTTTTTTTTTTTTTTTTAGTAAGAACAGCTAATGAATTTTCAATAGGATGGGACGAGACAAATCAGCATCGGATTCACGAATTTTGCTAAACAAATAAAGTCTGGATAGATTGATTATGGACGAATAAAGATCAAAAACGGATTTGACTTTGACTTGACCACGAGAAAGACTTTCGGAATAATTTTTAAGATTAAAAAATATAAAATATACTAAACGTGTGCTTGTTACAAGTGGATTAGACTGGATTTTATTTCAACTAAAAATCATTTTTTTTTTATTTAGTGATAAAGACATGTGGTTTATTATATAAGAGGTCATGAGTTTGAAATTCAAATGTAAAAAATGTTATAATAGTAAACGTATTAAATAGTTAAGTGACTTGACTTTCAACTTTTATTTAAAAAAATATCTTCTTTCATCTAACATTTTAACAAAAATAGATATTTCATCTCCTCTTATCGAATTTATTATTTCGGTCGGATAGAATAAAGAGGAATTCGATTAATATTAAAGGACCTAATTGCAAAATTTCTCTTATTTCAGTTTTTTTTTTTTTTTTTTTTAACAGTATATATCATTCTAATTTGTAATTTTACAAAAATGAAGAACACAACACTAAATTCACAAACCTTCACACTTATACATTGGACTCGTTAGTCGTTATCTCTACATAAAATCAATTGATTATATATTTATTAACTTTTTATAGCAAATTATTTTACAATTAAATGTCCAAAAAATAACACAATATATTCACTGCATGATGAACTCCTCTCGATTACTCAATCATAATATTACAGGGATAAAATTGTAATTATTAAGCAAAAAAAAGTGTGTGCAAGTAGAAAAATCTTATTTATTAATTGTAAGTATATATTTTAAGTAAAAGTACATAATTATTAATAATAAAGATGTTATAAAATCTACAAAAATCTGTATAAAAGTAGTCCATCTTTGTTGATAGTAGGGGTATTCACATGGTCGGTTCGGTTCAAACTGAAGTAAAATAATTAAATTAAACTTTTATTTGATTTTCAAAAATGGAATCAAACTAAACCAATTAAACCTATCAATCGATTAAGAACTGAATCAAACAAATCGAAGTAACTTTCGATTTGTTCGGTTCAAACCGAAGTAAAATCTATTGGTACCATTATTCACGAAAATAATACATTGTCATACACAATAATTGAAGTTCGGTTTGATTTGGTCTGGTTTATTTTGGTTTAATGAAATCATTATAACACCAGTAAAATTAGAGTCAAACCAATATAAACCGGTTAGTTCGGTTTAGTCGGTTTTGAGAAGTTTTACTGAACCAATCTATTTAAACCAAAATTATTCAAAATTTCAACCGATTTATTTAAACAGAAAAACCAATCCATTTAAACCAAAATTTTTCCATTCAGTTAAAAACCAAACCGTTTGAACACCCCTAGTTGATAGTCACAAATAATAACTTTTTTTTTATTGTTATCAGTAAGTGCTGACAACAAATATATTTTGAAAAAAAAAATTATTTACATGAATGTAATTTTATTAAACCGATAAATAATTATTGTGAACAAGTAACTAAACAGTTGAACAACACGAAGGCACATTCGGTTGGTACTTTGTACAACTTATAATTTATGCAGTTAGTAAGTTAAAGGAATGAAAGATGAATTGATCTTTATTTTTTTTTAATCATTTATATATAATATTCTATATAATTTGGAATAAAATATCGTGTTGCTGTAAATTAACTGTTATTCCTTAGAAAAAAAATATAATCGAATCCTAATGTGTATTTAATCTTCATATTTCGAGATCTGACTGTTTCTAAATGCAAGTCTTAGATGACATTCAACAGACATTTGTTTACATCATAAGATTTGTTTACATTATGAGGGTGCATTTTAACCCTCCTCATTTAATTGTATGCATATTTCACTTCGTCTCTCTTTCTCTCTCGTCTGTTCACCATCAAAATTGAATGTTCTAGAGCAAGTAAATGATCCTAGACAAATCTGATCAGGGCTCAGTTTCCTTCCACTATCTTCCATTCCTCTCCCACAATGGCGGAGCCACCATGTAACTAGGGTAGATAACTGTCTACTTTTGAAATTTTAAAATTGAGTATGAAGTAATATAAATATATTGGTCTATCTACTTCTGAAAATTAGATTGTCTACTCCTATTTTGTAACAATTCATCACTGCAATCCAATCAAATAAATTAAATTGCAAATTGTGACTAATAATTGACTAAAATTGTTGAGTGTTAATGTTTTTCTTGATTTATGTTTAAATCTGATTTAGAATTTGATGAAATTAATTAAAATGATTCAAGTATATAAGTTAATTTTGTCCACTGACCTGATAATTTGAAACTTTTTACCCGCTCCTAATTCAAATTCTGACTACACCACTACTTTCGCATACCACCTTTCAAAGCAGACTAATAGACATTATCAATTATGTGTGTCATCTATGTACAAAAAGAATAAAAATAGTGAACTACCTCTTCAGTCAATGCCCTTACGGCAGCCCAAAAATGACTATACTTTAGAACACCTCAGTGCATCCCTATATACTAAATTCACTAAACTATCTTATAATTTTTTCAATTCTTCAAAAATTGCCATATTTGGTATGTCAATGTTGACACTTTCTTTGTATTATTATATAAGATGATTTTTCAAAAATAAAAATAGTAAAAGAATAAGCAAAACAAATATGAGCAATTTGGATCGACATAGAAAAAGTTATTATACTATTTCTAATATGTAAATATTTGTAATTTTTGTAATAACATCGATTATATACTACGTATAAATTTTTTAACGAATTTTGAATTCAGATCGTGCAAGATTCAAATACGAATTTAATAGATAAGGCTGATACTTTTTCTATATTCAATTAGTTCGTCGAAATTTATGAAATCGTATTCTGATTCCTCCTTTGAATGGACGGTCAAACTTGGACTGATTCCATTTTATTCAACCTGTAACATTCTGCAAATTTTTAAATGAACGTCAAAAGTAGGATTTTGATTTCAACCAACCAAATAAAAAAAAGTGTGTGCATGCTAATATGCTATGCCCGAGCATAGAGTGAGAAAATGGCACAGCAGAGTCGGCTCTGTCACAAAACAGTACAGTTACGGCACAATATGCATGTCGGTTATGTACTGTGATTCACGTATCATGTGCTATGACAATCTTTTGAAAACTTAACACAGCACATTACGTCACACAAATTACATATAAATAGGACCGTTATATCTTTGACTAAATGATGAATTTAAAATAAACTAATATAGATTATGATTAACTGGTCACGCGAATCACGTTTGACCACTGACACATTTAAACATAATGTGACTCACGTGACGTGACGTAATTATTTGTGTGTCTTGACTATTCCTTAATATTTTGATTACAGTACGTAAAAAATTAACTTGATCAATACACGGTACGAGACCAATATCATAGGAATTTGTATCCGCTGCATTAACTCAAAAAATAATTTTTTATTAATGCATATGAAGCGTCTAATCAGCTTTAAAATTTGTGCGAATTTGATCTACACAAATATTAAAGACCTTCTATATTATAGGCACAGGCCGGATGAATTCTATTTATAATCAGACGGTTCATATACATTAACCAAAAAGATTATATTTTGAATTAATACGAAAAAAGATTATATTTTCAATTAATACGTACAACGCAGATTCATATTGTAATATATTAATCACAGTACAACACAGTACGATGGAACACGTTTTTTTCCACTCTAGTCATGCCTAGGACAATAATGATACTAGACTGTCTTGCATTAATTATTGAAAATGGTTTGAAAGATTGTTGAAGAAAGTACAGCCAAGTTGAAAAGATCTTTGAAAATCTACTTTTTGGCGACAGGAACAGAGCAAAAAATACTGAGATTTAATAAGCCTGCAGTCAAACATAAAGAACTTGACTTGGCCTTTGGCCTTTGGCAGTTGGCACATGGACTGGATCACTGGATTGAACAACCAACCGACCCAACTCTGTTCCACTGCCAACTGTTAGATATCAAATCTCATCATTTGTTCTTTCTTTTTGTACTGCGGCGCTGTGAATACTGCTTTTCCCTGTTGTCTAGTCGGCTAATTAATTATCGCTCTAAATTACACTTTTCTGGTTCGCACTTCCCAGCCAAGTTTGAGAAAAAACATGTCAGAACAACTACATGATTACATCCATATTTGATTTTACAAATAGCCTGGAATTGCACGGTGCGTGTATGTATATATATATATATGGTCACTGACACCGCAGCGGACACAGTGGAAGACAAATCATGTACAATAAAAGTTGACTTAAAATTCACTTTAGATTTTACATATTGCTTAGTCCGTGAGTTTCATATATGAGGACGGATCGGATTACACCACTATTTTGGTGATATGGTGTGACAGTGTTCATTTTTGAAATTTTAAAATTCAAATAGTCGATCCAAACCGTTCAATATGATGAATATATTAAGAGTAACTTGGAAATCAAATTTTACATTTTTCTGAATTTTTTTACTATTTATTAAGTATTTAACAAAATCGCTATATTCAGACCGTTGAATTTTTGAACCCCTCTAAATAAACCAAAAAAAAATTCAGAAAAATGTAAAATTTGATCTGTAAGCACATTTTAACATATTCATCAAGTTTAACGGTTTGGATCGACTGTTTGGACTTTGAAAATAGACAGTGTCATTCCATGTCACCAAAAAATGGTGTCATTTGATCCCTCCTCTTCATATATTATATAAACGAAATTTTTTTTTTAAACCTTAGCAGTATAATTTTTATTAATTAAAGCATAAATTATATCAATTGTTCTATATTCAGAACATCATCTATAACGAACTTCATTAACATCAACATCAACATCAACATTCAAACATTAACATCTAAACCTCAACATCTAACAACTAAAATAACAAAATAAAATAAACACTCTCCATCGATAGTAGACATCAACGACCTTCAGCATTGACAGGCTAGTGACCAGAGAAAAGGGGTATCAAATTTTTTCTTTTTTCTGCTAGATTTACGGGTGGGAGAGATTGATGCAACCTCGGCCTCCCCTTCCCAATCAAGACTTTTGTATAGTGGGAATGCTGGTGGAAAGGTTGGAGGCACTAGGAGACAAGAGAGATAGTGACTACGGCTATTGTTGCCAACTCTCTCTGAAACTCCCGACAAATGTTGAAGAGCACAAGAAGGTGTCTGAGGGCGAGAGAGCTAGTGACTAGGGTTATTGTCGCCGACTCTTGTTTCTTCCGAAAAGTGTAAAGGACAACGAGGAGGTACAAAAGTTGCGGTGAAACCGTTGGATTGAGAAAAGGTGGTGACTTGTTGGTGGGAAGCAATGGAGTGAGGGGAGTTTGCTGCTGGTCTCCATCCTCCGTCTCGTTTGGACGGAGGACAAAAGGTGGATTGCTGACGGAGGTGGTAGAGCGGAGATGAAAAGATAAAAGAGACAAACTGAAAAGAGATGAAACAATGAGAAAGAAGATTGGATGTTATTATATAAACAAAATTAGTGGGCAAAATTTATAACAACATTGCATAGGCCTTTAGGTCCTTCAAAAACAGCAACAACAAATTATTGAACAGGTGCAATGATTTGCTGCAACTTTGGCATCAATATCTAAAATATTATCCCAAAACATGACCTAAATTATATAATTCTGCCAATTTTTATAAGGGCATGTTCGGAAGCACTTGTTTCCGTGGGGTTTTTGGAAAAAAATAAGGTAATATAATTTTTTTCAAGTAACATGTTCGGTGATATTGTATTAATTCTTGTTTGCAATTCCTACAAGGATATTTTTCAAACTTTCGCCTTCCCACTCGTGAAAAAAAAAATTGACTCAAAGCTCTGATTTTTTTCCCAAAAGCTAGAACCGCTATCTCAACTCTCAAAATTTTGTATTAACATAAGAAAAAATTGAGCAATTAAAATACTTGAGTCACTCAACATACTTAAATAAAGACTAAAATTCAAGACTATTTGAACTCTTTTAAAATTAACAATCAAGCACAAAAATAAAAATTAAATGCATTTCAATAATACTGTAATAATTAAATAATTACGAAACTAAAAATAATTAAAAAATAATAATTTAAAAGTACAAAAAAATTAAACAAGCATAATTAAACTAACAATACTTAATTTAAATTTTTTTTAGAATTTGATATATACGATTATATTAATCATAATCAGTGATTAATATTAATACACTTCATATAATTTAATATTATTATTACATCTTCTATAAAAAGAAAAACAAACAAACATCCTAACAAATTTTTTATGCATTTGTCGAATACCTACATTTACAAATTTTTTATAACCTAAATAATTTTAATTTTAACAAATTAAAATTTTTATTCCTATATTAAAAATTCACTTTCATACAAAATTCTCATGCTACCGACTCTAAAAGTTGCATTTACCATTTTACGTGTAGCTTATCCAGCTGGTGCAGCTCATGGTGCGATAAAAAGACAAATGAATTTACCATTTCACCTGTAGATTTTACCACTGCAGACAAATTGTAATATTCTTCGTATGATTTGTGCAGCTCATGCGGCGATGCAAAAATGTGATTTAGAAAATTGTTTGAACTCAATGGAAAATGTGTATAATATTTTTTTGTCTATTCCGTATTTTTAAATTAAAATTACATATAATTTTAATTACTCTATCACTGATGTCTGAACATATATGTGTCACAATATATATACAAACATTAATTCATATTTACTTCACATCTCATGTTCTCATCTATTCTTAAAACTGAGGAAAACTGAGGATTTTTAACACGTGCTTAATTTTACAGATATTAAAATAAAATTTTTGGCCCACACTGTATGACGATCTCTACAAGCTTTCTCAAAAGAATTAAAAAGTAGCTGCAAACGATAAGGAATCCGCATGCATGTCTACAATTGCAGGTACACTACTACTGTACGAAAAACATTTTGTCGTCAGTTGAAATCGCAATCTACAATTGGTTTTTGAACTGATGGATATCGTCCAAGTAGTGAAGGTATACACACAGAATAGTTCACGGATCATATAGCATAGCCTATGTCGCATACGACATAGTGAATGCCGCACGGTTCCTAACTTAGCAGATATTTTTTTTTTATATTTCATCATTTTGTGTGAGGTATTGCATAGTTTATGTAATGTCTGATTTCGACGTTTTCTTCCGAAGTCGCATAAATATGACATTTGTGCTATAATTTTTTCATTAAAACGCAATTTTTTTCAAAACCTACCAAAAAAACCTAAAAATATATTTGTGTTAAATAATTAAGAAAAATAGCTACTTTGCATTTGCTTTTCGCCATTTTTCGGAAGAAAAGATATTGATTTTCGCTCTATGTTTTGGCTTCATCGACGAGTTAGGCTGTGACTTCCCACCGTTGTTGGTCTCATGCGTCACAACTTGTATCATTTCTTTTTGGATAATAGGAAAGGAGTAACTATTAGTTTTTGAGACTACCTATTCAACCCCCCCCCCCCCCCCCCCCCCCCCTCCCTTTAGGTACCGTCAGGGATAACAAGAAAAATCTTTCAAATTGCATAAACAAACACCCAGCACGCCCTAGGGTAGTGACAGTACCACGTGCAGGTAGGGATGGGTCTACTGTAGCACAAGGGGCAGCCGCCCCCCCTGGATTTTAGCAGTGATCTATTGGTACCAATTTACTTTGTCTCTCATTGGAAAAAATTTTGCTCCTATCTAGATGTTTGATTTGTAGTTTGGGTTAAATTTAGTGTTAAAATTAAAATAAATTTCTTAAATTATGATTGATAATATTAATTATAAGTTATAGGATCATAAATTATAAGTCAGGATATTGAAAAATAAATATAAGTCAAAACATTATTTTTTTTTATTGAGTACCCAATTAGTTAATAGGTTTAAATCATATTCGATATTTTTTTGCCCCCCCCCCCCCCCATACAACAGTGACAATGCCACATGCAACATAGAGATACGTGGAAACTTTTATTTTGCATAGTCAGGTTGGTAAACACGAACCCTAGAGACTCTCCATTTATTGTTTAATCTAACCAAGTTATAATTCCTTAATTGCATTTATCACCACCACCTCAAACTTTAATTATCTGAGCACATAGACTAGTGAAACTTTAATTATCTAAGCACATGAGGAGAATAGGGATAGATGAGATTCCTTACGATTTAGAACTTTTTTTTTTTTGGGAAGTTCTAATTTCAATAAATTACAGGGGTTTTTTTTAAAAAAAAATGAGAGGCAGCATACCACTGGTACGAGAGGCCCTCATTTTTATAGGCTCTTTTAAACTTCCTATTTGATTTTTTTCGTTTGGTAGGTTTTTGTTTTATTTTATTTTATTGGTTGTTTAAGTCTCCTCTAGTACCAACTGGTATAGGAAAGACACAAGGTTGATGTAAAAACGTTTTTAGTTTACTTCTAAATATATTTCAATTAGGAGCTGCTACCAATTTTTCAAAAAAAAAAAAAAAAATTTGTTTATAATCTAATACATTATCCAATTATACAACGTGGTAGAATTATGTGTTTGTAATACGATTGCAAGTTGAAATTAAGGTTAAAAGATATATTAATTTATACTAAAAGTAGTAGTCACATTTTGGTTGATTAAAGTGCAAATGAGAGAGAGAAAACTACCTTTGAAGACCTTTGGACTACTTGCGGTGGAGAAAGAGAGACCTTTGAAGAGATCAGTCAATATTGGAGGAGAATGTGAAACAACACCTACAATACTTATGAAAATTGTGAAAATCAAATTTTAAAAATGCATATACCATGGGCTATGTATACTAACCGATGACGTATATACTTAACGCCATCAACTTCGTACACTAACCGATGACATATATAATTAACGCCATCAGCGCAATACGATGGCGATGTTTAAATCTTGAGAGCCACGCCTTTTTTGTGACAAGACTTGTACTGCGGAGTTGATCCTAAAGTTTGCCGAACTTCGAGTTTAGGCTTGGACCGTTCAATTTGCAATTGTGTATGTCAATATCCGTTCTACTTGAAATTTGACGGTCGGATTTAATTCTATAGTTTGCGTTATTTTAGAGAATATATGATGTTTGAATTCTAAAAGTTTTGTGCTAGAGAAAATTTTAGGCTATATCAATGACCAAATTAAATACAATTTTTTCCTGCTTATTTGTCTCTTTATCTCTTCTCCTTATTAAGGAGCTTAATTTTTAGATTCTGCAAGGGTTCTGATTTACTGTTTTTTTCTTTTCGGAATGATGCTCAGCCGTTGAATTTCTAGATCGCACATAGATGAATTTTCCAAATTATGAGCTTCAACACTTAAGTATGCACTGGCTGCACTGCATATGATCCCAGTGCTCGTAGACCGCACGCCGCACCCATGGAACGCGCCTTTGAACCACGCATGACACCTGCGGACCGAGCTTGTGCACCGCTTATCCTTTTCTTTTTTTTCTTTTTTCTGCTGAAAGCGAGATTCGAACCCAATTGGGTTCTGTTGGCGCCAGAATTCTTACCACTACACTAGAGTTTACATGTATTATATTGTAGATAAATATAGTATTTAACTATTTTTCACTACAAATTTGATTTAAATTATCTCTCCTCCTTATTAAGGAGCTTAATGATTTCTACTACATAATTTGCTTCCGTTGCTGTGTACGGGCACGATTACTAGTATATAAAAATACTTGAAATGATTTTTTTCTATGAAAATTTAAATTGTTAGAATTTAAATTATTATAATGTAAAATGTTAAAATTTAAGTTATGAAAATATTTGAAACTAGATTTAAATTATTAAACTTTTTCCTAATTTATGAAAATATTTAAAACTGTTGTTTCTATTGAATTCTGTACCTTGCTTAATTAATAGTAAAAAATTAAAAAATATATATATATATATATATAATTTGATATCCAAACACATTTTAATACAAAGATCATGTTGAACGGTTTGGATTAACTGTTTGTACTTGAAAAAATCATATTGTAATTAGATGTTGTAATTATAGAATGTTATAAGTGGATCCCTCCAAATGAAGAGTGATCCATGGCATTTATAATATGTTTTTTCAAAGTTTAAATAGTAAATTCAAACCATTCAACATACAACATAATATGCATATTAAAATGTGCTAGAATATCAAACTTTATATTTTCTATTTTTTTTCATTTCTTTTACTATTTATTAAGTAGGTACAAATGATTTGTGAATTAAATATCTTAAAAGAAACAAATGATTGTGAATCTCACAAAGGAGAAATCGGTTTATTAAAAGTTAAATTTCAAAATCTAACAACCGAAAATAGAATTTTAAAATCTGCAAATGAATCTGAAGATAATAATAATGATCTGCATGAAGCAAACAAATTAGTTAATAACCCTAAACAAAATTTGTCGAAGTATGAAAACAAGTAGGGTCAATCATCAGAGGTGAAAGAAACTCAAATAGTGAAAAAACAATACTATATTGTGTTATATAATTTTGAGTTTATATAGAAGTATTTTAAATATGATATATTTATCAGGTTAGCCCCTGATCCTAAACACAGCTTAACATTAAGGGGTTAGCATAAAATATATAATTTTAAACAAAAAGGTCCGCGAGACCCAAATGGGCAGTGCTTGACAGCATGTAGTCAACCATAAATATTGTCTATGCTTTAACTTTAATGGCCACTATAAAAAAAATCACGGGGGAATTTCATGTATACCCCTCAAAAACTTCAATATCACTCATTTTCCCTTCTAAAGTTCATAATATCATATCGACCCTTCCAAATTTCAAAAACTCACAAATTTACTCATTTTATTGCCTTTTATATCAAAATTCATTTTAAATTTATAATATACCTATTTTACTCTTTATTAAAAACATTAAAAATATGCAGTTTATTAATAAAAATGTTAGTCTTTTATTTCGTTTGTTTCGAAGAGAAAATAATTTGTTGCTCTATTTCTGACAGATGCACAAGTGTTTATGTAATGTCACTGTATATATACGTCAGAAGTAGACAAATCAACCTAGGGGTGCAAAAGGGTCGGATAATATCCGACCGAATCCAGATTCACATCCGAAAATTAGATATGCATATCCGACCGAATATCCGTGCGTATAAGGATACGGATATGATTTTGAATTTTAATTATCTGTATCTGAATAGTAGATATATATATATATACCAAATAGTTTAAGATATATTATGAAAATATTTGTGTATAAATCTATGGATATCCATATCCGATCGGTATCCATATGTATCCGTCTAATATCTGATCCGTATACATATCTGAAAAATAAAAGCGGATGCGAATATGATTTTACCACTATCGATCCATATCCGATCCGGTTGCACCCCTAAGTTAATCATTTGCCTCCAAATTGACTAACCAGAAGACCAACATTTTTTCTTAAAAATGCTACATATTTTTGGATTTTTTTAATAGAGGGTAAAATGAGTGATAATAGGAAAGGTAGAAAAGGTGATAAAATGAATGAGTATGTGAGTTTTTGAAGTATAGAAGTGTAAATATGATATTATGAAGTTTAGAGCGAGATATATGTAATTTTGAAGTTTTGTAGGGGTATACATGAAATTCTCCTAAAAACATTAAGGCCCTGTTCGGTTGCATCAGTGGGAATAGGAATGGGTACGGGAATCAGAAATTTTGAACTGAAAATTACTGTTCACCGTGAAAATAAAAACTTAGCTCTGAGTAAATTTTTTTTTCTCATGGTAAACAGTGATTCACCGAACGGGACCTAATTGTGTATAGAACTTTCCAAGTACACTGTGTAGACTGTATAGTCTCTAATCTCTATAATTTCTAAAGAAAAAATTGCAATATCCGATCATCATCTCCACTATGTTTGTCGCCTCCATTCTTCGGTTTTTGTCTTTTCCATTCCGATAAATTTTTGCCTCAATATCATTATTTTTTTTCTTTTTATAAAATATTTGTTACATATTCATGTTAACTATTTAATAAATGTAGTTTAAAAGTATGACTTTACTGCACGTCTAATCATCAGAGCAAACTATTGACCAGGGACAAACTCCGGTGCGGCGTATCATCGCCAGTGCATGAAAACATTATTAAATAGATTATTTCAATGATTAACAATATTATCTAGAAGATCGCACGAGTAAAGCGCCATTAGTTATTGTCCCCACTCCACAACGAAAAAAAGGAATGTGGGTCCCAGTCCCAGATCTGAGATACTGTTGGGCCCTAGTGGCAGACACTGAGGCCCCAAAGGATCCAAACATAACCTACAATACGGGCCCCGAAAGTCAGTTGTCAAGGCTTATTGGTGGTCCCCAACTTTGTCCCCAGATGGTCATGCTGGGCCAACAAAGCAGTTTCAGCTTTCAACATTCAAGTTTAGTAGTTTACTATGTGGACCCAAATTTGGTCCTCATAAGACTCAATTTATGATAAGTACGAGGCCACTCAGGTATTCAGTTCAGACTTATTGAGGGCTCCACATCGTCCCACAGATTGTAAAGAAATAGGTAAACTATATAATTAACATATATAAGAAGGTTTATAAAATATTGGAACACTCTTTAGCACTTTCTTTTGGCAATTCAAATATTCATTGCATTAGTCTCATAAAATATCAATATTAACACAAGGAGGTCAACAGCTACAAAAGTGATTTAGGTATGCTTATGAGGTCATTAAATCACCAGTCACTGAATAAGCAACCGCCGACATCTCTCCGATACCTAACTTCGATTGACAATATCCGGGCCGTTCGATCAACGCATGACACTTTGTGCAAGATGATGATGAACTTTAAGGTTTTTGAAAGAAAAAAAAAATTATCAACAACTTGAAATGTAAGTGACCATTTTTCCCTATAAATATAAATATATTTTCTATAATTCAGTAAATTCATATATCTAGTTTCTTCAATTAAACAAATAGCTGACCATTTATAAAGATACTTTACAAAATAAGATGAGTTGCAATCGAGAATCAGCATTCGCTGTTTTTCTTAAAGGAAAAGCAGGAACCTGCTATCATTTTTACTTTCTATCTCTCGCTTCAAAGAGGAAGAGAGAGAAAAAAAGGAGAGAGAGATAGAGAGAAGAGCATAGAATAGCAGAAATTTGAAGAACAGCTGATCCCATTCCTGCAATCAATTACCCACTCAAAGAAGCAGTCAATACTTTCACAACAAGTCTCACTCTATCGCTACCACAGACGGAAATGGAGCTAGAAAAAGAAATATGGATTAAATAAAGATTTGTTGGGTCCTTAATATGGATTATATTTTAAGCCAACCTTCTCTGCCGAACAACATCACAGCGCTTATATTAATAATAAATAGATAATTGGTGCACTGAGATAATGTTTGAAAGATCATTAACCATTACAAAACTTGGTAAAGCAAAAGTAATAAAAATGATAAAAATGTATATTTCTTTTAGTGAGTCATATACTCTAGATAATGATAGCTTTATTTTTAATAATGTAATTATTGCCTATAAATTGCTTTTGCAAAATGAAAGCTATCAACAAGATTAGTTTGATAGGAATGTTTGTCTTGGAAATGTATAACATTTTTACTTGGCCTCATATCATGGATGTGACTTGTCTCTCCATGAATAAATTTTTGGCAGTAAAAAAAGACATTTAGATTTAGTTTTCCAGACATGCTATAGGAAAAGAAGTGTCGGTAGATTATTTTATTTTATTATGATTTTTATTTTTTGAAGAAGTGATTATGACCACCAATTTCATAAAAACTAAACAAATTTAATTGGAGCCACATGTCCATATCAATAACAGTTTAAACTACATTAGATCCTCAACAGAGAGTATCCATGCAATTCCTACCACCGCAGTAAACTGAAATATTACCCAACATCTGAAAACAATTAATCTGAATTTGGCAAAAAAGTTCGTGACTTGATCATGACTCTTATCTGATTCACTCGTTAACAGCTCGCTCGTTACTGAATAAAGTTGTTAACAAGTCAGCTTGATATGGCTCAGTCCATATAAAATGAGTTCGATATGAGGTCTTGCTCGCTTGCCAACTCACGAGCTAGCTTAGCTAGGTATGATTTTTTTTAAAATTTGTACGAAGTTGTGTGCATTTTATACTGTCTAGTTCAGTCCAATTCGGTTTATAAAGTTTGTAGAATTTATTTTCTTCTTCAAACAAAGTCCAAACCAAAGTTATAATTCGATTTCAAAAACAGAATCGAACTGAACTAAAGTTTTATTTGGGTTTGTTTGATTCAAACCGAAATATATCAATTTTTTTATTTAAAGCAATTGATTTATAATAAACCGAAGTATTAAGAAATATTCCGGTATATTAAGAAATAATTAAATAAACTAAAGTATTTAAAGCAATTGATTAAGAAATAAATTAGAATACTAAGAAATAAATCGAGGCAGTCCGGACCAAAATCATAATATATAAAAGTTCGGCCGGTTCGGTTATTTTGGATTTGAAAATTTCTAACCGAACAGAACTGAAATTATAATTCGATTTTAAAAGTAAACCAAATCGAACTATTAAACCGAATAAACAGAACCGTTTGGTCCAAACTAATTCGGTTCAGTTCAAAACTGATTAAACTGGATCGAATGAACACCCCTAGACCCAGTGAGTCAGCTCGGTCCAGATTGTGAGCTAGCACGTGATGATTATGATATGAGATTTTAGCACACTAATCCAATTGTAATTTTTTACTCTGTTGCTTTGATTATCCAAATATACCCTTTATAAAACAAAAAGGTGAGTATGCACATAATCGGATAATTTTAATTTTGTGCATAAAGACGCACATGTTCTCATGGGGGCCCGGCAGTATCTTACCTTACCTCTATTTCTTGGTCTACTTTAGATTAGATATCCATGTGAAATCTAGCTTAGGCAGTTGTTCAATCCAATTCTTCAATATATAATAGAAATATAAATAGAACTAAAGTGTTCTTAAACTCATCAAGTACTTCGGTAAATATAACTTTAAAATGTATTAAATTAATTTTAAATAATGAATTTAAATTGTGAAACCATTCTAAGTGACGTATTTATATATTAAATTTCTATATTTTCAAATGAATTTAGTATAAAGCCATGCAGTCAAAAATAATAAAAATGTACATATTAAAATTACTTGTAGACATTCTCTTTTTATTACTTGACTTTATACTAAATTAATTTGATTTTTTTTTGTTTCAATGTAAATATATTACTCATTAAGTATATATGTTTCAACAATTTGAATTTATCGTTTGAAATCAATCCGTTAGTCAAGAAGTTCATATTTTTTGGGGAGATATATATATATATATATATATATATATATATATATATATATAGAGAGAGAGAGAGAGAGAGAGAGAGAGAGAGAGAGAGAGAGAGAGAGAGAGGAGGGTTCAAATGCACCCAAATTTTTGTGCACCCAAATGCACTCTATCTTCCAAATTTTTTTTCTTTGTTTTCAAAGTCCAAATAGTCAATCTAAACCATTAGATGCTATCTATATATTAAGATGTGCTTGGAGACAAAATTTTACATTTTTTGGAATTTTTTTACTATTTATTAAACCACTTTGAAAATTTCTGATCCAGTGGTCCAGAAAATGTAAAATCAGCGATTTTCAAAGTGGCTAAATAAATAGTAAAAAAGTTTCAAAATATGTAAAATTTGGTCTCCAAGCACATCTTAATATATAGATTGCATCTAACGGTTCAGATAGAGTATTCAAATTTTGAAAATGGAGAAAAATGATTTGAAAAATATGGTGCATTTAGGTGCACAAAAATTTAGATGCATTTGAACCCTCCTCATATATATATATATATATATATATATATATATATATATATATATTGCATGTATTTTTGGACTATTAATTTGTCTATCCTTGGTAAACAAATTTGCGTAGTTTTGTTGGAAGCTTATCATTTATTTTTCCAGCTCAATTCATTTTCTTCCCATCCACAGACTCGCATATTATTATTATTATTACTATTTTTTCGCTATTACTTCTATTTTTTTGTCTATTTCCGATCAAATTCCGGATACACCTGCAATGAGGAGTGGAGCCGAATTTTCAAGTTATGAGAGTCAAATATGAATTAGATCAGTTATATAAAATTTTCATACTGTGAATAGGGATCAATATTACCGTATCTATAACATTTTACTCTATATTATATAAAAAATCGTGTATAAGTATAAACAAATTTCAAAATAAAATAAAAGTCAATTGATCCTCATTCCATGAATGTAGCTCCGCCTCTGTCTGCAATGCTAGATCTATTGGATCCTGTTGTGTAATTTACAAACAGGTCGTTCAAGTATAAATTATATAGTACTGGGAAGAGAGACGAATCTAGCCTATATAAATGTGGTCAATTGACTCCATTAATTTTTAATTTTTTATATTTGAAGATAAAATATTATGGGTAATGTGAAATTAATCTTTATTCGTAGTAGAATTTTTTTTTTTATATATTTGACTTTCAATTACGCTTGATTTCTATAGTGTAAAAGTCTGATTTTGCTCATGACCGGGAGATGCAAGAAAACAAATATGTATGAAATAAGATTAAAAAAATACAATAATAATGAAGTGAAACAAACGAACTACCCAAAACTAAAAATCACATTTTTCTTGCACTTTCTTTAATTTATTTCAGAAATGAAAATTGTCCGCTCCTCTAG
Source organism: Carex pumila (assembly GCA_033356055.1). NCBI lineage: Eukaryota > Viridiplantae > Streptophyta > Magnoliopsida > Poales > Cyperaceae > Carex > Carex pumila. Next base: position 172,990 of record JARJHM010000557.1, on the reverse strand, counting down.
AGAGATAACTAATTTCTCCAAGGGATAAAAGAAGGTCGCATGCAAATTTAACAGATAGAGGTACTGAGGTACAGAAGCAGTACATTTAAGGCATGTGTCCTTTGGTTCCTATTTATTTGTTTGTTTTTTAAAATCTTTTTAAGATAAACTTTTGATGTCACTGTCAATTAAACACACAAAAATACAACATTATTTTGAGGGAATATATGCCCCCATATAAGTACAGTGGTGGGTCTCCATTCGCTATTCCCATTTAAATAAATTCAAAAGATATTATCTCAAAAAAGAAAATCAACACATTAGATACGATACTATATATATGCCTCTTAAAAAAGGAATTCTTTTAGAAACCATGAATAAAAAAATAAATTTTACCAAACCAACTTGATTTCTTTGTTTAAAAACCAGAAGAACCGAGATGTTATTTCGGTCTCAAAAAAAAAAAAATTTTGGGAACGAAATAACATTTTCGTTCTTATAATTTTTGTAGAAAAAAAAAATCATGTAGGTTTCATAAAAATCTTTTTTCTAATTATGGTTTATAAAAAAAATTCCTTAAAAAATTACATTAGACATAACCAAGAAAATCAAAATATAGTTGACTTTTAGGTAAACAAAATTTTACTAAGGCAATTTTATTCTATTAAATATCATATTTGCAAACAATAATATTGAAAGTAAAAAGGAGCCATCTACGGTATATATGGACAACGATAAGGATTATTTAGACAGAGAGATATTTGGAAAAAACCAGGTCCAGGGCAGAAGCAAACAAAGGGCTGTCACGGATTATATGTTTGCAAGATAGATTTGCTTTTAGAAAGCGTTTTCTCAATTAATTTTCACCAACAAAAATTCAGCTCAATTCAGAAGCGGGGGCAGGCCGATCTGGAGCTAGGGGCAGTCGTTTCCTCTTTTCCTTGATTTTGAATTTTATTAGTGACTTATTAGTTCTGATCAATTTTTTTTTTTTAAGTTTTTTTCTATGAATGTTTAATTTTAAATTTGGATTAAATTTAAAATTAAAATCAGAATATTTTTTCAATTATGATTGATAATTACAATTATAAGTTAGAATATTTTAAATTATAAGTCAGAATATTGAAAAATATAAGTCATTATTCTCAATCAGTTAATGGATTTAAACTCGATTCGATAATCTTTTGTAGACAAAATTCCTATAAATACGTCCCTGTCCAGAAGTGTAGAAAATATATGTTTTTTATTCTTTCCCCTTGGGAAAATTGTGCAACAGTAAATGAGGTCAGATTAAGAAACTAAAATTCATATGCTAGCAAACAAGAGATGATTGGTACTTTTTTTCTTACCTTTTATTAAATAAAGATAATAAATTTTAGACCATACAAAAAGCCTAAAAGATTATGGAGGAGGAACATCATTAGCATGACATCTTTCTTTAGCAATTAAAAAAAATAAAAAAAAGGTAAGAATAATAAATATCAACGCCCTTAAAACTTGCGCTTTTGGTGAAGAAAAGAAAACCTATTTAAGTGTAAACAATTAAATTAAAATCTTAAGAAGTGGGCAGCCCCAAAAATGGAAAAGCCGCCAAATTTTAATGACACAATTAAGTCTGTAATAATATCAAACTGAAGTTATGCAAACCAAACTTTAGATTTGAGATCCAATTTTGCAAAATCTATACCTAGAGAACCTAGCTCAACGCATTTGATTCCAAACCAACTTAAAAAAAGTTCTAGAATCATCTTTAACGGCCTAAAGATTAAAAAGAGTAATTCTAAAACCTAAACAGAATAATAATACAACAAATGAGAATATCTTCTCCAAAACAGAGAGGAAAAAAAAAGAGAACCTCATTACTTAATGTGTCATTTTTCAAAAAAGATGCACAACATTCCATCTACATCTACACCACCACCACACTTATCCTATGCTTCCTAAGCTACTACGTGTCATACAGATAGCTATCCTTGTGAACACAGCATAGCCACACAAAAAACCTACACTAAAAGAGCCACATAATATCATTAAGACATTAACCATATCCCGAACCGTTAAAAGCCATTGAAAAGCCGTGCTGCTTTCAACAACCCGTCACCCGCATTCCGTTACAGCCGTTACATCACTGAAAAGCCGGATATTATCCGCACGCAAATTACAAAATGCTTCTCCTCCGTCCGATCAATCACACCTCTCTGGGGTCCACAAAAATTGACGGCGGAGGTCTAGCCTTTGTCCAGTCACCGATCTCCCCGTCGCTGTACTCTTCACTCAACCGTTTCACGCACCACAGATCCGAGAACGATAACCGTCGCCAGTGTGGCACCCCATCTCGGATGGGCTCGCACTCAGCCACTTCCGTAGCTACCAATCCGCACCCACCATCTCTAGCCATATTATGGGCGTGAGCACACAGTGCACGCATTAAATGCTGAGCCTCGGGCCCCACACCGCCGACTCCATACAAAAAGTAGACGCCAAACGGTCTGAACAGGTTGGGAAACGAAGGGATTTTAAACCAGGGCAACATCCGGTCTATGAACCGGCTCGTACCGGCCAGGGCCTTTACCAGTTTAGAAGCGCCTCGTACCTCCAGCTGAAACGAATTCTTACAGTTCCATACACTCAGCACAGACCATGAACTGGGCGGTGAGGCCAAGAACTCCTCAATACCATTACAAGCCAAGCCGTATTGCTGTGTCGGTACAGCCAAGAAAGTACCAAGAGATAACGGGTTCCTTAACACCGAGTCTATATCATGAGGGAAGAACTCGGTACAGGCGAAGTGGTGCCGGTAGAGAACTTCAGCCTCGTGTTGGAATAGACGTATTAAACAGACTCCGCGGTGCGGGACTGGTACACGATGGCGGTACACCGGGTTCACAAAGACTGATGGTTTTCGGAATTTCTTGTATCCCAACCGGTCGGTGAAGAGCTTCACTGACGCCTTGTTATCCTCATCTGTAGCCATATACGAATATTCAGCACCCATTCGCTTGAACCAGCTCTCCATATGTTGCACCAAATTCAGCGCAATACCCTTTCTCCTGTTTCAAATTTGTAAATGCTAACTATTATATTCTCAGTCACACTGTCGTGACAAAATTTGCGACTTTACAGGGGTGATATGACACAAGACATGAGCTTAAGTACCTGTAAGCAGGGGAGACTCGGAGGCCTAGAATATAGGCTACTTTAGTGGCGATTGGAGTAGACCCAGTGTGATTCTTATTCCGGAGAGATGGCTTGCGGCCACAAGTCACAGTCTTTATGCAGCCGCGCACCAGGCCTACAGTTTCCGGCAATGACCCAATTGTCTCTGCCACCTGTACCGATTATTAGTTTGAATAAGTATTGCATCACAATTCAAACTGAAATTGATAAAAAAAAATGCCAAGTTATATGATAACTGGAAGGCAGTAGTACCAGCATGAGGTAAGAAGGGGAATGACGGATGCGGCAAAGTGGGTCCCCCAAGAGATCAGTAAAGAGAGAAATTTTCCCGCTAGGACCCACTTCACACATGCGCTCCACCGATTCTACACTCTCTCTATCCATCCGAGGATCAAACTCTCTAATTTTGAACTTCAAGTAGTCTTTTTCCATTCCCATTTTCTACGGAAAGAAGGGTCAAAAGTTCATAGCTTTCTCATATTTCAGGATTATATTTTTCTTAGATTTTTTTTTTCCTCTTTGTTATAAGTGGTAGGCGATGGGGCTTTTTGTTGCTCAGTTTAGGTAAGTGAGGAGTGGTTCGTGATCATTGAGAGAGGAGAAAGACGCGATTTAATGAGGGGAAGGAAGGAAGAAAGTATTTATAGAGGCCGGAATAAAGAGTCAAGAGGGGGAAGCTAAGTGTAGTGTGTGGGAGAGGGGGCTGTCCGATGGCCATCTGATCACTTTTGTGATTGATGGGTTCTTTCACCATCAGATCTGTTTTAGATTCGTGTATACTGATTTATAAGCAGTCGCAAAATTACGGATGCGAATTCTAAAGCAGATTCAACGGTAAAGAGGACGTATCAAACACAAAAGTGGTCCGATGGACGTTGGACGCCCCCCTCTCCCGTAGTGGGAGACTAGGAAAGGGATTAGTGGGCCCGGATTTACAGATAGATGAACGGATGAGATCACGAGCCCTGGGGGCCCATCTCTTTATCTCGAATCGTCTCGCCTCTCATATCTCAGTAGATGTCATGATTTTTGCTTGAACCCGGTTCATAAGCTGTCAAGTGCATGCTTTTATCGATAATGATTATTAACTTGCTGACGGTTCATTGGTTCGTTGCTTCCAAAATCCAAAAAGAATTTGCCAAGAACATAAATTTTATCGTATTTCGTGTTACTCTCCATACTTTGAGATATTTTATGTAATTTTTTTCTACGGGGAACGTACGGTTTTCAGGGTCTTCTATTTAAAGAAAAAGAAAAATGTGATGGAACCACCGGTCCACGGTCCATTGTCCACCACAAAAATATGTAGCGAAAAATTTGTTCCTCCACGGTAGAAAAATCCCTGGGAACAACAGAGGGAGTAGCCAGCAGGTCCATTTTCGTTTAAAAAGAGCAGCTGTAATGGAAAGAACTAATAGGCTCAGTCCGGTGCTAGCTGAATTCACATCTTCTCTAATACATGATCAGAGAATCTTTTACAATTACTAAATCTGAACCATACTTTTTTAACTTGGTACGAATCTTAAAGTCCAATAATACTGTCCTCTATACTAGCCCGAATCTCAAACCGTAAAGTGAAGGTAATCCTCTGCAATACGTGAGAGGATACGAATCCGTGCTAGCTAGGGGTCTAATGCGTCTGTTGCGCCGCTGTTTGTATCAGCTGTCGTAGTCAATTAATTATCGTTATTTCACTAATCTCTGCGTTCCTCTAACGACGATCCCTAGTACGGGCCGCTTTTTCATTCTTTTAGTTGACCCGATTCATTATTTGATACACAAGGAATGTAACAGGATATTCTATCGAATGCTCTACTTAATCTACCTTATTCATGTTTGACACGAATCGATTGCTATTACCTGCGCGATTCTCATCCGATATATCATCTGCGATTCTCATACGATAAAATATGGATTTTTAACTATAAGATATACGCATCAGTACACGTGTACATGTCGACAAAATATGGATTTTTGTAATTAATTCCATCACTTAGAGCAACTGTTTCACTATTACCAAATTGTTGACTGGTCTAACAAACAAATCAATTATATAACAATTTAAAATTTAATTTAAATTTTATAATTATGTTGTCAGCAACAAACAACTATGTCTTAAATAGTTGTAAACCAATTATTTATCAAACAATTTTTTTTCATATAATCTGTGAATTAAATAAAAACATTAACAGCAACAACTAAAATTATATTCTATGACAAACAAAAAAAATTATGTTTTTCTTTAGAGGTTTCAAAAAAAAAAATTATGTTTTTTTTTAGCTTTCAAAAAAAAAAAAATTATGTTGCAGGCTTAGAGCATCTACATCCCTGAAACTCTTGGAGTTTCTAAATATGTTAACTAATTTTTAGAAATTTTATCTCTGAAAGTTTCTAAACCCCCACATTCCTGAAATTAAAATTAGAGTTTCTTAATTGGCACATAAGCAAGTAAATTACTAGAGAAAAAAATTTGAGCGAATTATTCGACCATGTCAGAGTTTATAAATGGTTTCTTATTAAGAAACTTTGGAGCAAAGTTGCTAAATAAGAAATTCATCTACATCTTTAAAACTAATTTAGAAACTGCCACATCAGATTAGAAACTCTAAGAATTTCAAAAATGCAGAAGCTCTTAGATTTTCTAGAGGAAAAACAGAGGATTCCAGAGATATTGTACGACAATAATTCCACAGCTGTCATCCTGTGAGAAGACCCTTATCATATATGTACCGTGTATTTGTGTACCGCAGATACAACGAAGATATTTATTTGGCCATTTGAATTGATTTGAATTGAAGCAGGGCAGGGCAGAGCGGCAGGCTAGGCTACAAGCCTACAACTGATCAGTCTGAGGATTAATGATAATCAATGAAGAGCAGTAATAGCTAGTGGCGGCGTGGCGTGAGTAGCGCCTTCGATAAATGAGGGAGATACGGCGACTGGCCTTGAGAGAGCTCCACGTGGCGGGTGTGGCGGCGGTTAACGGCCTATCGAAATCATGAAGGTGACGGCGCGATGATGACATGGGTCACGCATGATGGATGATGGATGGGTGGGTTCTTGAAACAACTTGCCAAATACCAATAAATTATAAATGGTTTGGATCTGGATGGGGCTCTATACCCTTTTCCTTTCAGCTCATGTCGCAGTGGCACCTAGCTAGCGCATACATACATTCATATATATATATATATATATATACAAAAAAAAAATCTTCTATATATTGACAAAATATATCATTATTAAATTAGAAAGTTAAAAACATTAATTAACAAAAACAAAATAAAGTGTTATAATAAGTCTAATGTTAGTCAAAGGATATTGTTATAATAAGCATTAATTAACAGTGTAAAATGTCACATATAATAAGTCTAATGCTAGTCAAGATAGTGTTATAAAAAATAATTCACTTCCTCAACCAACTTATTAGAAAAACATTGAATAATATGCATCAATTATTTTATATCTTCGTTTTCAACGCCTCATGTCTTTCATATCTCATCATATATCATATTTTATATCTTCGTTTTCAAAGTTCAAATTGTCGATCCAAACCGTTCAACATGATATATATATACTAAAATATGGTTAGGAATAAAATTTTTTTACTATTTTTTAAGATGGGCCAAAAATCATTGTTTTTTTAACATTTAAAAAATAATGATTTTGTACCTATCTTAAACATTAGTAAAATAATTCTAAAAAATATAAAATGTCATCTCCATGAATATTTTAGTATAAATATTATGCTGAACGGTTTTCATCGATAATTTAAACTTTGAAAATAAAGATATAAAATATGAGATATCATAAGGCATAAAAAAAGATGAGACATTGTAACCCTCCTCTTTATAGATATATTGAATTTGTGATCACTTTTGAAGATATTTTGTGATGTAGCAAGAGATATTGTATCCTCACCCGACAATGAAATACATTTACTCTTTTAACTCTATGAATATTGATAAGAAAAAAAATTCCGTTAACTTATCAAGCAAGGATTTTGATAATATATATATATATATTTTTTCATAACTAATCGAGCAATGTATAGATAGTATTTAATCGTACATGTTATCATGTAAAGTAATTAGTAAATACAAAATTATATATGTTAGTTTTCTATTCTTACATTTAACTATACAATATATAATTATTATGACAAGTTTGATTTATATACAACATTTATTTAGTTTTATTTAATTAGTAATTAATCATTAGATTGATTTATACAATATTGTATATAGTTTTATTTTATTATTATTTTATTAAAATAATGGTAAAATTATAGAGATCAACTAACAGTCCCCCTACTTCAGTCCCCTATGTGTCCCCCGCACTAAAAGACAAAAAAAAAGTTAAAACGTGCTAACTACCACCAAAGAACAAGATTAATGCTATTTTATTAATAGTCAAAACGTATAGTATTCATACCTACGAATTTGTAGTATTCATACTTATTATTAGAACCATTCGTTATATGTAAACACAAGTTGGAGGGGACCAGTAACAACCAGGGGGACCGCTGACGTCTTGTGACAGCCTGGATTGGGAACCACAATCGTTTGAAAGCGACATTTACCAAGATTGGGGACCACTACAGCGAATCTATATATTATTCATATCTAAATAAAGAAGTATTCATATCTAGACAAATGAAGTATTCATTCTGACGATTACAAAGTATTCATACATGTTTAAAATAATTTATACAATTCAAAATTCAAAGTTAGATTCATCTCTCTCACCCTATCTCTTCCAAGAAGTATTCATACTGACGATTACGAAGTATTCATATATAACTAATGAAGTATTCAATATCTAACAAATGAAATATTCATATATATAACTATTCATATCTAACTAATGAAGTATTCACATATGACACTAACAATATTAACATCTGACACTAATAATATTCACACTTGTTCAGATTGGGACAAAAAAGAAAGGTTGTTAGGGGGACAAAAAAGGAAGGTTGAAAATGGTGAATTTTGACCACGTGGGAGAACAAAAAAGGAAGGTTGTTAGGGGGACAGATAGGGGGCAGATTCAAGGGGGACAACATCTTTACTCAAAATTATATATTTATTTTATATATTTTATGCTATAATGTACATGATGTGTATAAAGTAATATTTTTAATTGTTTATTGAACATTTAAGTAAGATTGTATTTCAGTACGGATGAGAATAAAATTTAACGGAGAAAAATATGAGAAATATAAAATAATTTTAGACAGATAAAATACAAAATTATTTTTATCATATCTTTATCGTACCCAAAGACACCCCTAAGAAAGAGAAAAAGTTTTTGTCTATCATTTGTCCACAACCTTATCCACTCCAATCTAACTGTCTTTTTACAGTATACAAGATTCAATTGAAAATTTATAGTATTATTTGAAAATTTTACAGTATCCAAGATTCAATTGAAAATTTTACTGTATACAAGATTTAATTTTTACAGTATACAAGATTCAATTGAAAATTGTACTGTATACAAGATTCAATTTTACAGTTCTGCTGATTCAATTTTACAGTATACAAGATTCAATTGTAAATTTTACTGTGTAGAAGATTCAATTTACAGTATACAAGATTCAATTTTACAGTATACAAGATTCAACCCAGTGTGGACGTTAATAATTAACTCTAACTGCCAATAACCGCTAATAACTAACTCTAACTGCCAATAACTTCCTATAACTGTAATTTCTGAAAGTACAGTTTGAAACTATATTTATTTTGTCCTGTTGTGCAAGTTGCAATCTTTTTTTAACTATCATGAAACCACTTCAAATAGTTGCTGGATGTTTTGTGATTAACTGATATATTTTATGTGATATATTGTATAATTATACAGCATGTAGAAGTAATTTTAGAGTATTCGCACAAGTTAAAACTGTGGATAAATGGTGGACAAAAAGCTATGGACAATTAGACTCTTACCCTAAGAAATGTAACAAAATTTTGCAGAATGTCCATTAATAAAAGATCAATTTAATACTGAAGTTCACTATTAAATTCAACCTCAGTAAAACATTTATCAAAAGAATATATATATAATGCATGTGAATTGAATATTAATGTGAACTGTGCATAAATAGGAAAGTCAAGTGGAGCAGTTTAGGTTTCTGTTTCTGTGTGCGTGGTCAACCTTCGAATGTGGATTCAAATTGCAAGAGAGATGAAGACACCACAGAAAGACAGGCTTGTTCATTTTCATGTGCTTCATAATATATCATTTAACTTTAATTGTTCATAATACAGATATGTGTATATATTTGTTGGACTTGTGTATTCTTAACCATGAAAAGAAGAAGAAAAATTGGTAGATTTTTAAATTAAAATATATGAATTTTATGCAGTAAGTATGTATGTATGTATGTGTGTATATATACGGTTTTATGAGATATATATTATGTAACTTTTATTACCGATATAAGAGATGTAAATTGTTGCCATTGGGCTAACAATATAGAAAGAATGACTATGAAAGTATGAGGTCGGAATTTTAAACTATAGAAATTAAACATATTTAGGAGTCTTTTTTTGAAATGATTTCTAAATGTGTTTAATTTATAATTTCAAAGTTCGACTTCCCACCTGTATAATATTTTATTCTAAATATTACCATAATATTTTACTTCGAATCATATAACAAATTACACACACATATATAGAGAAAGATAGGCTACAATGAGTTGCGAAGTAAAACACGTTTATACTTCACGCAATATCTTTATTTTCAAAGTTCAAATAGCCGATTCGAACCTTTCAACATGTTCTTCATAATAAAAATATGCTTGCAAACTAAATTTTACTTTTTTTGGAACTTTTTTACTATTTATTAAGCTACTTTGAAAATCTGAAAATCTGAGTGAACGGTAAAAACAATAAAAATTTATGGACTGCCGGATTGGCGATTTTCAAAGTGGCTTAATAAATAGTAAAAAAAAATCCAAAAAATGTAAAATTTGGTCTCCAAGCACATTTCAATATGGAGATCATGTTGAGCGGTTCGAACCGACGTTATGAACTTCAAAATCACAAAATATAATTGTGAAGTAAAATAATCACTTTACTTCGCAACTCACCATAGCTCATCTCTCTCTCTATATATATAAATAAGAATCAATTAACCTCATAATTTTCTTTTAACTCCACCTTTGCCCTTATGTAGCTATAACCAGTATTGTTGCAGAACCAAAATTTTTATTAATACCATTTAAAAAAAAAAACCAATGGAATTGAGAAATTCGAAAAATATCAGGGCCTCCAAGTCAATCTACGGCCCCATTCTTAAGGGGGCCACAGATTGAATTGAGGCTCTCGAAAATCTAAATTACGGTGCATTTATGAGTTTTGGGAGCCTCTAATTCAATCTGCAATCATTTATGAACGAAGCTGCAGATTGAGTTGATGGTCCTGATACTTTTCGAAGGTCACAGAAGAACCATGCTATTTAATAAAAGTAATGAAGGTCACGCACTAAAGTAATGAATGAAATAAGTATCTAGATAGCGTATTAATTAAATGCACGGAAGCTTCCAAATGAAACGGTTAGCCTAAACCAATTAGGTGGAAACTGGAAAGTCTCTCATGATTTTTTTAAGGCCTATAATATAACAAAAGAACCATGCATTCTGTCTCCATCTTTTGTTTTATTTTATACAACAAAAGCTGCGTTGTGTTATTCGATATACTATAGATTTTTTTTAATTAATGTCCATATACAGATCGAGTCATATTTCATGCCGACCAGAAGTTACTCTCATCAAAATTAAAATGATATATGATTAGTATTAGAATAGAATATCATATCTAATATCTAATTTAGTTGAATATAATGTTTTTGATGCCAACGATGCATGATCAAAAACCAATTAATTTAAATATTGTCGATTGGATATTAAAATAGAGATCCTAAGTCTTTTTCTTAACATAAATGTAATGCATAATGTTTTATTCTAATTTTCTGTTTTGTAAAAAAAAAAATCTTTAGAAACCGTGCTAAAATCAACGGTGATAAAATTTAGTGGTTTTTTATTTTTTTGTCGGTTTCGACCAGTTTCAAACTTAATTTTTTTTAACTGGAAAGTTAGTCAGAAATCGGAGAAAAAAAATACCAATTTGAGCAGATTTCAAGTTCCAATGCAAAAAGAGGTAGTTTTTAAAGTAAATATTAATAAAAATTTCGGAACATGCCACTATTTGTTTTTTTTGAGGAAAACGATAATGCATGCTCATATTTGATTGATAAGATACTATTTGTTTTCTTTTTACCATTTAAAAAAAAAACAGTACAATTTTATGTGTTTGTCAAAATGCAATCACCATTGTAACTAGAATTAGCTTAATCAAATGGTATGTAAATATTATAGGATTTTTTGCTTTTCACGGGGCATTATCATTAGAGGCGGATTCAAAAATTTTGTCAAAAGGGACAAAAAAATATCGAATGAAGTTTAAATGGTTAATCGAGTTAATGAATTTAGAAAACAAACATTCAGAGGAGTAAAAAATTTTTAGGAAAAAGGCAAAATCAGTTGAAACTGATAAATCTCTACTAAAATTCAAAAAAAAAAAAAAAAATTGCACGTCCTCCCCATTCTTCCCTAGATACAATATAATTCCGCCTCTGATTATCATATTTCAAGTTTAGATGGATAGCAATTTCATATATTAAATGTTGATGTTGAAATATTTTAGATGCAAACAGGGGAGGGTTGGATCAGAGGGGCTTACCAGAGAGATCTAGCTGGAATATTTAAAAGGATGTTGCAATCTATTTTTTTTTATTAATGCAATTTTGATAAACTAAACACTACCAAGCCTTTCAATATATATATATTGAGATAGACAATAAACAAGGGAAAAAAAATTTATTTGCCACTCCAAAACTTGGAAAACTTTTTACTAGCCTTCCATGTAATCAAGTCGTTTTTCGATTTTTAAAGTCCAAATGATTGATCCAACCCATTAGATGTGATCTCCATATTAATATATACCAAGAGACAAAATTTTATATTCTTTGAAATTTTTTTACTATTTATTAAGACATTTTAAAAATTGCTGATCCAACAGTGGCTTAACCAAACAGTAAAATCAGAACCTACTGTTGAATTAGCGATTTTTAAAGTAGCTTAATAAATAGTAAAAAAATTCCAGAAAAATATAAAATTTGGTCTTCTAGTATGGAGATAACATCTAACGGTTTAAATTGATCACTTGGATTTTAAAAATCGGAAAACAATTTGGTTGCACAGGAGGCTAGAAACAATTGATTGTTTATTAGCTTATTTCTCTCTATATGCATCAAAGTAAAGGACGTGTGTGTATATATTAAGTTTTTTTTAATTATTTAATTATTTATTAAATATTTTACAAAAATATTGTTTTTAGATAAATCTCAACCACTGAAAAACAACACTTTGCTTATTTGCTACACACGGAACTGCCAGTAAAATATTGCTGCTGTGGTTATTTGCTACTGAAGTAGCAATTAATGCTGAACAAAATTGTTTATTCAATACCTTTGCACATGGTATAAGTTATCTTTGATTTATTTTTTTCCTTGTTGAACAAAGCGCATTGGTTTAGTCTTTGATATTTTACAACCATATTTAGTGTCCAAGTAATACGAACAAGTTAGATATTTTTCCGACAAGTGCATGTTGTGACCTTATTGTTACACATAAACAATTCAATTCTATATGTCACTATTGATCTACCTATGCCAAAATGACCATCATGCAAAATTCATCAATTCTTAGGGAGCAGATGCAATACCTGACTCCATTAGAGTATTTATGCACAACTTCTCTCAAAAGCGGTTGATGAACTTGTAAGACAGTGGCAAGAAAAACTTCGTGCCGATGTAGAGGTTGAAGCGTCGGCAACCTCCTTAGTGTTAGGATAAAGCCTTCCAAAGCTACAAGACTGCCCTTGTGAGATCGTGTTCACAATTTCTTAATGATCTCACCTCTCTATTCTTTAATGAAGAAGAAGTAGAGAAGGCTACAGAATTGACTAGATGACGGCTAGAAAATTCTGTAACTTTTCGTATATCCTTGTGCTTTGGGGACCAACCTATTTATAGAGATTGTTCGCACAGAATATATGCTACAAAGTTTCAGTATAGCAAGTTATACCTTTTAAACCTTTGTTATACTCTGTCAAATCAGATAGCAAGTGTACTATCCTATCGATGAGTATTCTCAGGTATCGATCCACAGGGACGGAAGAAAATAATCGGACTTGTCCTAAAATTACTTGAGATTCTAGAAGTAAGAGAAATTGATTTGGTTTAGTTCTAACAATTCTACTGGTTTATAACAAGTTTAAAAACAATAAAAGAGAATTAAAGTTGTTTTCAATTAATAAGAAGGCGTTTCCAGGGTTCAGATTTCATTTCTGTTCAGCCCCAGGGCATACAGCCCGTACAGATTCCCGTACGGTCCGTATGGGACCCCGAGTTAATGCTGCAGCTACTGTTTTCTGTGCTGATACTGATATTTAGGGTTTCTATCGACCAGATCTAGATACCTAACGTCAACTTTCGCATTTTGTCTTAGCACCCGATTACCGGACTCAAATACTTCCCTCTTAGATGCGTTAAACCTCAACTTTCGCATTTTGGCCTAATTTATCTAAGTCACTTGTTGGTTTACTAAAAGTATCCAAGGACTTTCGCCTCAAGGAAAGTTTCGCCTTTCGGGTACTCCTTGGTTTCACCCTACTTCATATACTTTATTCAGTTGGATTAAATATCATAGACTTGGCTCCTAACACATAGATGTGCGCATTCATCTAGAGGGATGACTAATCGATTCAAGCAAGCACAAATAAAGCAATCGAAATACTACTTAACAAAGTAAAAACAAAGCATTCAACACAAAATCCAAGTAGCATGCAACAAAACCAAACTAGAAACTACATCTTACCCCTAGAAACAAAGTAAATTAGCTACTCATGTTCACAAGATAACACAAATAACAAGAGATAAAAGAGTTCATGACAAAACAGTGGAAAATCCGAAGATCCGTGGCAAAACTCGCGTTTTTCCCTTCTCTTCCTCTTTTCCTCCTCTTGTCTTTTGCTCCAAGAAAGAATGATTGAGTTCCAATCCAGAATCCCTTTTTTTTGGTGAGGAATATCTCCTTTAATGCCACCAGATCGCCTCCAGAGGTTTCCTTTTCCGCCTCCTTGAGTTAAGCTGATTTCATATTCCAGCTGGATTTTCCCATTTAGCGTCCTACGGCCCGTAGGGAACCCCATATGGGCCGTATGACTGTGTTTTGTCTTGGAGACTTGATGCCTCTGCTATGGAACCTTCTGTGTGGTGGGGCAGATCTTGTACGGCCTGCACGGTATGTCATACGGGCCGTATGAAAAGTAGTCAGAACCAGTTTTTCGCCATTTTTCCTGCAAAATACCAAACAAAACATAGCAGTACCACATTTCATCGAAATACAAGTATAAAGTCCACATTTATAGGCTTTAAAACACAGGTTTTAGTGCGAATTAGGGCTGTAAACTAGACATAATATGGAGATATCAGAGATATAGAGTCGGCATATTGCCAAACCCTAACCCTAACCCTAAACCAATTTTCTGCCACATGCCAACTTAAAAAACGTGCAACTGCATCAAAATTCGTGCAGCAGCTGAAAATTTGGTTTCCTTAATTGCAAATTTCAGAATCAGTCCATCAATGATTTGATTTTTGCCTAAATTGTTCTATACATTTGTGGACCACATCCTAATGAATATATTGATTGTCTACTTCCTTATTTGATCACTTTAATTGACAATCATATATGACAGTAAACAATGCATAATTAGATTACATATATGCTCAATGTTGGCATTAAATCCAACGAGGTTGGCAATAAATCCAACAATCTCCCACTTGAGCAATATGTTATGACTTTTTTAATTATGCATTGTGTTCCTTATGTGCGCACATTTCTTTATTGCCTTCCTTATATATTCCCAAACCAATTCGGTCCATCAACTGTATCAGCAAAGGACTAAAGTGGCATTCGTCGCATTTATTCGCAACTAAACCCTCAATAATCATATCAGTAATACAGCTGAATGACATGAATCATGATGTGGATGTGTAGCATAGAAATTACATGCAATTGTGATCTTACATGCCTATTTCTAACTTGGTCTCCTACTTAAATCTTGAAACTGAATTTCATAAATTAACTTAATTAGAGGTCAAACATAAATGAGAAAACAGAATGTCAAAAATTCATAATATATATAACACTTGTTACATGTCACAAGTTACATATCCAAAATTGCAATAAAAAATGGAACATTAAATTATAAATCATAGACTCCCACTAAAAATGAATATCCTCAATAGAAATTACACCCATATGAGCAACATGCTCTACAAATTTTGCCGGTGTCAATCCCTTAGTAAGAGGATCTGCTAACATAGAGTCTGTTCCTACATGTTCTATTTTTAATTCACCATTCTGTACTCTTTCCTTTACAACTAAGAACTTGATGTCGATGTACTTGGACTTCGACGAACTTCGATTGTTATTTGCGTATAGCACTGCCGAATTATTATCACAAAACAATTGTAGTGGTCTCACAATAGAATCCACCACTTGAAGTCTCGTGACAAAATTCCGTAGCCATACACCATGATTTGATGCATCATAGCATGCCACAAATTTTGCCGCCATGGTTGAAGATGCAACAAGGAATTGTTTTGCATTCTTCCATGAAACGGCTCCTCCGGCTAACATGTAAATGTAGCCAGATGTTGATTTCATGCTATCCTAACATCCTCCAAAATCAGAGTCGGTATAGCCAATGACCTCTGGCTTCTCCGATTTCCGATACGTGAGTATATGGTATTTTGTTCGCTTTAGGTACCTCAAGACTCGCTTGGCAGCTTTCCAATGATCTGGACCTGGGTTTGACAAGTATCTCCCTAGCATGCTAGTGATGAACGCAATATCCGGACGCGTACACACTTGTGCATACATGATGCTCCCAACGACTAAGGCATATGGATACTGTAGCATTACTTCATTTTCTGAATTGTTTTTCGGGCACTGGTTTAGACTAACTTGTCTCCCTTCGCCACAGGGGTATTTCCTGGTTTACAGTTCTGCATGCCATATCTTACCAAAACCTTATCGATATAATTCCTTTGGGATAATCTTAATATACCTTGGGTTCTATTCCTCAGTATTTCTATCCCTATGACAAATGATGCATTACCAAGATCTTTCATCTCAAAATTCTTCATTAGAAAGTTCTTAGTTTGTTGCAACATACTTATATCGTTACTGGTAAACAAAATGTCATCGACATATAAAACCAGAAACACAAATTTACTCTCACAGAACTTAAGATATATACACTCATCCACAATGTTAGACTCGAATCCAAATGAGACAATCACATTGTGAAATTTATAATACCACTGACGAGACGCCTGCTTTAGCCCATAGATGGATATTTTAAGTTTGCATACCATGGACTTTGCATCTCCTGATACATAGTTTTCTGGTTGCATCATATAAATTGTTTCTTTAATGTCACCATTAAGAAACGCAGTTTTAACATCCATCTGATGAAGCTCCAAATTGAAATGTGCCACTAATGCCAATATGATTCTTAAAGAGTCTTTCAGTGAAACCGGAGAGAAAGTCTCTTTATAATCAATGCATTCTTTTTGAGTAAAACCTTTAGCGACAAGACGTGCCTTATATTTCTCTACATTACCCTTCGAGTCCCGCTTGGTTTTAAATATCCATTTGCAACCAATGGTTCTCTTTCCTGTTGGTAATGAGACCATTTCCCAAATGTCATTGTCTGCCATAGATTTTATTTCCTCATTCATGGCAGCGGTCCACTTGTGAGACTTAGAGCTTTCCATGGCTTGTTTGACATTAATGGGGTCATTGTCTAACATGCCAACATCAAACTCATGCTCTTGAAGATATACTACATAATCTGAAGATATTGCAGGCCTTCTCTCTCTAGTGGACCTCCTAATTGGCTTTTCTAAATTTTCCTGAGGATTTCCAGCATTATCTAAAATAATCTGGCCTATAACAGCATCTTCCAAACCTTCGTGCGACCCTGAGTGGCCTACACCCGTCTTTGTATTTTCATTTTGTGCTATTTCATCTTGTTGAGTTTGAGTTTCAATAATGATTTCGTCCGTAATGGTGTTTTGAGTAAAACTCGGATCTATATCCACAAAACTCACAACACCTAATGGAATATTTGCATATTCCTCTTCGAAATCAATTATTTTCTCACCCCCACAAACTCAACATCCTCGAAAAATTTCGCATTTCCCGTCTCAAATACATTATGTTCTGTAGGATTATAAAATTTATAACCCCTTGAGCGCTCGGCATACCCAATAAAATAACAACTAACTGTCCTTTCATCCAGTTTCTTTTCGGCAGGTTTGTAAGGCCTTGCCTCAGCTAGACATCCCCATACTCGCAAATGACCTAAACTTGGCTTACGCCCGGTCCAAATCTCGTATGGGGTTTTGTTAGTTACTTTAGTGGGTACCCTATTAAGAATATAAGCTGCAGACTTTAAGGCCTCACCCCATAGATTATCTGGTAAAGTAGTACGACTAATCATACTCCTTACCATGTCCTTAAGTGTTCTATTGCGCCTCTCAGATACTCCTTTCATTGCTGGCGAACCAGGCAATGTGTACTGAGGGACAATTCCGCATTCATCTATGAACTGAGCAAAAGGCCCTCGACGTTGTTCACCTGATCCATCATATCTGCCATAGTATTCTCCACCACGGTCAGATCTGATAGCCTTAATGCGTCTGTTGTAGCTCAACTTCCGCCTTGAAACTTTTGAACATGTCAAGGGCTTGAGCCTTTTCTTTAATCAAATATACATAGCCATATCTCGAATGGTCGTCTATGAAAGAAATGAAATAACGGTGTCCATTTCTTGTGGCCGTTGGAAACGGACCACAGATATCCGTATGTATCAATTCTAAGACTTCCGAACACTTTCTAGCTTGATATTTCCTTAAGTTGGTTTGTTTTCCTTTTATGCAATTTACACAATCATTAAGATCCGAGTAATCTAAGGGTTGGAGAATTTCATTTGACACAAGGTGTTTAAATTCTTTTTATAGAAATGTGACCTAATCGCTTGTGCCATAATGTGGCTGAGTTCTCATTTGTTAATTTCCTTTTCCTTGTATCTGTTTGCAAAGCCTCAATGTACGAGCTATTTACATCCAATGTGTATAGATTATCATAAACAGAAAGAAAACCAGAGCCAATACACTTTGAATCATGAAACAAATTAAATTTTCCATTACCAAAATTACAAGCAAAACCATGCTTGTCCAAAGATGATACAGAAATTAAATTTCGTCTAAAAGACGGAACAACAAAAGTTTCATGCAAATCCAAATAAAAGCCTGATTTTAATAATAATCTAAATACTCCAATAGCTTGCACTTCAACCTTGCTACCATCGCCCACAAAAATGAATCTTTCATCATCACTTGGCTTCCGGTAACTTTGGCAACCCTGCAAAGACACACTTATGTGAGTAGTTGCTCCTGAATCTATCCACCAAGTGTATCTAGATACAGAAATCAAATTAACTTCTGTACAAACCAAAGCAAGAGATATACCTTTCTTAGCACGCCATGCGTGGTAAGCCTGACAGTATTTCTTCTTCTGTCCTGCTCCATTGCAGAAGAAGCAAACCGGCTCATCAGATTTTGCAACTGACTTGCCCTTATCCGGTTTGTTATCCTGTGTAGAGACTGCAGCTTTAGTATCCTTAGACTTGTCCGGTTTCTTGCGCTTGACTCCACCCTTAGTCTTAGAGGTAGTAGCAACATAGACATTTTCAGTCTTATCCCGTTTCAGCCTCTCCTCTTCCTCCACACAGTGTGAAATCAGCTCATTTATTGTCCATTTATCCTTCTGACAATTATAGCTGATTTTAAACTGTCCAAAGTGTGAGGGAAGAGAGATCAACGCTAGGTGCACCAGAAGATCATCAGAGATCTCCATCTTTAGTGCCCTAAGCTTAGAAACGACATTAGACATCTCCATGATGTACTCTCTAATGTTTCCTTTTTCCTTATATTTCATTGAGACTAGTTTTGTCAAGAGTGTTCCTATTTCACCTTTCTCACTCCTGACAAATCTTTCCTCAATGTCCTTAAGGTAGAGTTTAGCGCTAAAAATGGACTCTAAAATAGCGCCCCGAAATACCTCTGGAATGGACCGTTTCATTGTCATGAGACTCATGCGATTAGACCTGTCCCACTTTTTCTTTTCCTTCTTTTGATCAGAAGTACTTGCATCCGTAATAGTGGGATAAGTTTCTCTAAACGCAAGGTCCAGATCCATAACACTGAGAACTGTTACTATGTTCTCATGTCAAAATTTGAAATTGGTTCTATTCAACATAAAAATGTTGTTTAGGCCTTTAACAATGCTAACTGAAAAATCGCGAACTAAAAAATCACAAAGAACAACACGAATAAAAAATATGAATTTATAAATTACATTCAAATAAAGGCCCAACTTGCTCAAAATATATGAGATGACTTTCCCTTTTGTTACTATACACATGAATTTCACAACCAGGTAAGTTCCCAGGTAAGTCAGGGATCTCTAAGGATACACTTCGAATTCCGACTTACCTAGATAGAACTTTTCTCGACATTGTTACATTCATAGTATCATAACTTATCTTAATAAATCACCAAAGATTTTATGAGTCTTAATATCATCATAAAACCAAAGTATCGTTTTCCATTAAGCGGCTACCTTTGGGTAACGGGTCAATTTCTTATGATACTTTGGCGCAATAATAAAGTACTGATAACCTAGAACATACCGAACAACATGCCTGCCTTTGGGCCGACAATGTTGACATATGTGTAAAATTTTTGATCATCACTATACTTTATTATTACTCACTTGTACAAATAATTTTTGTAATCATTATCTTCCTTTGGGCCGATAATAATTACATCCATTAATTGCACCTTAACTTCATTCATAAAATGCATTTGAATTAACCTCATCAAAAGAGGTACCTTTGGGTACAATTAGGAATCAATTAATTCAAATCCAAATTACACATCCCTTTGCCTTTTAAAAGAACAATAATTTATACCCTAATTATATAATCTAAATGTGCAATCAAACTAACACAAAAGGAAAAATTTAATTGCATTACAATAATCTATAGTTTCCAAAATTTGCCTTTAACACTATAATCAAATTATTGCATACTTGTTGTGGTCTAAAAAAAATAGCAGCGGAATACTTAAAAAACTTGATTTAACATAATTAGTTTACTATGTTATAATCAAAATAGAAATTTCAATAGAATTTGACCCGAATATAATTCCAAAACTAATCCAGTTGAATCATATAATCCAGAATATCCATAGTAATCAATAAATCAATAAATCCAGAATAGTCAGTCGAATCTAATAAATCAACAAATTCATAATTATTGCATATTCTGATTTAGTAATAAAATTATCCGAATTATTGATTATAACATAATAAAGTATTTTTGTGATTATTACTAAGATAGCATAGTAATAAAAAATAAACAATTTCAAAGCAATTGAAAAAATCAACAATCAATTGTTTATTCTCTAGATCAATCCTAAACAAATAATCCAAATTGGCATAGGAGTGGCTCTGATACCACTTGTTTGTGACCTTATTGTTACACATAAACAATTCAATTCTATATGCCACTATTGATCTACCTATGCCAAAATGGCCATCATGCAAAATTCATGAATTCTTAGGGAGCAGACGCAATACCTGACTCCATTAGAGTATTTATGCACAGCTTCTCTCAAAAGCGGTTGATGAACTTGTAAGACAGCGGCAAGAAAAACTTCGTGCCGATGTAGAGGTTGAAGCGTCGGCAGCCTCCTTAGTGTTAGGATAAAGCCTTCCAAAGCTACAAGACTGCCCTTGTGAGATCGTGTTCACAATTTCTTAATGATCTCACCTCTCTATTCTTTAATGAAAAAGAAGTAGAGAAGGCTACATAATTGACTAGATGACGGCTAGAAAATTCTATAACTTTTCGTATATCCTTGTGCTTTTGGGACCAACCTGTTTATAGAGATGTAGAGTCGGCATATTGCCAAACCATAATTCTAACCCTAAACCAATTTTCTGCCACATGCCAACTTAAAAAACGTGCATCAAAAAACGTGCAACTGCATCAAAATTCGTGCAGCAGCTGAAAATTTGGTTTCCTTAGTTGCAAATTTTAGAATCAGTCCATCAATGATTTGATTTTTGCCTAAATTGTTCTACACATTTGTGGACCACATCCTAATCAATATATTGATTATCTACTTCCTTATTTGATCACTTTAATTGACAATCATATATGACAGTAAACAATGCATAATTAGATTACATATATGCTCAATGTTGACATTAAATCCAACGAGGTTGGCAATAAATCCAACAGTGCATGGATTGATGGTTGTATCTGCATCAAACAAATTAATTACAGAAACAAAACCAACCTATTAACTTGTTTGTCATGCAAATTATCTAATTTCATACAGCGAATGAAATGATACAAGAAGTTTTCAAAGCTCTCATAATTGGGAGTCTCCTCTAATGAATTATGATTCACATGCACTATGATTCCTTAGCTTTTTTTTTTTTTCTTTTTTTTTTTTTTTTTAATTTGTTCGATTGTTTATCGCATTCCATTCAGATCTAACACTTCAAACCGGCACCAGACACAGGAGGGGATGTCTCACTAGAGGTGGCAATGAGCTGGCTCGTCATGAGTTGGGTTTAGCTTAAACTCATTATGAATTGGCTCGTCTGAGTCATGAGTGAGCTGATTTTAGAAGTCTGAGTTGAAATTAATCTCAGCTTGAAATCGTCACAACTTGAATCAAACTAGCTCGTGAACTTACAAACTAGCTAAATATTGTTTTAAGAAAAAAAATAAATTCTACAAACTTTTTGAACTGAGTTAGACAGTATAAAATGCACACAAATTAATGCCTAGCCGCGCTAGGTCTCAGTTTGAACTTGTTAAGTCTAAGCCGAATTAGTGGTGAGTTGGCTCGTTAATAGCTTGGTCCAATAACAAGCGAGCTGTTAACGAACGAGTTAGATACGAGTTATGATCGAGTCACAAGTTACGACCTTTTTGCTTTTTTGGCACCCCTAGGAGGTGATGCCTGATCGACAATTAGCCTAGTGATACCTGATCGACAAGTAGAGAAACAATCTTGCGGTAAATAGGGAGTAGTGTTTGTTTAATGGGTTAAAAGGTTGGAATTTTGGATCTGATTTCACCTAGGGTTTAGAAAAAGAGAAGTGGTGGTAAGTTAATTAAGAGAGCAAAGTTGATTTAAAATGCCTGGGGAAATGGGTGAGACATGCTCTTTCTTAATTGTAAGTAGTGTTATTATTTAAACCCCAAAGCATTCAACATCTGGACAAATTTTTAAGTACCTAATTAGGGTTATAAAATAGGGTTAATTTTTCATATACCCTTCAAGAGTTCTTCAATTTCTTATTTACCCCTATACTCTTTATTATATTCAATATGTCCTTTAACTTTGTCTTTTTTTTCTTATTTGCCCATTACACAATAATTTGAACTTAACCTTAATTAAAAGACAAAAATAACTCTTTAGAAATTCTTCTTTAAAAAATTAATGGGTCTCCTTGTTTTCTATTACGAACACAACTCAATTTGGGACTATAGTTGGTACGAGGCACAACACCAGCTCTGGTACAGTGGTAATCTGTTTCTGACTGCTCCCAGGCTTTAATTAGAATATTAAGAAAAATTTTAAGAAGAAACCAAGATGTTGCTGGAACTGGTGGAGCATATAAGGCCACAACATGGTACAGTACCATGCAACAAGAAGGATGAAATCGGTATTGGTAATGGAGCATTACTAGGATAGTTTTTCAGTTTTTTTTCTTTTATTTATCTTAATTGGACTTTTAGTTTATTTCCTCTTTCTTTCTTTTTATTTTGTCTTTGTTGCTCTATGTTCCTTTCTTCTTTTCTTCTATTTCTTTTTTCTTTATTTTGTAGGTAAGACTCGGCACTCTTGAATCCTATTTATTTTCTAAAGTTACAAAACTTATGTAACCGTTATTTATGTCAATGAAATGGAAGTTTGACTTCTACTTTTTCTCAAAAAAAAAAAAACCAATGGCTGTTCTGCAAACAAGAGGTGAAGCTAATTTGGTTTCATTTTAATATTTTATTTTTCTTTCTTTGCTTTACTGTATTTTAACCTTTGTTCTGTTTCCAAATTGAGTTGTGTTCGTAATAGAAAACAAGGAGACTCATTAAATTTTTAAAGAAGAATTTCTAAAGGATTATTTTTGTCTTTTAATTAAGGTTAAGTTTGTTATGAAATAAATGTAAACAAGCATAAAGAAGAATAAGCAAAATAGAGATGAAAAAATGACAATCTCTTTATTCATACATTTCTCATGTGTGTACAATACAATATTACAAAGCCTCTATTTATAGGCTACAAATTGTAAATGAAAAATTTCATCTAAATAAATGGAGAAATAAATTCCAATAGTAGTGGCCATCAATTCTAATTGTAGTGCATGGAGTAGTGGGGATAGTGCGGAATGAATGTTGGGAGTTATGGACATCCACATTAATATTTTATTCATAACACTCCCCCTTGGATGTCCATTACATAAGAATATGCCTCATTAAAACCTTACTAGAAAAAACCCTATGGGATAAAAATCTAGTGAAGGAAAAAGAGTACAATATTCTTCTAAATACGCAACTACAGCCTTACCAGGAAAACCCAATGGGAAAAACCATGGTTAAGGAAAATATAGTGCATATTAACTCCCCCTCATGACAGCATCAATCAAGACCTTTAAATCAGCGAACTCCAATATTACGAACTAGCTTTTTGAATATTATAGTAGGGAGTGCATTAGTGAATAAATCTGCTGGATTTTTCACTTGAACGGATTTGCTGAACATTAATAACATTATTCTTTTAGAGATCATATGTGAAAAAGAATTTTGGTGAAATATGTTTTGTTCTATCTCCTTTAATGTATCATTTCTTTCATTGAGCAATACATATAATATTATATTCATATATGATCTTTAGGATCATTTCTCTAAAAGACAATCTACATGTTTGACAAATGTGTTAAATCACAGATCTTAGTGTTTGGTAAATGCCCCCGGGGACCCAACCCGGACCGGTCCGCCCGTGCCCGTGCCCGGACCGGACCGTGCCCGTGCCACGGGTATGCACGGGTACACGGGCACACGAGCACGGGTATTAAATGGGCCGGACCCGGTTTTTTTGAAAAATGCCCGTGAGAACCCGGACCCCCGTACCCGTAACCCGTGCCCGTGACGCCCGTGCCCGTGACGCCCGTGCCCGTGAGCCCGTGGCAGAATTTTTTTTTTTTTTTTTTTTTGGGGTGTAAAATTCAAAATTTGAACTCAAATTCTCCCCCCCATTCCCCCCATGCCCCACATCCCCACTTTCTACCCGGACCCCTACCCATTTTTTTTTTTCAGTTTTTTTTTTTTTTTTTTTTTTTTTTTTTAAATTCAAATTTTAATCCCTCCAAACAAAATTCTATAAATATACACCCATTCCTTACAAATTTTCACATCTCTCTCAATATTTTCATCTCTCATTCTCTCAATCTCAATCTCAATATTTTTATTATTCTCCAATTTTAATTTTATTGTTAAAAAAAAATAGTTGTTAATTTAACAAATACACAAACACAAACACGCAAACGGAAAGGGAATTACGAAGGTATTCTCGAAGATTTTCCCACGAAATTAAAAAGGTAATATTAATTTTTGTTAGAATACATTTTGTTAGATTAAATTTTGCTAGATTAAATTTTGTTAGATTGAAATATTGAATGTTAGATTTATTTTTGTAGAAAAAATTTAGAATTTAAATTGAATGTTAGATTTAGTTTATGTTAGATTTATTGAATGTTAAGTAATTAGATTTGTTATATTTATTGAATGTTAGATTTATTAAATTTGTTAAGTAATTAGATTTATAAGATTTATTTTATGTTAGATTTGTTAGATTTATTTAGTTTATATTATATTTGTTAGATGTGTAGTAATTAGATTTGTTTTGAATATGT
Source organism: Carex pumila (assembly GCA_033356055.1). Classification (NCBI taxonomy): domain Eukaryota; kingdom Viridiplantae; phylum Streptophyta; class Magnoliopsida; order Poales; family Cyperaceae; genus Carex; species Carex pumila. The sequence continues at coordinate 147,630 of JARJHM010000557.1, read as the reverse complement.
GATGTTAGCTTTTATTTTTGAAATTCGGATTTATTTTTAATACGTTAATAAAAGATGTTAGATTTATTTTGTTCAATATGTGAAGTAATTAGATTTGTTTTGAGTAGGTTAGATTTTATTTTTGAAATTCGGATTTATTTTTAATAGGTTAAATAAAGATGTTAGATTTATTTTTTTGAATATGTGAAGTAATTTGATTTGTTTTGAGTAGGTTAGATTTTATTTTTGAAATTCGGATTTATTTTTAATAGGTTAAATAAAGATGTTAGATTTATTTTTTTGAATATGTGAAGTAATTTGATTTGTTTTGAATAGGTTAGATTTTATTTTTGAAATTCGGATTTATTTTTAATAGGTTAATAAAAGATGTTAGATTTATTTTGTTGAATATGTGAAGCAATTAGATTTGTTTTGAATAGGTTAGATTTTATTTTTGAAATTCGGATTTATTTTTAATAGGTTAAATAAAGATGTTAGATATTTTTTTTTGAATATGTGAAGTAATTAGACTTGTTTTGAATAGGTTAGATTTTATTTCTGAAATTCGGATTTATTTTTAATAGGTTAAATAAAGATGTTAGATTTATTTTTTTGAATATGTGAACTAATTGGACTTGGTTTGAAAAGGTTAGATTTTATTTTTGAAATTCGGATTTATTTTTAATAGGTTAATAAAAGATGTTAGATTTATTTTTTTGAATATGTGAAGTAATTTGATTTGTTTTGAATAGGTTAGATTTTATTTTTGAAATTCGGATTTATTTTTAATAGGTTAAATAAAGATGTTAGATTTATTTTTTTGAATATGTGAAGTAATTTGATTTGTTTTGAATAGGTTAGATTTTATTTTTGAAATTCGGATTTATTTTTAATAGGTTAAATAAAGATGTTAGATTTATTTTTTTGAATATGTGAAGTAATTTGATTTGTTTTGAATAGGTTAGATTTTATTTTTGAAATTCGGATTTATTTTTAATAGGTTAAATAAAGATGTTAGATTTATTTTTTTGAATATGTGAAGTAATTAGACTTGTTTTGAATAGGTTAGATTTTATTTTTGAAATTCGGATTTATTTTTAATAGGTTAAATAAAGATGTTAGATTTTTTTTTTTGAATATGTGAAGCAATTTGATTTGTTTTGAATAGGTTAGATTTTATTTTTGAAATTCGGATTTATTTTTAATAGGTTAATAAAAGATGTTAGATTTTTTTTTTTTTGAATATGTGAACTAATTTGAGTTGTTTTGAATAGGTTAGATTTTATTTTTGAAATTCGGATTTATTTTTAATAGGTTAAATAAAGATGTTAGATTTATTTTTTTGAATATGTGAAGTAATTAGACTTGTTTTGAATAGGTTAGATTTTATTTTTGAAATTCGGATTTATTTTTAATAGGTTAAATAAAGATGTTAGATTTATTTTTTTGAATATGTGAAGTAATTTGATTTGTTTTGAATAGGTTAGATTTTATTTTTGAAATTCGGATTTATTTTTAATAGGTTAAATAAAGATGTTAGATTTTTTTTTTTTTGAACATGTAAAGTAATTAGACTTGTTTTGAATAGGTTAGATTTTATTTTTGAAATTCGGATTTATTTTTAATAGGTTAAATAAAGATGTTAGATTTATTTTTTTGAATATGTGAAGTAATTTGATTTGTTTTGAATAGGTTAGATTTTATTTTTGAAATTCGGATTTATTTTTAATAGGTTAAATAAAGATGTTAGATTTATTTTTTTGAATATGTGAAGTAATTTGATTTGTTTTGAATAGGTTAGATTTTATTTTTGAAATTCGGATTTATTTTTAATAGGTTAAATAAAGATGTTAGATTTATTTTTTTGAATATGTGAAGTAATTTGATTTGTTTTGAATAGGTTAGATTTTATTTTTGAAATTCGGATTTATTTTTAATAGGTTAAATAAAGATGTTAGATTTATTTTTTTGAACATGTGAACTAATTGGACTTGTTTTGAATAGGTTAGATTTTATTTTTGAAATTCGGATTTATTTTTAATAGGTTAATAAGAGATGTTAGATTTATTTTTTTGAATATGTGAAGTAATTTGATTTGTTTTGAATAGGTTAGATTTTATTTTTGAAATTCGGATTTATTTTTAATAGGTTAAATAAAGATGTTAGATTTATTTTTTTGAATATGTGAACTAATTTGATTTGTTTTGAATAGGTTAGATTTTATTTTTGAAATTCGGATTTATTTTTAATAGGTTAAATAAAGATGTTAGATTTTTTTTTTTTTTTTGAACATGTAAAGTAATTAGACTTGTTTTGAATAGGTTAGATTTTATTTTTGAAATTCGGATTTATTTTTAATAGGTTAAATAAAGATGTTAGATTTATTTTTTTGAATATGTGAAGTAATTTGATTTGTTTTGAATAGGTTAGATTTTATTTTTGAAATTCGGATTTATTTTTAATAGGTTAAATAAAGATGTTAGATTTATTTTTTTGAATATGTGAAGTAATTTGATTTGTTTTGAATAGGTTAGATTTTATTTTTGAAATTCGGATTTATTTTTAATAGGTTAAATAAAGATGTTAGATTTTTTTTTTTTTGAACATGTAAAGTAATTAGACTTGTTTTGAATAGGTTAGATTTTATTTTTGAAATTCGGATTTATTTTTAATAGGTTAAATAAAGATGTTAGATTTATTTTTTTGAATATGTGAAGTAATTTGATTTGTTTTGAATAGGTTAGATTTTATTTTTGAAATTCGGATTTATTTTTAATAGGTTAAATAAAGATGTTAGATTTATTTTTTTGAAGATGTGAAGTAATTTGATTTGTTTTGAATAGGTTAGATTTTATTTTTGAAATTCGGATTTATTTTTAATAGGTTAAATAAAGATGTTAGATTTTTTTTTTTTTTGAACATGTAAAGTAATTAGACTTGTTTTGAATAGGTTAGATTTTATTTTTGAAATTCGGATTTATTTTTAATAGGTTAAATAAAGATGTTAGATTTATTTTTTTGAACATGTGAACTAATTGGACTTGTTTTGAATAGGTTAGATTTTATTTTTGAAATTCGGATTTATTTTTAATAGGTTAAATAAAGATGTTAGATTTTTTTTTCTTTTTTTTTCTATTTTTTTATTTCTGTATTTGAAATTCTGTTTTTTATATCTGTTTTATTAATTCTGTTTTTTTTTAATTCTGTTTTTTTTTATTTCTGGTTTTTTATAATTCTGTTTTTTTATTTCTGTATTTGAAATTCTGGTTTTTATATCTGTTTTATTAATTCTATTTTTTTTAATTCTGTTTTTTTTTATTTCTGTTTTTTTATAATTCTGTTTTTTTATTTCTGTTTTTAAATTCTGTTTTTTAATTTCTGTTTTATTGATTCTGTTTTTTTTATTTCTGTTTTTTATTTCTGTTTTTAAATTCTGTATTTTTTTTCTGTTTTATTAATTCTGTTTTTTTTTCTGTTTATTTTATTTCTTGTTTTTATTTCTATTTTTTAATTTCTGTTTTTTTTTTCTGTGTTAAGTAATTTACATTTATTTTTTTTGAATAGGTTTAAAAAATGACAACTCCTCATCGCGAATCGGTGGAAGAAACCATCCAAAGATTTTCGACCGATATTTTTGGCTCCGATATGCCACATAATTATCCACAAAATTATCAACCCAATTATCCTAATAATTCCTCCCAAATGCCACCATCTAATTATCCACCTAATTATCCACAAAATTATCAAAGAAGGGACCAAATGCTAGATTTAAATTATCAACAACCCCCTCAAATGACCGCACCGTATTATACTTCAAATGATCCAAACATGTTTATTCCACAAGAAGCACATCAACCGATACCACCGTATGCATATGGAGGCACTTCTTCTGTAGCATCAAGTCAATTCACGAAAGTTGTTTTAGTTCGGCGAACAGGATCCTCTCTGACAAACGCAGTAAGTTGGGTGCACATGTCTTTGAGAGACTTGTGTGCTTGAAAGACTGGATTGATGCTGAAGAGCGCACACAACATCTGCCTCAACAACAGTCATCACCCGAAGCCAACACTGAAGAAAGTGGTACCGAGGTGCGGCACGAGGGCGAGGCTAATTCGGATTCAGACGGTGCAGAAGAGAGCGAACAATGGTATAGGAATGCGAACTTCTAGATATGTAGTGTCGGTATATATTTCTAACATCTTTAATTTTTATGGTTATTTTTTAAATTATAAATTTCTAAATATTTCAATTAGTTTTTAAATTATTCATTTTAATGAAAAATTACTAACAAAAAAAAAAGTTAGAACTCTGCCTATGTTATTTTACATAGCCGGTCCCAAGCCCGAAATAAAAGAGGAGGGTAACTTTTATTTTTTAATCTATTGTTTTAAAATAAGAGCTTAATTATTTTTAAAATAATTGATTTAAGAAATTTTTGATTTATATTTTATTATAACAAAAATTATTGAGTTCAAATATACAACCATGTCAAATGAGTTTAAATTGGTATGAATTTATATTTATAATTTATTGGTTTTTAAAAAAAAATAAACAGAAAAAAAAACAGCAAAAAAACAGCAAAAAAAAACAGCAAAATAAAACAGAAAAAAAAACAGCAAAAAAAAACAGCAAAATAAAACAGAAAAAAAAAACAGAACAAAAAAACAGAACGAAAAAAGAAACAGAACAAAAAAAAATAGAACCGAAAAACCGAACAGAAAAACAGAAACAAAACAGAAACAAAAAACAGAAACAAAAAAACAGAACCAAAAAAACAGAACCAAAAAAACAGAACCAAAAAAATCGAAAAAAAAAACCAGAAGAAAAAAACCAGAACAGAAAAACAGAAACAAAAAACAGAAAAAAAAAAAAAAAAAAAACCGGTCCGGACCCGGACCGGACCGGACCGCCCGGCCCCCGGTACCCGGACCGTCCTGCCCCCGAACCCGTGACGGGCACGGGTATTAAACGGGCAGGGAAGAATTTTTGAAAAAAAAACCCGTGACGCCCGGCCCGTTGTGCCCGTGTGCCCGTGACGCCCGTGACCGTGGCTACCCGTGCCCGTGCCCGGGTTTTGCTCGGACCGCCCGGCCCGGCCCGTTTACCAATCACTAACAGATCTTAACCAAACACATACTTGACTTGCTTTTGTGTATTGCTAAATTTTCTCATAGGTAGCGAAATATATGTCAATATCTTCGCGTGAGAGAAGAACTATATTTTGCTAATAAATTTACTATAAATGATATATCGTGTATTATATGCTCATCAAGATAAGTGCTCATATTGCACTAAGATATGGTACTTCAGGACCAAATAGTTCTTCACCATTTTCTCGAGGTCTAAATGATCTTTATTCACATCTAATGATCTTACAACCATCGGATTGCTTAGTGAATGTTATTTATCCATAATTGCAATATAATTTTTTTGATGCATAAAAATATCATTTTTAAATGTTCAATTTGCAATCCAATGCAAAACTTTGTTCTTCCAAGATCTTTCATCTCAAATTCTTCCTTTAAATAATTTATTCTTTTGGAAGCTCTTCAGGAATTCCAAAGATCGTCAACATAAACTGTAATTATAATAAAATCATTTCTATATCTTTTCATGAAAATACATGGACAGGTCATATCATTATTATATCCATGTTTCAATAAATATTCACTTAAACGATTATAGCATATGCGTCCATATTGCTTTAATCGATATAAAAATTTATTCAATTTAACTAAATAATGTTCTCGAGAACCTAAATTACATACTTCAGGCATATTAAATCTTTTAGAGATTTTCATATAAATATCATTATCAAGCGAGCCATAGGCTGAAACAATATCCATTAGGTGCAAAAAGTCCTTCATAGACTGCCAGACTAATTATATATCAAAAAGTTGTTGCATCCACCACATATGAGTATATCTCAAAATTTCACCTTTCTCATTTTTATTTTCTCATAAATATTCATTTATATCATACTGGTTTTATACCTTGAGGTACAAGGACTACAGGTCCAAAAACTTCTCATTTTTCAAGAGAGTTTACATCTACCTCAATTGCACCTTTCTATTTTGGCCAATCATTTCTTTGTCGACATTATTTAATAGACTTCTAGTCATGATCCTCAATATTTATTATGTTTAGCGCTATATTATATACAAAAATATTATTGATATCAATTTTATCTCGGTTCCATCTTATTTCATTCATGATATAATTTATTGAGATCTCATTATTTTCATGAAATTTCAGATACCTGAGTTTCTACTGGAACTCCAATATTATTTATAATTTTATTTTCTTCTGGAGTTTTATCTGAAATTATCATATCCTCGACTTGACCATTTTCATTCTTTGCTCCTTTTCTTTTTCGAGGATTTTTATATTTTTAATCTTTGGAACCGATTGCTTTTCCACGCTTCATGCGTGTTATAATTAGTCTATCCAACAGGGACACGGACTTTAATTGGAGCATTAGCAGCTGATACATGTGATTTGGTCACTTTCTTTGAGTCTGTGAATGTGTCTGGCAATTGATTCACTAACCTTTTCAAATGAATTATCTTTTGAACATTTAGTTCACATTCTTTAGTACGAGGATCAAAATAAGACAATAATAATTCATACTAATATTTTTTTTTCAGCTGATAGTTTTCTCCCCCTAAGGTTGGGAATTTTTTATTCATCTAAATCACAACCGGCAAAATTAGCCATTAATAAATCTCCCATCGATGGTTTTAGATACTATATTATATATGGAGATTCAAATTCAATATAAATTCTCAACTTTCTTTGATATCCCATTTTAGTGCGTTGTGGTGGAGCAATTATAACATATACCGCACATTCAAAAATTATTATATGGAAAATATTAGGTATGTGACCAAAAACAAATTATAAGGGGAAGCTTTATAATAGCTAGTTGGCATGATACGAATTAGTTTTGTTGTATGTAAAATATCATATCTTTTTTTTTGTTTATATACGAACATCTACAGGATGTTTAACATTAATTTCGATATTGTCTAGACGTATTTTCATAATTGGATTATGCTCTTTGATCAAATCTATTGAGCAAGTAATTTCGCAAACGCCAGGTTGCGATTTGATAATAAACATACATGTGACCATCTTATTGATGCATCAATTAAAATCATAAAATATTCAAATGGTTCACATGTTGGATATATTGTTCCACAAATATCATATTGTATACGTTCTAGAAATAAACCCAACACACACAAAATTCATCAGATTAAATAATCTTCTAGTTCTTTGATGAATGTTCATAATAATTATCTATTATTTTTCGCATCACTATTAATCCGGAATGGTCCAACCGGTCATGCCAAACTATAAACATATTCTTGTATGTAAACTTCTGGTTTACAATAACATGTGTTTCAATTGCACTAATATATGTGTAGTACAAGTCAGAGAAAAAACATATGCAATTTATTTTCAATATGCATTGTTTTTCATATATTCAATATTTTTTCATTAGTTGTCTCAATATGATATCCATTTCAGCGGATATTCTTAAAACTTAACAAATTTATTTGAGACTTACAAGAATATAATACATCATCATCAATATAAATCTGTATTCCTCCATGTGACCACAAAATAGCTCTTCTGGAGTTTTCAATCAATTTTTTTTTTGTTTTTTTTTATAAAAATAAATAAATATCATTTCAACAATAATCAATAATAAAAAGAATAAATAACTAGTATTTAAAAAAATTAAACATAAATAAGCAAATTTTATCTTACATTTATATTTTTTTATGCACTACAATCAATATAAATAATAAATAAGTATTAATTCATTTTTTTCAAAATAAAGAATGAACAACTATTCATTTTTTTTTATCTTACAATTTTCCGTAACAACATAAAAGATAAAAATTAAAATTCCACCTTATAATGTAATACCTCTAATGAAATAGATAAGCTTCTTTAAGGCATTGTATTAATAGAAACGAACAAGCTTTTTTTAGGACATTGTATTAATAGAAAATTAAATGATTTATAAAAGTAAATCATCTCTTTTCAAATAATTTTGTATAAGTTTGATATACTGTTTTTTTTTTTCAAACAGTGAGGGCTCAATTTTTCATAAATGTCACATATTTTATATATCTCTTTTTCATGATTCAAATAATGTCAAATCATTTGACTAAATTGAGTTTGTCCATAATAGTTCAATATAATGTTTTGACGTACTACAGGTACATTGGCGTACAACAGGTACATGACTAATAATAGCATAAATTTTCTTATTTGTTATTCTCTTCACTTTCTAATTATTTCTCCACTTCTAGTGGTAATTCTTTTTGTTCATTTATTTTTCCACTTCTAGTGGAATGATGCACCTTTTCTTCATTATCACGTCAATATCTAATAGTTTGTCCATCATATTATTTTTCACTTTATGTGTAACTATTATTTGTTCAACCAGAACAAGACATGTGGCTTCAATAATTTATTATAATTGAACTTCAGGTCAATTGATAAAATTGATGAAATAGCTTCAGGCCAATTTCATTAATATAATTTATATTCATACGGCTTCGAACCATTTCATTAACATAATATAATGTAAAAGATAATGTATAAACTTGAAATATTTCTTGAATCTTCTTCGGGAAGAGTACATCAAAAAAATTTCACATCATATAAATCTTATTGAAATCTTCTTCAAGAAGATATATTGAAATATTATCATATTAATTTTTGTGAGCCACATAAATCTTCTTCAAGAAGATTAAATTATTAAAAAAAATATGAACATCACATTAATTTTTTGCACATTATTAAAAAAAAATTTCATTATCTTTCCACTTCAGGTGGAAAGATGTGTTTTTGTAATAATCACCATGATAATAAACTCATTCTTATACATCCACGTCCACAAGTTTTTTTTTTTTCAAATTTATTATTATATATTGCTACATTTACTTCAAGAAATGAAGCATAACAAATTGAATTATTTTGTCCAACAACTCATTATAATCTCTTCAACCATAAAGAGATAATAAATCAACTTAGAATATCTTTTAACTTCTTCAAGAAGATTAAATTATTGAAAAAAAATATATATATAAACATCATGATAAATTTGCGCATCATATAATATTTCTTTATATCTTCTTCAGGAAGATCTTCTTAATATCTTTGAAATCTTCTTCAAGTTGATAAAATGGCTACAATGGCTTCGGGCCAATTTTTGTAATATCTCTTGAAATCCTCTTCAAGAAGATTCAATTATTGAAGAAAAAAAAATATACGAACCACTATGCAATAGTTGTACATCATATAAATCTTCTTCAAGAAGTTTTTTCTTTTAAATCTTCTTTGGGAAGATTAAATTAAAAAAAAATGCACTTCATATAAAATTCTATGAATCATACTAAACATCTCAAAATAAATATAAATAAATTGATAACTTATTTTATTTAACAATTACTAGGAAGTATTATTTATATAAATGAAATTGAAATAGAAGTTATTAGAATTACCTCTAATCTTCAGCTAGTAGAGCTCTCGTGCTGATAACGTGTTATGAAATAAATGTAAACAAGCATAAAGAAGAATAAGCAAAATAGAGATGAAAAAATGGCAATCTCTTTATTCATACATTTCTCATGTGTGTACAATACAATATTACAAAGCCTCTATTTATAGGCTACAAATTGTAAATGAAAAATTTCATCTAAATAAATGGAGAAATAAATTCCAATAGTAGTGGCCATCAATTCTAATTGTAGTGCATGGAGTAGTGGGGATAGTGGGGAATTAATATTGAGAGTTATGGACATCCACATTAATATTTTATTCATAACAAAGTTCAAATTATTGTGCAATGGGCAAATAAGAAAAAAAAGAGAAAGTTAAAGGACATATTAAATATAATAAAAAGTATAGGGGTAAATAAGAAATTGAAGAACTCTGGAAGGATACATGAGAAATTAACCCTATAAAATATTACTCAAAACTGTTTGAGGGATTACATAATGAAGCCAAAACGTGTCAAAACAACCAAACACCATCCATTCTTTTCACGGGGTACCTTTTGGGACCCTCATGTTTTTGCAGAGCCTCATGTTTTTTTTTTTTTTTGATGGCAAATCTAAAGTGATGCTGAGGTGTACTAGATGACAAAGTAAGTAGCTAGATACATATATCTTGGGAATGAATGATCCATACATAACGAGTGATCTGTCCTTTTACACAATTGTTTTTTTAAAAAAAAAAAATTAAGGAATTTATAAGGATAGCGTACTGTTCATATTTCAGTCCAATTTTTCTAATAAAATGGTTGCAATTTGGACAATTTAAAAAAAAAAAAAAAAACTGCAATTGCACATGTACAGTTGGAACGCTTTCTCAGAATAAATTGCTCCAATTCTGTTTTTTATTAATTACTTAGCAGCAGCTGCTAAGATTTAAAAAAAAAAAAAAAAAAAATTCTTTTTTTATTGGGTGGAATAGCAAAAGTCTTGCTTGACAATGAGGCTATTGTCTAAGGATGTGCTTCACAAATTGAGGGTGAAATCTCATTAATAGAAGAGAAAGAGAAGAGATCAGAGGTGATCCACGTTAGGTTTACCTTCACACAATGATTTTACACTCCGATTTTGAAAGTGAAGATTGTCACCAAAAATTAATACATTGCTGAGCTTTCTTTTTCTTCAAACAGTGCTTGTTTATCTCTGCTCCCTTTCTTGTTGTTCTCTTTTGAAGCAGGTGAAACCATCGAGAGAGAGCCAATATGAATTGATCCTATAAGAGATCTCCTACAGAACGAATACGTTTATTCTTCAAGTGATTCATATCATCAAGTGTACCCATTTCCCATTTCAGTCCAATCAAATGATCAACAGCAGCCAATATATCCCGCGGTAACAAAAATAGGTTGTCCTGAGGTATATCAAGATTGAGTTTCTGGTTCATATTTCGTCGACCAATCCTTCCTAATTCGCATTTTGGTTTAAATTTATTTTGTACCTCCTCATATATGGACTCTGAAAATACCAAATCGTCCTCTTCTATAGAACGTAACTTTTTATAAAACTCCAAAATAGCATTTTCTGTTGAACTAATGTTAAAAAAGAGTTCGTTATCTTTCTCTCTGTCCAGGATAGACAAGAAAATCTCAGGATAACAAACATTCTCGAGAATTTCTTTCAGATTCGAACCCATAGCTGATAATAGAATTAGAATAGATATCTTTTGTTTCCTAATTTTTCTTTTTTCCCATTCATTTTCAGTAGATTCTTCGTCTTCTAAGTCTGGTGATTTTTTCCATTCTATTAATGAATTCTCGATAATAATTCGCAAATTTAAATCAGCTAATTGCTCTCTAATAGCATCAGCTCCTATCAAAATTTCTCGATTTTGAAATGTCTTGAAGTCCTGAGTACTAAAAAAAAGTGGAATGCTGTATTTCCGGGATTGGATTTTATGTTCGAATAAACCTCTTAATCGTACGGATAGAAATAGTCCGAGATGAAATTTATCCATGCATAGTAATTCTTTCTTTCCCTTCCTCCGCGTACCCCTTGTGGAGCTGAGCTATGAAAATAAAGATAGTGAGGCTGTAAAAAGATTAAAAAAATATATATTATTGCGAGGTCTTCATCCCATTAAAAAGGTTAACCTCATGTATAGGGGAAAGGTGTAGGTCTGATGCCCATCGGACCTAGTTTGGTTCTGATGGATAGATTTACCGTCTAATTTGCTTTAAGATTTGTGCACACAAATATTAAAGCAGACGCAAAAATTTTGGCGCGAATCCTAAAGCCAATCTGACGGTGAGTGAATCCGTTGAAAACAAAATAGATCCGATGCCCATCGGAGCTACTCTGTTTCCCATGTATAGATTATATTTTTTGTTAAATGTCAGAAACTCAAGAATTCAACACTTGACTTTGGTACATCTGGCTGGATTTCTATTTGTAGAAGATATTATTTTATTAATTTTTTACATCTTACAGACTAACAGCCTTTCATTTACCATAATAATATTAGAATGCAAGAATTGAAGGTGAAGCCATATGATTGGTTATCCTTTGGTTATATTTTCGAGTCAATCGGGTTTCCCAATTTATGTTTTTTTTTTAATTAACCAACTTTGGATTAGGCGAAAAGGCACATTTATTTTTTAATTTTTTAAAAGGAGGGATCAGATTACATTATTTTTTTGGTGACACTGGTTACATTCTATATTTATAAAGTCCAAACAGTTGATTCAAACCGTTCAAAAAAATTGTTGAATATGTTAAAATGTGCTCGCAGATCAAATTTTACATTTTTAGAAATTTTTTACTATTTATTAAGATGGGTACAAAAATTCAACGGTCTGAATATAGCGATTTTGTTAAATACTTAATAAATAATAAAAAATTCCAAAAAATGTAAAATTTGATCTCCAAGCACATTTTAACATATCCAACAATTTTTTTGAACGGTTTGGATCGACTGTTTGGACTTTAAAATATTTGAAAATAAAGAGTATAACCAGTGTCACTAAAATAATGGTATAATCGGATCCTCCTCTTTTTTAAAACGGAAAAGGTTTTGTTTATCACAGTGATCATTGAAAGAGGCAGTACACAAAATTTCCCAGTAGATTGATTATTGGAGAAATCAGAAATGGCATCAATGATGAAACACAAGAGAAAACGACACAAGTTATTTCCTCACGAAATTCACTTGCACCCGAGGATCCTTTTAAATGACACAACCAACCCACTCCTGGCTTCGGGAAAGCCTATTCATAGGCCATATCAGAGATCAGATAGATAGATAGATAGATAGATTCTCTGTGGCCATTTTCTCATCAATGTCATGTAGCTCACTCATAATTGTTTAACAAATTTTATCAGCGCAATTTTTTATTAATACCATTTCAAAAAAGATAAAAAACAAAACACTTCTGAAATTGAGAAATTTCAAAAATATTTAATATTTATGAGCGAATTAATATTTAATATTTGAGTATAAAACAATAGCAAATACAGATAAAATAGACAACTCGTCACATCAACGATCAATTTATTTGATCAGAAAAAAGATGTGGATATGTTATAATAATATTGAAAAAATCAAACGGCCTATCATGCATGCTTTCTTTCAAAAACAAATGTTATGATAAGATGGATTGCCACTTTACTTCGCTATTATTGTAGATGCAGATTGTAAAATTTTGTTTGTTTTTTTATGTATTTGTTCAGATCATAAAATTAAAGACTAATTCTACATGAAATTGACTCTTCTTTATTAGTTCCAATTATTGTGTTTCGTGAACTGGAATAGTGGAATTAAATTTTCCTCTCCTCTGAAAGCGTGCACGCTGTAAGAAATGTCACGTCAATTCAATAATGATGAAATAGTCTCATGATCTAATTTCTTATTCCCCTTCAAAACCTAATTTTATGCGAATCAAATCTACTGTTTTTCTATAAGAAAAGCGGCTGCTTTTCCGAATTTAACTGTTTAAATTTGTTGAGATTTGTGCATAAAAGAGTTTCTTTATAGAGATATGTGAATATAAAATTTTAAACGGTTAAATTCGAAAAAGCAGCAAGCTGCTTTTCTTATAAAAAAACAGCAGATTGATATCCAATTTCATGTCCCTGTTGAAATTAAAAAGTTTGAAATAGTGCTCTCTAAATCCAATCAATTTCAGATGTGTTCGGCGAGAATAGACAGCTAATTCCAAACAAGTCTATTGGAGCATCTACATTTCTGAAATTTTTGAAGTTTTTAAATAATTGTTAACTAATTTTTAGAAATTTTGTCTCTGAAAGTTTCTAAACTCTCACATCCTTGAAACTCAAAATTAGAGTTTCTTAATTGCCACATCAGCAAATAAATTACAAGAGAAAACAATTTGAGCCAATAATTTAGCCAACATAGAGTTTATAAACAGTTTCTTAATAAAAAACTTTCATGCATAGTTTTTAAATAAAAAACTCTCCCACATTCCTGAAACTGAATTAAAAACTGCCACGTCAGATTAGAAATTCTAATAGTTTCGGAGATGTAGATGCTCTTATTCTCTCTCATCCTTACAGGTCCTACAATGAACCATATTTATAGTAACGTTATCAATAATCACAACTACATAGTATTACAGATCAATTAGAAGCAATTATTTTAAATTGACAGTTCAACTGTGTAATTAAAATTTATGATGCGAGTCATAAACAATAAATGATGATCCGTACATGTCACATAGATTGTGGATAAGAATTTGGGACCATTTTTAACACCTGTTCATTGAATAAGGATTATTTCAGGGACTAAACCTTAACTTTTTAATTTTTGTCTTTTACATAGATCTTATTTAGAGACAAGGGGAAATCATAGAACATCTTCATCTCTGGCGTTTTGTGTGTTACAAAGAGGCAAGGAGATGAAATGTGGGACCCATATGCTGCTACACGTCACACATGGCGCTCTTTCCTAAGATCTAATAATATGTCGTCCCTGGATTCCATGTGTGCTTTTACTTGAAGATCCAACGGTGGTTATTCGTCTCATAAAATTAATTGAATTGCTACACAAATTCATATCACATTTCAAAACCCCAAATCCAATTTCCCCAAAGTTGAAAGGCTTGTCATCAACTGTTAGCTTTTATAGCAACCAACGAGTAAGGCTTGGATGCTATGAATAGTATAAAGTTATTCGTGCTACGACAATAAAAATCTATCGTATAAATTTCAAACTTTAATTTAAGTATAGCGCGGATTGCTCTGTGTTATTTTCAAATTCAAATAATCAATCAGAACCATTCAACATGATCTCTATATGAAAATATATTTCAAATTTAAATTTTAAATTTTTTAAAATTTTTTACTATTCTTCATGTAGATAAAAAAATCACTACTTTAGAAAGATCTAGAATTTTCTACCTATCTTATATTGCAAAGTTCAAATTGATTGTTTAGACATAAAAAAATATCTATAATCCTGACAAATCGGCACTATGCATAGTACCATAGTCTCTGTCGGATCCTGTTAGCGTTTCACGTAGATATAAAGGTTTCACGCATAGAGACTTAAATGACTAATATGTTTCTCAGTTATATATATATATACAGAGGAGGGATCAAGTTATAACATTTTTTGAGTTACAATAAGTTACAATAAATTTTTTTTGTTTAATTTGAAAGTCCAAATCGTCGATCCAAACCGTTAGATATGATCTCTACAATAAAATGTGCTTGGAGACCAAATTTTACATTTTTTGGAAATTTTTTACTATTTATTAAGATGAGTACAAAAACTAGTCAAATTTAAACCATTGAATTTTGTACCCATCTTAATAAATAGTAAAAAAATTTCAAAAAATATAAAATTTGGTCTCCAAGCACATTTTATTGTAGAGATCACATCTAACGGTTTGGATCGACGATTTGGACTTTCAAATTTAAAAAAAAGCTTGTTGTAACTTGTTGTAACTCAAAAAATGTTGTAACTTGATCCCTCCTCATATATATATATATATATATATATATAGAGATGGACTTGGGTGAGACGCGAAGTATACGCGTTTGGTGCTCCACGGTACGGTTTAACCATTTTGAAAATTCAAACAACCGATCTGAACCGTTCATCTTGTTCTCCATATTGAAATGTGCTTGGAGACCAAATTTTACATTTTTTGGAATTTTTTTACTATTTATTAAGCAATTTTGAATGCCGCTGATCTGATGGTTCAGAAAATTTTACTGTTTTTTACTGTTCACAGCAAAACAGCAACTTTCAAAAATACTTAATAAATAGTAAAAAATTTCCAAAAAATGTAAAAATTAGTCTCCAAGTACATTTCATTATGGATTAAACATCTAACGGTTCGGATCGGTCGTTTGGACTTTCAAAGTGAAAATACGGCGTGAAGTACAAACGGCGTATACACCGCGTCTCACCCAAGTCCATCTCATATATATATATGTATTTTTTTTTTAAAAAGTTGAGCATTGTGCCCTGGTCAGACATGACCCGTGATTGTGAAAGCAGTCAACTAGATGGTAAGATGGATAAGCATTAAACAACCTAAATTATGTGGCATTCATGCACAGTTCATTTTAGTTGAACCAATTTGAGTGTATATAATATACCATGCCAATATTAGCCCACAAGCCCACATGATCATGGTTCATGCACTTGCAATATATGAGCTCATTAAAGGAACAAGCAAAAGATAATATGTGTCATTGGTTTATTATTTACTTGAAGAATGATTGGATTGGTTTTTGAATTGAATGGTTAGCTGATATCGCTTGGAAGCATCTCAGGTAAATAAATATCTGATCGAAGCAGCCAAGAGGAGAAAACATTCCAAAATTGACACCACACACTCCTCCAATCTTTTCTGATTTGGATTGTCAGAAGTATATCAATTGAAATGTGACACACATACCCTCTGATTGAAGCTGTAGCGTCGCTTTTCTTTATCCTATTTCTAGCTGCTTGGTGTACTGTTTGGAACACCAAAAATAATTGCT
Organism: Carex pumila; assembly: GCA_033356055.1. Taxonomy (NCBI): domain Eukaryota; kingdom Viridiplantae; phylum Streptophyta; class Magnoliopsida; order Poales; family Cyperaceae; genus Carex; species Carex pumila. The sequence continues at coordinate 131,128 of JARJHM010000557.1, read as the reverse complement.
GTTTGTAAAAATCAACCAAGTAGACAATAAAAAGACAACCTTAATTATATATCCTTTGCAATGACAGCCACCAAACATATATTGTAAGAGATCAACTCAAAACCCAATACAAAGAAAGAAATGATAACCATACACTTTCATTTCAAAAACAAATTGATAAAAGTTGATTTTAGATTGTCTTCACTAATATACACAAATGCATAGATATTATTCTCTATCTAAACAAAATTTGTGCAACAAACGACAGACGCTGTTTTGATAACCACCTCTGATATGACAATCATATATAATTGGTGGTGATAACGACTGTCGCTTTTCAAGCATAATCATATTCTAGCCAGGGCACTTTCACAGTTGCCATCTCATTGAAGTCTTGAGTATTCAATAACACGACTCTAAAGGCGGCTCCAGACAAGGACATGTAAACAGAAGGCAAGGAGCAACCTTAGAAATATATCTCCTTCCCACTCCAATTTTAGATTACAAAAATTACTTCCCCTCCTCTTCCCTTTCTTCTCCTTGGCTACTTGAATTAATCCAAGTGAAGAAAGAATGCTAACCAAGGGTTATTTACAGGACTTCAGAGTAGGTCCGATGGATGTCCATGGGACCTACTTTGGTTTGATGGGCTCAATTATCATCCAATCCGCTTAAAGATGTAAATTGTACACGCCCGCTTCAATTTTCATACACACAAATCTGAAAGCATGGATCTAACAGTCTTGGAGCTCGTTGAATCCAAAGGTAGATCCGATAGGTATCTGACCTACTCTGTTCTCTATTTACAGTAGTACAAATATTATCTTACTTATATGATTCAAAATAATACAAATACAGGTCATTATTTGAATCGGCATTATTCTCAACTTATGATTGAGTTTGCTTAGAATAAGAATAGTGATACTATTCTGATATTGACGATCCAAGCGTTGAAATAGAAGTTACTTCTAATTAGTATAGACTTAAAATAGGACGCATTTTCAAAGCTAAAAACCAACCTCAGTTATTGCATAACTTGTCAAATTGTCAGATTGAATGGAATAGAAAATGTCATTCTCATTCTGAAAAATAATTAACAAATCACAAACGTTCACACAGGTTACACACTCTTACCACTTCAATGAAATATGAAACAAGGAAAAAAACAATATATAAAAAAGACGAACACAGCTGAAAATTGAAGGTCGGAGAAGCTACCGAGCACGGGCCCGGCTACTTTCAGCATTTCTCACAGGATTGAAGTATGGGTGAGCCTGTGATAATTTAGTGTGCATTAGTGTACAGTAGTAGCACCTTTTAGTCTGGCACTTGGGCCAACAAAGGGTTACAGTGTCACACTACATACTGGCACTTGGGGCTAAAAGGGTCACACTACATACAGGCAGGTCTAATTCAAGCTCATGTAAAAAGATGCACAAAAAGATACACAAAAAGTGTGGAACAATAAACAAATGAATAAGTACAAAGAAAAAAAAGTATAGTATCAGTACCATTGCCTCTTTAGCAGTTGGTCTCTCCTGGTGATCATACCTTAACAGCTTGCCCAAGAAATCAATTGCCTATCGAAGACATAAATTAAGACATTCATAATAATTTTTCTGAAGAATAAATTAACATGACGATATGAGATTTATAAAGATTATGTTACCTCGGGAACAGCTAGATGTTGGTTGTCAGAATTTATATATTTTCCCCATGGTTTCTTTGTATGCCTGTGCCAATAAAAATTTAACATAATCCTCAGACTAACATAATTTCTTGGAAAATAGTGTTTTTACAACAAAACTAAACATGTCTGACCTCCCAACAAGAGCCTCGAGTTGTGGGTCAAGCTCGATCTTGTATTTATGAAGGTAACTGAATAATTCATCTGTCCCAAGAACCTGTGATATTTGCTCCTCAGATTAACATGTATATTGTTGTAATCTATACACAATACTCCCAATGGTATGAATATGAAAAAAGCATTCTGTTTTACAGCAGGTATCAGTGCCCCAAGCTGCCACAGCTCTAGTTTGGCATGAGAATTTAAAATCTAAAGCCTGAACAACTAATCCAAAATAAGCTTGTTCTATATGCCTATTGCTATGCTATCTTGGTTTTGTAAAACTCAGGAGGCTTTTCAAACCTATGCACTAAAATTTATTCAATGCAATCTGACTTTTGATGTTTTAATTTCCTTTTAGTTCTTCTTTTTCACTTTCTATCTACTGCACAACAAAAATTAAAATTTTACAAATTTTGGACAAGAATTGCACATGACAATGATCATGACAGATGGTTAATATTTGTTGTCTGGGCTTCAGATTATGAAATAATGCAAAATGAAGTTGTTTGCTACTTGGGGCACCAATTACCTGAAGGAGCACTGAGTGCTCCTATTATAACAAAAAAAAAATCTATCCTTTTAAACAATTACAAATAAAGCAAAAGAACTACCTTAGCTATTTTAACTAACTGGTCATAATTATCTTGTCCATGAAAGAATGGTTCCTTCCGAAATATCTGTCATGTTGAAGCAAAGAAGAGTAATCAAAGTTAAATATCATTGAACTTTTGGACTCTATAGAACCTTGTGGTAAATCAATTTTCCATAATATTGCGAGTATGATTTATCTTCACTTGAACTTGGTATAAAATAATCATAACAACAACAGGCCACAGAAAACTGAAAAAAACATTCCCAGAATAATAAGATAAAACAGAACCCTCAGAAGAACACAAATAGAACATCCTCCTCGCAACCCGAAAGCTACTCGTACAGTAATATTACATAACAGTACAGATGACTTCTAAAAGATGGTAACAAACTACAAAGAATAAACAGTTTTACCATGCCAGCAAACATGCAGCCAAGGCTCCACAAATCAAGTGAGTAATCGTAATCTTGCAGATCCACAAGCAGCTCTGGCCCCTTAAAATATCTACATTGTCATTTAAAAAGATCCAATCTCAACCCTTCAGTATCTCTAATTAATTCGCCCAAAAGTAAGAATCAAAACAAATAAAAGATACCTAGAGGCAACACGAACATTGTACTCCTTTCCCGGATGATAGAACTCGGCCAGGCCCCAATCTATCAGCCTCAATTTGCGCTGTTGATGATCTATCATGATATTGTGTGGCTTCACATCTCTGTGCATTATCCCTTGTGAATGGCAGTACTCCAGCGCCTAAACATTTTTGTAATGTCAACCCAAGAATGTATATATTTTTGCAACTTGAAAAACTCAAGAGTTGAAGACAACTTATTTTGGAATATTGAAAATAACAACTGACTTGTAGACGTGTGTGAGGGAAAACAGATGTTCTGTAAAAAATTTAAAATGTGGCAGTTAACTCTGATAGAAGCTTATTTCTTTAACCATGCGTTTAACTGTCTGGTTCAAATTTATTTAAACTATATATGAAACAAACCTGGTTATGTTATATGAAAAGCCATCTTATGCTTGATTTAACATAAACCTGGTGATATCTTTATTGCAAATGAGAGGATTGTCAGAATTTTAAACCCAAAACTATAGCAGATTAAATAACCAGACAAAAAAATTGTGTACCTTTAACAATTCATGGATGTAATATCTGATGTCAAAGTCAGACAAGGTAGGGTAGAGAAGTTTAAAATCCATGTTGTTGACATGCTCAAATATAAGGCTTGGAGTCTTTGATTCTTCGTCTCTCACTATGTCGAGTAGCTTAACTATATTGGGACCACCACACAAGTTTTGGAGAATCTTTATTTCCCTCTTTATCTGTTGCATCATTTTACATGGTCATCATGAATTGTCAAAACTTCAATTTAAGAAACTATTAAAATCTTAATGCACATTGACAGAATTTAGATAATTATGATCAATTTAACCAACGTTGCCTCAATTAACACTCAAATGTGCATACAGAACTCAATTTTTCCTAATTAACCACTGTCGACTTTACTTGATAAAAAAATAAAACAAACAAATAGGCAGGTAATCAGCAATTCCATGTGAAGTGGTATGTGCCAGTTCAGTGTTTTAATCATGTTTTGTACTAGATTGCAGGTTCAGGTCCCATTCATATTACAAACAAATAGGCAGGTAATCAGCAATTCCATGTGAAGTGGTATGTGCCAGTTCAGTGTTTTAATCATGTTTTGTACTAGATTGCAGGTTCAGGTCCCATTCATATTTGGAATTCTGGTTAGTAGTAGAATATTGGCATGCTTAAAAGTCATAATATTTGAAGTAAACAAAAATATTGTTGAATGCGTACTTTTTTCTTCTTGACAGGTTTAAGAATCTTTATCACACATCTCTCATTGTTAGTACGATGAAACCCCTCAAAGACCTCACTGTATTTTCCTCTCCCGACCTTGCGTACCACCTCATAGTCGTCTTGTTCACTTTACACAAAACAACGAAAAAAATCACATGAAAGAAACATCAAATAACAAACTGATCACTGCAGAACAGATTTCGATCAGGCTACATTAACACGAAGCAATCAACAATGCACTATAATTAAATACAAACAGAAGAATTGAATTAACAGAGTGATGTTACTAAATCAATACCCCCAATTGACAGAGAGAGATTCGTAATCCCAATACTCAGCCGGTCTCACCACGTTGACATCGGCATAGACGCGTGCCTTAGACGCAGCGCCAGCCTGGCGCGTGGCTTTGCCGATGCGCTGAGACATCGGATCTGCGATGGTGGCGAGAGCCGAACGGTTGCGGATGCGGCTGTCGGCGGTGGCGGCGGCGGAGACGAAACGGAGGAGGAAATTGCGAGAGGTTAGGGTTAAAGTTTGGGCCGAGAAGAGGCGGTGTAGGCCCAAGGCCATGAAAATGGAGAAAGGCGTCCTATCGGGGGGAAAAGGCGGCGAGCTCATCTTTATCCCATTTTTTTAAAACAACAGCTCCCAACGTTCTTATTTTACGACTGTTTACGGAGTTGTTATTTGTACAAAAATGATTGGTAAAATTCGACCAACAGAGCGGTCCTCGTGCTGTAAGCCTGTAACTGTAAATGTAAGTAGAAGTGTTTATGGGAACGGTCGCTTTTCTTCTTTTAATTCCTTTGTCGTCCTGGTGGGCGGTGGCTACTGGCTGGTGGGGTCGGACAGAATTAGCGAACCTAATATATTTCCAACTGTAATTCTTTGTATGGAACTTTTAAAAAAATCACGAAATTATAAAATAGTCTTAACACAACGAGACCGAATCCTCTGCCTCCTGGGGAGCAGGAAATTCCTGCCCCCAGAGTCTCTGCGGGTGGGGCCCATTTAAAAACAGTAACAAAAAGTTAAACCCTAAACAGTAATCGGTCCCACCCCGGTCCCACTCGACAGAGACTCTGGGGACAGGAATTTCCTGCCCCCCGGAGGGCAGAGGATTTTGTTTCTAACACAACTACACTTGTGTAGAAAAGTGGGGAACCGAGGAAGAATTGCTGTGTTGCTTTGTAAATATTGACTGAAATAGTAACATGACAGATGTATAAAATTTTTAAAATATGTAAAAGATAAAATTGTCATTGTAAAGCAAATGTACACGTTAAGGTGATCATCAAAATTAAGTTATAAACATGTAAATAATTACTAATTTTGTAAGATTGTCAAAACAAATTTGGTTATGTTTAAACATTGATTCAACGTGAAGTGTTTATAACCTTTCGATATAACGTGTAAATCCGTATGGATCGGACCAATCTATGTAGGTCTGGACCATGATTCATGATATGGATTTGAACCAATTCCTCTAAATTGAACCCGTTGAACCCGGATCGTGCCAATCTGTAGGCCAAGAGACCCCTGGACCCTGAAAACCCATGAACCGACTGGGTTTGAACTGGACCAGCTCGTCCCGTTTGCAAATCACTACCCCGGTATCTTGCTGTGCTCTAAAAAGCGAACACAAAATAAAATAAAAATACAATAGCAATATTAGAAGCTTTCCAAAATATGGTTAGATTTCATTGGATCAACTCAACTTAATCTAACATAGTCCTAGATTTTTTTTTTTGAATTTTGAATACTATTTCAGTGCCAGACTGCCAGGCCTTTAGTTGGGCTTTCACACGTTAAAAAAAATGAATTAGGCTTTTATGAGCTTTAGATGCCTGATATCAGACTTCTAAAAAAAATTTGAGTTTTTTTTTTTTTTTTGAGGAGAAGTCCGTAGGCGAAAAAAAATATGAGTGAGTCTAGGGTTTAGGGTAAATGATTCAATTACGCAGGATCACTTTAGGAGTTAGTTGATTGATTGAATAAGCTTGAGATTGATTATGTATATTGAAGTTGGAATGCACAAGCAACAACGGCTTTTTTTAGATCTGTAAATACGAAATATTAAAGTTGGAGACGGCTAGAGTTGTTGGGTTTCGGATACCACTTTTGGAGTTTCGCGGTAACCAAAACCCGTTTAGGCTTAAGGTGCGGAATGACCGTAGAACAAAAATTTCTACGGCCAACTTAAGCTCAGGATTAAACGGGGTATGTCAGGAAACTTTCCAAGGCGGTCCACCTTCAGTATTCCTTTGGCATCAAAACCCAATTTAATCCTTTTACAGATCTACTCCATGATTGATTTCTAAAACTTTCATCTACTTACCAATTAAATAGATTAATATAACATATTTATACCCTGTTTCCAAATCACAGTTGGAATGCAGACCGAGCGTGTAGAGCTACATCACGGAAGGAATCGGCTCGTCTCGGAGCATCAGACGTCTAATGCCTCTATCGGTTATCCACCAGGACTAACCAGAGAGCGGTTAATTTTTTCTGCCAGAAATACCGTAAACTGCGGAATTCTGCCAAAACACTATTCACAGGGAAAAGACGAAAACCCGTAAATACGAATTTTCGGTTACTCAGTTTCATCAAATGAGCAAAACTGACATACCGTGAAATTTGGCAAAACACTATTCATCGGTCCCGTAAATATACTCCACAACAACCCGCAAGATTATACGTCAACTACGTATAACTTTCTTTTCTCAACCGAAACACTATTTGAGAGAGAAATCGAGAAAGGGAGAAAATACCGATTCAATTCTGCACAAAACGATACAAGTGAATTAGTGGTTTTTCTCTCTACATGCACCCCTCTATTTATAGGCTTTTGAGGAGGTTCGCAAAAGATCGAAATGCCCTCCAAGTTCGGCCTATTTACAAGGTATGTCATTGACACCTCATCCTTTTATATGTGAAATGACCAAAATACCCCTTCCACCCCCTTCCACATTCTTCTCCATGCTTCTACATCATGCAAGGTGGCATAGGTGTGAAATGACCATTTTGCCCTTGTGGATAGGATTGATGACATGCCATCTGAATAGGATCGATGACGTGTCATGCGGATAAGGACGAATCTGAAAAGATCCGAATGCCCTCGGCCCGAACACAAATAATATTCGTATAATTATTCTGAACAATTATATATATATTTTTCTTGCGATTTGTTGTTTTGGTAATTTATACAACGTGTCCTGCACATTTATAAATTAACCGATTAACTTTTATACAGCGTGTCACACACGTTTATAAATTAACCAATGTTTTTGCTTGTTATTTTTACATAACATTTATAATTTAATTATAACACGTATAATTAACTATAACCATCTTATTATTGATCATAACCAATTTATAATCAATCACAATAAGATTCTCCGATTAACTTCTATATAGTGTGACCCAATATGATTTGTGTTATGTTGGTAAATAGAGTTAAAACTGTTTTAACTCTATAATCATGGGTGGCGTCTGGTAACACATCATGACCATCCAATTACACAGATGATGCTGTATAGTACAATATCACGATCCAGTAAATAATTTACTTGTGTCTATTTTTCTGTCTCATAGCTATCGGATTAGTTTTAAGGTAGATGTGTGTCATCCTTGTAAACTTAATCTTTTCTTGATCTTGAGCAGATTATCAAATATGATTACTCTTGTAATCATACCGCGCGCTGATAATCTTACTCTACCAAGGGGCCTAGTGATGATATAGCTCGTATAAAATACGAGGGACAAATAGTATTCTTGGTAAACTATCATATCCTCAGCTAAGCTATACATATGGAAAAGCTACCGTTATGACTGCTTTTTACGGACAACGGTGGATAACAATCACACATACATATTTCTCAGTGGAAACGATAAATACCTCATACTTTAGAATGTGACACTGAATGAAAACATAAATGACACGAACACAATTTTATTTAATGTTTCATTCGAGGTCTGTCAAATACCATGTTCCTAGAACATGTATCTATGTGATTAAAATGACATCTCGTGTCAGGTGGTTTGTAAAACTTAACCATCTTTTAATCCACATACTAACCTTATAGCGGTAATTAGTGTTCCTGCTAATTACCTTGGTCAGTGACCTTTTAAGATTAAGAGTATATATCATCTATATTATAGAGTTTCACAATTTCAGTCATGAACTCGAAATGATCCATAAATGCAATAATACTCAAGGCAACAAAATGATATTAATCATTTAATTCATGAACAAAGCTTTATGATAAATTATCGTATTATTGACTTCTAGATTATTACAAACTAACAAGAGTGATACTCCAAACCTTAGTATAGCTTATATTCATAGAGAGCTGATAAAAATGAAGTAAATGGTGCTGACCGTTGTAATGGTACAGGGGACCGTCACAACGGTAGGTTAATCGGAGTGGGTTGGAGTATAACGGTGGTCACTGTTGATAATAGTATATGACTGTGACAATAGTGTCCACCACGGAAACCCTCTGGAATGATTAGCATTTGGTGACGCTAAAACCTATTTTATTTATCATGGGATTTGTATAGGATTTATTTATTCTGTTATCACGGTCACTGGACCGTGACAATGGTAGGCCTTATTTAGGTCAATCTCAAGCTTATTTTACCAATCTTACATATACGTTATCCTTAATCTTGAGTTAATGTTTTTGCTATCCAGTGTCTTGTGCCTTCATGACCATATCCATGATGTTGTATTATAGTGTATTAATTCATTCTTGATGTGTAATTACTAGTTTTTCACTTGTCATGAACCTGCACAGATATTCAAGAGAAAAATTGTAAAATGCAATTATGTATGTTTTGCAAATCTAGTCAAACAGATAAGTTGAGAACTTCCAAAAGCCAACAGGGAGTAAGCCAGTTCGTGGGACAATTATGAAATCGTGTGATCATGGTTACATTATAACCAATCTCCTCGACAGTTATGCCATAACCGACGTCGTGAATGGTTATATTGTAACAGACGTCGTGAACGGTTATATCGTAACCGACATCGTGAACGGTTATGTCGCCCGAGGGGCGACTTCATGGTTTTAAGTCGTATACAAGGACACCTTGGCCCATTTATGTTGGTCGGTTCTGAACTTTTTTCATTATGGTCTTTAATCATAGGCTTTGCATTTTCATCTCGGGCTGGCTTCCAAATGAGGTCCGAATCCTGACCTTGTTCGTGGTCTAGAATAAAGCTAAAAGAGCCTTGAAAACATGGCCCTATCAAACAATAATACTTCATATTTTTTAAGTCGAAGTAACATAATTTGAATCATGATATAAACATTGTATTTATTTCATATAATTCTTTATAAATAATATTTCAAGATATGAAATTAAATATCATTACATAATATATTATGTGAAATAAATTTACGATGAGAGTTCCAATATCTCATCCTCATGCTTATCATCTCATCATACTTTATATTTTAGATTTTTATTTTCAAAGTTCAAATTGCCAATCCGAACCGCTCAATATGAATCCATAATAAAATATACTTGGGATGAAATTTTATAATTTTTAGAAATTTTGTACTATTTTTCAAGATATGTACAGAATCATTATTTCTGAATCATGTTGTGGATCATGTTGAGCGGTTTGAATTGACAATTTGGACTTTAAAAACGAAAATATAAAATTTGAGATATGATGAGATATGAAAGACATGGGTATTGGAACTAGGGGTGAAAACGGTAGGGATAATATCCGATCCGTATTCGATCTGTATTCAATAACTTAGATGTGGATATTTGATATCTGAATATCTGTGTGGACAAGGATACTGATATGGTTTTAATTTTCAATTATCTGTATCCAGATATATACCATATATTTTAAGAGATGGGCTACGGTGAGTTGCGAAGTAAAACGTGTTTCTACTTCACGCCGTATTTTTAGTTTGAAAGTCCAAATGACCGATCCGAACTGTTAGATGTTTAATCCATATTGAAATGTGCTTGGAGACTAAATTTTATATTTTTTGGAATTTTTTTACTATTTATTAAGCATTTTTGAAAATTGTTATTTTGCTGTGAACAGTAAAAAATAGTAAAATTTTCTGGACCATTAGATCAGCGACTTTCAAAATTGCTTAATAAATAGTAAAAAAATTTAAAAAAATATAAAATTTGGTCTCCAAGCACATTTCAATATGGAGAACAAGATGAACGTTCGGATCGACATTTTGAACCTTAAATTCGCAAAATATGAGCATGAAGTAAAATAATAACTTTACTTCGCAACTCACTGTAGCCCATCTCATATTTTAATATATATTATGAAAAAATTATGTTATTCACCATTATAATTAGATAAATATTACGAACTTTAATATATTTTTATATTATTTTAATATTCGGACTCGTATCCGTATCCGTGTAATATCTATATCAGAAAAATAAAAAAGAAATATAAATTTTTTTTTTCACTACCCGTTCCATATCCGCTCCATTTTCACTCCTGATTGGAACCCTCCTCTAAATTTATACAATGTACTTCATATAATTATTGAAATAATATTATAATCACAATATAATTTTATTAATGCTAAAATTATTATGCCAATGATATTTAGTGTAATAGTTTTTTAATATTATTTATTTTACTTCAAATATAAAAATACAAAGTATTATTACATATAATTTATAGAAATTGAAATTATTCGTACAGTTTCTTACTAAAAATTAAATAAACTAACCATAATATTTAGAAACAATAATCAAAGTCAAACCTAAAGATTGAACGTCAAGCACTCTTTCACCACACTATACATAATATGGAACGGTTAAATAATCCAGTGGAAAAATCCAAAATTTTAAAAACTAAGTCTGTTGAATTATACAGCGAGTCTCGCTCTGTAACTCGTTAAATAATTCAGCGGGCTGGATATTTTTTAAAATAGGCTAGAAAAGAGGGTATGCTTTTATTTTGCTTAATATGTTATGAATAAATAATTTCGGCAACCAGGTACCCCAATTTTATCGGATTATGAAAATTAAGAAAACCTCACCTAATAAATATTAGTGTTGTAAATAACGGTATGCAGTTATCAAATGAACAGGATACTGTTAAGCGATTAATCGAAAAAAACTGTAACGATTTAGTTACCGTCAATAACTAATTGAAGATTCAAGCTAGCTTGGGAAAAGAATCAAACTTGAGTCCTATAATTTATCCAAACAATCTACAGTTGAAAAGTGTTAAAGATTAATAACAAAACATATGGAAAAACAATTTTTGTGTGCACTTGCCAAAAGCAAAAAAAAAATGAAAATTTACAAATTACAACCAATTCTGGAGAAGGCAAAAAATTATCTGTCGTTCAGGTTCAGGTTTTAATTGAGATGAAATTGCCTCCAGAACCACTTCTCTATCAATAATTAAGGCCGTCTAATATTAGTTAAAACATAAAATCAACTATTCAACAAGTTATTTCTTTATAAGCATTTATTCAGTACCAGAGAAATATCGAAGATTACAAGTTGCTAGAAATAAATACTCTTAATACAATTGACATTCTTTTTTAAATACTCAAACAAGGTACCAAGTAGCGACACTTAAATCTCAAAAGCAGACACATCAAAACTCTCAGAAAGTCCGGTACCCGTTTTGAATGTAATCTTCTGTTTAGAAGCCTCTTCATTGTAAACCTCAACCACAGAAAGCCAGAGAAATAACTCTTTAGTTTTAACCCCGGTTATCGTCTTCACCTTCCCTTTCTCCACAAAAGCTGTCACCTCGGTTGCATACGACACCACCTGCTTGATCTTCTTGAAAGTATGTTCTATCTTTTTCTTCTGAATGAACCATATGAAACCAGCATTTCTGTTATAACCGAACTCTTCTATATTTTCAAGAGGAAAGAGGCCCTTCGGAAGGCCCAGCTCTTCGAGCATCTGAATAGACTTCTTCTTGCAATCGGCATCTCCTCTGGTGATATCGGCACCTTCACGGTGGCTGTTAATGATTTGAGCTGCCATTTAAATGTTCAAGGTACGTAAGTGCGTATGTGTGGTTGTTTGATGGAGTTAATTTAATGAATAAGTGTTGTTGATAAATATGAATAAGATTGGATAGTGGGACTGGGCTTATATAGAGAGAGTCTGAAGTAGGAGCTAGATGTGAATGAGGGGTCATGCATGTTGATTGTGTATGGGAAGTTGACTTGGTGTAATATTGGAGGTTTGTTAATTTATTGAAACAGTTGGCCATAATGGACTTCTCAACTGGTCAGGGTGGGCTCGCGAGTTTAATTAGCGTGTACTAGAAAGTAGAAACCAGTCCTATTTGGTTAGACCGTACAATTTACGGTAAACGGCGCCAATTAATGTATTTGACTGTACCGGAAACTAGCTAGTCATGCATGTTTGGTTACACCGTGCAATTCACGGTAGACGACGCCATTTAATGTATTTGGTTTTCGTTTTGTAATCAATTATGCTGTCCATTTAAGGTCCATCGTTAAGCAGACGTCATGCAGTCGAGGAACACAGACATCGACATAATAATAATAATTTAACCAATAATCCAAGTCACATTAGTGCAAAATTGACCAAATCGGTCAAACAAACAACATGAAGCATCATCCTGCAATAGTTCCATGCATGTATATACACTTAAGAAAAGTAATATCTTAACACAATATATACCGTGGATTACTATATAAACATCCCAAGCCTCTCTTTCTTCTCATCCCACTCCCTCAAATCCTGCATTAACAAAAGCACCTTTTACCATAAAAAAGAAGAAGAGTACATCCCTCCATAAATGGCATCTAAAATTATTGACAGCTACCGCAACAGTGCCGAAATTAGCAAAGGAGATGCTGAATGCAAGAAAAGATCGGTTCAACTGCTCGAAGAGCTTAGCCTCCCAAAGGGCCTCTTTCCACTCGAAAACATAGAAGAGTTCGGTTATAACAGAAATATCGGTTTTATATGGTTCATTCAAAAGAAAAAGATAGAACACACTTTCAAGAAGATCAAGCAAGTGGTGTCGTACGCCCCGGAGGTGACGGCTTTTGTGGAGAAAGAGAAGGTGAAGAAAATAACTGGGGTTAAAACTAAAGAGCTACTGCTCTGGCTTTCGGTAGTCGAGGTTTACATAGAAGAGGGTTCAAAAGAGAAGGTTACGTTTAAGACGGGGACCGGTCTTTCCGAGAGCTTTGATGTGTCTGCTTTCGAGCTGCTTTGAGTAACAAATCTTTCTTAGATTATCGATGTGCGTTTGATGCCATAAATTTATTAAAAGTATGTTGGATTTGGATTTCCGCTTTTTAGTTGAATTTTGATTTGGAATGGTAAGTTCCTGTAAACTTCTTAAGGCAGTACTTAATTGGATGAAATAAAATTTTCATGTAAAATTTGTGCTACTTGCTGTGGTATCAAAATTGCTGGTGTTGATGCGCATATTTATTTATATTGTCGTCTCAGAGAAGTAGGTTCAATGGGAATAATTTGGGTCCGACGTTCATCAAGAGTCTGATTTATTCCTTATCCGTCCAATTCTCTTTAAAATATATCTGTGTCCGCTTCAATATTTGTATATATAGATCTTAAAGTGGATCGGATGGACACCGAACCCAACAGACGGGGCGGACCCAAATTGTTTTATCTAGAAAATCTGCTTGGGTCCGCTGTTCATTGGATTCAAAGTGGTTTTAATGGGTTCGGTAACCGTCGAATCTGCTTTAAGATTCGTGTATACTGATTTTAAAGCAGATGCGAAATTGCGTATGCGAATCCTAAAACATGTCGGATAGCAAATTCATTGGAACCACTTTGGATCCAATAAATATTGAACCCAAGTTGCTTCCTAGAACTAGTATTTGACTAGAGAAAACAGGAGGAAAAAATGAAGTGAAGGGTTGAAATGATTGTTGGGCCGATTCAAGGGTGGCCGAAAGCAGAAAATATTTACTAGGCCGAAATTGAAGAAAACTAACAGCTCAGCCCAAATTTTAAAAACTGAATAAAACCTGGTCCAAGTTTCTGCACCAATCAAAAAGTAAATAAAAAAAAAAAAAAACACAGGCCAGTTATTCAATGGAGAGTCAAACCGATGAATCAACCAACAAAGATATGAATAAATTTATGCTAACTTGAGAAAAACTCACAAGGCTATCTAAGCGGTAAAGTGTGAAGATTCAAGCTAGCTTGGGAAAAGAATCAAAATTGAGTCCTATTTATCCAAACAATCTAACGTTGAAGTGTTAAAAATTAATAAGAAAACACACACATGGAAAACCAATTTTTGTGTGCACTTGCCAAAAGCAAAAAAAAAATGAAAATTTCCAAATTACAGCCAATTCTGAATTTTTTTTTATAAAACATAATTAATAAAATTAAATTTAGCAAAGCAACATGATTACTCTTTTTTTTATACACAAATAACAAAAATCGAATCCTCAATTCGATCTTCAAATTTTACTTTTTGAAGAGACCGAATTAGAAATTCGATCTCCTTTTACTTTGCACTTTTTCATGAATGTAGCCCCAAAAGATTCAAAATAATCCCAGAGATTCGGTCCCAAAAATTCCCGCCGCTAGCGCATCAGTCATCACCATTAAAATCTCTGATACAAACCGAGTGCTACCCTCCATTTTATCCTCTCCAGTTTCTCTAGTCGGTTACTTGTATTTATTGGTTAACTTGAGACTATTTCATTATATAATACAAACTAATTTTAATTCATTTTGTAAGGTTGTTATTTGGTTGTCTTAATTCATATGTAGATGTGTTTTAAGGTCGGTAGAATAATTAATAATCCAAATAAAATGAGGTAAAAGAAAGTGATCTTCATCTAAATTGAGAAAATTATTTTTAAAATGATTAAGTGACTAAAAAAATTAATTAGGAAAAGTTAAATGCTTCTTATAATGTTTTCTGTATTTTTAGAGGATTAATGGAGGATCCGACTGGACATAAACAATCATTTTTATTTGCATGAGTGCTTCTATAATATGTTATAATCGTAAATTATTATTAATATTCATAACCCCATAGCACATAACTACAAAAAAAATCGAAATACCATCTCAAATAAAAAATATCAAAATATTATAATGTAATCAATTGAAGAAAAGCAATATAAATATAAACATATATAAATTAAATTAGTCCAAACACAAAACAATGCAAAATCAAAAACAAACATAACACAAATTTTAAAATTTGTGCAATCCAAATTTGTGTAAACATAACACAAAACATAACATACCAAGAAATATATGTTTACACACGCGGTCACACCAAAAAGTTCAAAATAAAGGAATACCGAATCTCCAATTTGATCTCTCCAAAAAGTAAAATTTGGAGACTGAATTGGAGATTCGGTTCTTGTTGTTTTTGTAAAAAAAATAATAATAATCATACTGCTTTGCTAAAATTAATTTAATTAATTATGGTTTATAAAATGAATTCGCCAATTCTGGAGAAGGCAAAAAATCTTCTCCAAAAATTATCTGTCGTTGAGGTTCAGGTTTTAATTGGGATGAAATTGCCTTCAGAACTCTATCAATAATGCCGTCTAATATTAGTTAAAACATAAAACTATTCAACAAGTTATTTCTTTATAAGCATTTATTCAGTACCAGAGTAATATCGAAGATTACAAGTTGCTAGAAATAAATACTCTTAATACAATTGACATTCTTTTTTAAACACGCAAACGAGTAGAAAGTAGCAACACTTAAATCTCAAAAGCAGACACATCAAAACTCTCAGAAAGTCCGGTACCCGTTTTGAATGTAATTTTCTGTTTAGAAGCCTCTTCATTGTAAACCTCAACCACAGAAAGCCAGAGAAATAACTCTTTAGTTTTAACCCCGGTTATCGTCTTCACCTTCCCTTTCTCCACAAAAGCAGTCACCTCGGTTGCATACGACACCACCTGCTTGATTTTCTTGAAAGTATGTTCTATCTTTTTCTTCTGAATGAACCATATGAAACCAGCATTTCTGTTATAACCGAACTCTTCTATATTTTCAAAAGGAAAGAGGCCCTTCGGGAGACCCAGCTCTTCGAGCATCTGAATAGACTTCTTCTTGCAATCTGCATCTCCTCCGGTGATATCGGCACCTTCACGGTGGGTGTTAATGATTTGAGCTGCCATTTAAATGTTTGAGGTCTGTGTGGTTGTTTTATGGATGGAGTTATTGAAGTGTTGTTAATATGATTAAGATTGCATAGTGGGAGTAGGCTTATATAGAGAGGCTCTGAAATAGGGGATGTGAGTGGAGGTCATGCATATAGAATGTGTACTAGAAACTAGTCCTATTTGGTTAGACCGTACAATTTACGGTAAACGGCGCCAATTAATGTATTTGGTTTTCATTTTGTAATAAATTGTGCTGTCCAACTGTCCAAGCCAGGTCAACCCTTAAGCAGACGTCAGGCGGTCGCCGGTCAAGGAACACAGACATAGAAAAACATAATATTGTAAATAATAAAATAACTATTTTCTACATTTTTAAAGTCCAAATAGTCGATCCAAACCGTTAGATGTGATCTCTACAATAAAATGTACTTGGAGACCAAATTTTACATTTTTTGGAATCTTTTTACTATTTATTAAGATAGGTACAAAAACTAGTCAAATTCACCATTAAATTTTGTACCCATCTTAATAAATAGTAAGAAAATTTCAAAAAATGTAAAATTTGGTCTCCAAGTACATTTTATTGTAGAAATCACATCTAATGGTTTGGATCGACGATTTAGACTTTGAAAATATAAAAAATAATTGTGGTAACTCAAAAATTGTTGGAACTTGATCCCTCCTCGTATATTATATATATTTTATAATTACATGATCATATAATAGATATGGAATAGAATTTACCCATTTAGATAATGAAAAAATCTTTACTCGTACACATACCCAATCAGTTTATGAAAAAAAATCTTACCCATATCCGTCTTCCGTTGCTATTGACACCCCTATGTATAGACCAACTTCGTATCTGTTCTCTCTTGAAAGAATTTCCATATAAATCTTGTATCTTCTCCTATATATTTCTTATGTTTGTTTGCTTGTTTTTTTTTTTGTTTCTTTCAATTATCATATATCTCTATTTATTTGAGTATTAGTGTAGTCACACAAAGTGTTCAATGAAATTATTCTTTGAAATACTTTAAAGTGCAACCTTGTATTTTATTTCAACAACTTAATCATGTTGGATTTATTACCAACCTCGCTGGATTTAATGCCAACATTGAGCATATATGTAATCTACTTATGGATTGTTTATTGTCATATATGGTCATCAATTAAAGTGATCAAATAAGGTAATATACAATTAATAAATTCATTAGGGTGTGGTTCATAAATGTGTAGAACAATTTAGGCAAAGATCAAATCATTGATTGACTGATTTAGAAATTTGCAATTAAGAAAAGTATATTTTCAGAGATCAGAAAACTACTTTTATGAAGGGTTGTGCAGTCTGCACGGATATCGATGCAATCACATAGTTTTAATGCACCAACATGGTTTTTGATGCACAACACATTATACCTTTTTCATATTGGCAAATAACCATAAAGGTTATCATATATAAGGATTGGTCTCTAAGGCACAATGTAACAAAAAAAACATAAAAACTGAACATACGTTTTTCTCTTCTGAAAAATACAGTTTTGTGTATCTTTTCTTATTCTTCCACCATCAAAGAATAGAGAAGGAAAATCCATTAAAAAAATGGAGATGATTTCTCAAAGGCCACACCTTTGCTATCTTGGAAGACTTATTTCTCAACCCGATGACAAAAGACGAGAAGAACTTGCCATCAAAGACTTGTCTCGTGCTCATGGATACAGTTTGTTCTGCTATGGCTTTGATTGTTCCATAAAAAACAACATGGAATCAGGTATTATGTTCCATAGTTGTGATTTATGTTTTGGGTCTCTTTGACATAAGAAGATCCTTAGGTTAAGGTAGAGGATTGTTTGTCTTTTCTCGGAGTGTAAGTGTTTGACTTTTAGATGAAATGTAATTGTTTGATATCTAGATAAGACGTAATTATTTGACCTTTATGATTTCCTAATATATCAATAATACAGTTCTGGCAGCTCCCACCAGAGTTTACAAAAAGAAAAATACAGTTCGTTCGATTCGATAAATTTTCACAACCATATCTCCATCAGAAATATGCTATACAATATAGTGAAAGCATAAAATTATACATCTTGTATTCAACATTTATGCGGTAACAGAGTAATATCAAAGAGACAAAGATTACAATTTGCTATAAAATAACACCACTATTATAATATGACATTCTTTTTTAAACACGCTTATCAAGTAGCAACACTTAAATCTCAAACGCAGAAGCATCAAAGTTCCCAGAAAGTCCGGTACCAGTTTTGAATGTAATCTTCTATTTAGAAACCTCTTCATTGTAAACCTCAACAACAGAAAGCCAGAGTAGCAGCTCTTTAGTTTTAACTCCGGTTATCTTCTTCAACTTCTCATTCTCCACAAAAGCCGTCACCTCGGTAGCGTACGACACCACCTGCTTGATCTTCTTAAAAGTATGTTCTATCTTTTTCTTCTGAACGAACCATATGAAACCAACATTTTGGTTATAACCGTAGATGAGATAGCAGAACAGTGACAATACAGTGCAAGAACAGAGGCGCGATGAGAATCAGTTTTAGAACTATAGTTAACTCTTAGTTTCCATCTCTTACTGTTTTTCTTCACTTCTCTTATTTTCTTTGGCTCAGATCACTAGTGGAAAAACTGGAATTAGGATCGGCCTATCTGGATCGGTTATATGGGACACCCGATCCTAATAAGTATCTGGATCGATTTATTTAAAAAAAACGATCCTGAAAACTATTTAGATAGGTTTTTAGTAACAACTGATCCTAATTTATTATTATTAGGATCGTTTTTTTGTGGGAACTGATCTTGATACTATCAGGATCTGTTTTTAAAGAAAACCGATCCTAATAGTTCAATCATTTGGATCGATTTTTATTACAAACCGATCCTGATACTATCAGGATCTATTTTTAATAAAATCAATCCTGATAATAATACATATTTTTTAAGAAACTAGAAAGATAATTTTTTTTCAGAGTTTGAAAAAAAAATAGTATCAGGAACCGATCCTAATATAATTTTTTTTTTTGCAGAACCAACTTTGAAAAAAAAATAGTATTAGAATAAGTTGTTTCAAATAACCAATCCTAATACTATTTTTTTTTTGCAGAACCAACTTTGTGTGGTGCGCTGTATGTAGTCTATATTCTTTTTTTTTGCAGAACCAATCAGTTGTTACATTAAATTTTTTTATGAAAATTAATGTAATTTATATTATTAAAATTTATGTGATAATATAATTAATTATTTGACATTGATATTTCATTTTGAAGTCATTTTGACTATTGAATTTTTTTATACAATCATGCATGATGCATCAATGACTTGTGCCATATAATAATATACATAGGACTTGAACCCTTGTTGTATGGGGTTGTGAAGGAACATATACGAACATCAGCATTTGGTCGATTGGAACCGTTAAAATGAAAGAATGTCATATTAATTTCACCATTATAAAATTTGATACAATTCGGAATTCATTTACTAGTTCATAAAAGCAAAACAATATAGCAACCTCGCATGGCCGTAAATAGTTTACGTTGGATCAAGACTTACAGTTGCCGGGCCTTCGGCACTTTTACGTTATTAATGTTCCATGTTATATCTTGATCATTTTAAAAATTATTACATGTCATTTAATTACAGACCCACTGTTAGATGATCATGTAGAAATGAACGGTCTGCATTCCATTTAACAATTTGATGCCATTAATAATAATAAAATTGTACAAAATTGATTATGGTAGAGTTGATTTGGCCATACAAACACAAATAAATAATTTTTATATTTTTCACATTTTTCTTAATATTTATCCGTGTGCATGCATTACCAAACAGAAAAGAAAATAAATGATAGCCGTTTGATGGTTGATAGACCATCAATATGAGTGGGGTTTACCTTAGTGATTTTTCTCATATATAGTATCAGGATCGGTTTTTATAAAAACCGATCCTGATACTATTTTTTTTTCAAAGTTGGTTCTGCAAAAAAAAAAAATCAGTGTCGGTTTTTTATAAAAAATTGATCCTCATAGTATCAGGATCGGTTTTTTATAAAAAACCGATCCTGATAATTTTTCTTTTTTCTTTTTTTCTCTGCAAAACCAAGTTTGAAAAAAAAATAGTATCAGGATCGATTTTTTATAAAAAACCGATTCTGATACTTTTTTTTTTTTGGAACCAACTTTGAAAAAAATAGTATGGTGAGACCTTTAAGGTGGAACAAGTGCAAATGGAAGTAAAGTTTTTGAACTATACATGTGCTAAGTATCATTTTATCAACCAGTTCTATTTACACATATGACAAAATTGGCCTAGGATGGAAAGAGCATTTACAATTAGTCAGTGTTGTACAGAGAAGGTTTGATTTTTCTATGAATGGCCTGGACTAGTGAGTTTAAATACAAAACCAATAGTTGGAAAAAGAAAATTATACTCAAACAAAATGAGTTTAACAATATCTTGTCCGTTTACAAGTTTGTGCTATGTTAGATAAGTGAATACCAAAATTGCACACCAACTCCCAAAAAAGCACAGTTAGTAGTTTGGTGATGCTTAGTTAGGGTATGATGGGAAACAAGGTATAGCAAGAGTTCAATTCCTTTTTAATAGAATAGAGTCGAAAAAAAACAATTTGGAATTGAATTTTAATGATTGGAGTGGTTAATTTTAAAAGAAGAATTTATTCAAAGATATATTGAAAAAAGTTATATTTTTCACCTTACTTTACATGCAATTGAATAAATATAGCTCACACAAAACTTTGTTTTCAAAGTTGGTTCTGCTAAAAAAAAAAAATTATCAGGGTCGGTTTTTTATAAAAAAACTAATCCTGATAAATTTTATTTTTTTGCAGAACCAAATTTGAAAAAAAATAGTATCAGGATTGATTTTTTATAAAAAACCGATCCTGATACTATTAGAATCGGTTTTTTTATAAAAAACCAATGTTGATACTATTTTTTGCAAAGTTGGTGCAAAAAACAAAGTATCAGGATCGGTTTTTTTATAAATAACCGATCCTAATGATAACTCCCTATATAATCTGCTTAAGGTTCTTCTTATTTTCATTTCGCGCCTCTCATTTTCAACTTAGCGTCTCTCTCTGTCTTTGTATCTCCCTCTCAAATCCACAGTACTCTTTGTCTCTCTCTCTCTTTCTCCGTCTCTCCTTCTCCTCTGTGTCTCTCTCTCTCTCTTTCTCTCCGTCTCTTCCTCTCAAAGTCGAGCCTCTCAATTGTGTCAGTTTTTAATTTTTTTTATTATTTCAAAAATTAATTAATAGTGTTTGTATATTATTTTACAATCTTGAGGACATCTTGCTCAAGTTACTTAATCATCCGGCCAATCAACTATCATGGTATTAGCTTTATCTAATTTTCTCATTATTATACTTTTAAAAACACATTTTTTTTGTATTTTTTATTGTAAAATATTTTTCCATCTAATTGTTACCTTTGTTTTTGTTTGTCGGGTCTTTTCTAATCTCAAGTGATGTGATTGCAAAAGAGGTAATTATTGTTTTTTTTTTATTGTTGTGCTTTACATTAATTGCACAAATGTGTGTTAATTGAAGAAATAGCTCAATTAGTCACTTGTATGTTTTTTTAATTAATTTTTTTTGGATTTAAATTATAGTTATAATATGTGATTTGTATGCATATATATTTATTTGTGATTTGTATGCATATATATTTATTTGTGATTTGTGATACGTAGGATGTGTTTGATATCTATTTGTGATTTGTATTCATATATATTTATCAATCTGTAATTTGTATCGGTAGCATATTAATTGGGCCAGCATATATATATAAATGGAAGCTGGACAAATAATTAAAATTTATTTTTTACATTCAACCAAACATCTGAATCGGTTTTTATTCAAAAACCGATCTTGATATGTAATTTTTAATAAAAAAAATTTGAAAAACTATCAGGATCGGTTTTATATAAAAACCGATATTGATAGTACGTATCTGGATCGGTTTTTATTCAATAACCGATCTTGATATGTAATTTTTAATAATAAAAAAAATTCGAAAAAATTATCAGGATCAGTTTTTATTCAATAACCGATCTTGATATGTAATTTTTAATAAAAAAATTTGAAAAAACTACCAGGATCGGTTTTATATAAAAACCGATCTTGATATGTAATTTTTAATAATAAAAAAAATTCAAAAAAACTATCAGGATCGGTTTTTATTCAATAACCGATCTTGATATGTAATTTTCAATTAAAAAAAATTCAAAAAAACTATTAGGATCGGTTTTATATAAAAACCGATCTTGATAGTACATATCTAGATTGGTTTTTATTCAATAATTGATCTTGATAGTACGTATTTGGATCGGTTCTTTAAAAAATATAAAACCGATTCTGATAGTATCAATATCGTCTTCATCAGGATCGGTTGGATTCCGATACTGATATGTGTATATAACTGATCCTGATTCCATATTTTCCACTAGTGGATGTTTGAGCTTGTATCTCTTTTCCTCATTTAGTTACAAACCACTTGTAACTTTACCGATCAATTAAATTGGGGCTTGATCCCCTGTTTCTTACTCAAAAAATATTTTTGTTATAACCGAACTCTTTTATATTTTCAAGAGGAAAGAGGCCCTTCGAGAGACCCAGCTCTTCGAGCATCTGAATAGGACTTCTTGCAATCATTATCTCCTTTGGTGATATCGACACCTTCACGGTGGTTGTTAATGATTTGAGCTGCCATTTAAAAGTTTGAGATCTGTGTGGTTGTTTGATGGAGTTACGTTAATGAAGTTTTGTTGATATATATGAATAAGATTGCATAGTGGGACTAGCTAGGTTTATATACAGAGAGAGGGTCTGAATAAGTAGGGGATGTGAATGAGAGGTCATGCATGTTGATTGTGTATGGGAATTAGTTGACTTGGTGTAATATTGGAGGTTTAATTTGTTAATTTATTGAAACAGTTATAACCATAATGGACTTCTTAGCTGGTCAGGCCGGGCTCGCGAGTTTGGCGTAAGAACTAACTAGTCCTATTTCGTTAGACTGTGCAATTTACGGTAAACGGCACCAATTAATGTATTTGGTTTTCGTTTTGTAATAAATTCTGTTGCCCAAGATCAACCGTTAAGCACACGTTAAGCGGTTAAGGAACACAGAGATAAAAAAATATATAATAATAGTAAATAATAAAATAACGAATCCTATTCATCTCATTAGTGCAAAATTGACCAACTCGGTCAAACAAACAACATGAACCATCCATACTGCAATAGCAATAGTTCCATGTACACTCAAGTAATATATAAACATCCCAAGCCTCTCTTTCTTCTAATCCCATCACTTCCTCAAATCCTCCATTAACAAAAGCAACTTTTACCATTAAACGAGTAGACTACATCCCCTAAAAATGGCATCTAAAGTTATCGACAGCTACCGCAATAGTGCTGTAATCATAAAAGGAGATGCAGAATGCAAGAAAATCTCGGTTGAATTCCTGGAAGAGCACGGGCTACCGAAGGGTCTCTTTCCTCTCGAAAACATAGAAGAGTTCGGTTATAATAGAAATGCTGGTTTTATATGGTTCATTCAAAAGAAAAAGATAGAACACACTTTCAAGAAGATCAAGCAAGTGGTGTTGTACGCCCCCGAGGTGACGGCTTTTGTGGAGAAGGAGAAGCTGAAGAAAATAACTGGGGTTAAAACTAAAGAGGTGATGTTCTGGCTTTCAGTAGTCGAGGTTTACATTGAGGAGGGTTCAAAAGAGAAGGTTACGTTTAAGACGGGCACCGGTCTTTCCGAGAGCTTCGATGTGTCTTCTTTCATGGCGTAGATTAAAATTGTGAAGAATCTGAATTTTTTTTTTTTTTGTCACATTTTGATTTGGAGTGGTAAGTTCCTGTATATTATGATGGTACTTAATTGGGTGAAATAATTAAATTTGTCCTGTAAAATTTGGTACAATAACTGTTGTTGTATCTCTTTTCTTTGCATTGATCATTAAAATGTGCTAAATTCAAAGACATAGCATTCCATTATACGGTGCCCGAAACGGGTTCAGTCTAAAACCCATTATCGCAGATTAAGTTGGATCCATTTCAGTCCATTTGAGAAAATTTTAGCTATAAAATTTGTAATTAATATAGTAATCTAGGTTCTTTTCTTTTGGCAATTAAAATTGAAGCCCGATAATCAACCCGACCTTCATTTTAATTACTCGTTAATTTGCAATTAAGAAACTAGAATAGCAAACTGATGATAAATTAAATGGTGATGAGAATTCTAATGCCACAATACTAAATGTCAAAACCATATTATTCATTAATATATATAAATTTACTTTTTCTTGCTAGAACTAAAAACAAATATTTTGTTCTGTTTGTATTTTTCTTTCTTGCTAGAGCATATATAGCATTATGGAATGCTGAATGTATTGCGTCTCCTGTATAAGCTTTAAACCTTATCTTGCTCCAAAAGAATAGAGCTTTAATATTGATTACTGTATGAGGTTTGCATAGACGCATAACAGATGTGTGTGACGTGTCCTGTGTTTTATATTGTCTCCAAATCATAATATATATTCAAATCCCGGAAATTTTCAACTGAGTTAGAACTCCATGATGTGATTAAAAAACTTGATGATTAATTCTGTATCATTTAACATAATCACATGAAAGTGAACATGCTCTAATTAATTATTATTTTTAGATGAAATTGCTTCTCCGTTTCATTTCTCTGTTATTCCGGTTCTTATTGTTAGATTACCACCACCAGAACCACATCTCCCTCAAGAATACGATCTAATAGTTAAAGCAAAACATTATAACTTATATTAAACAAGTGTTATTCTAGAAGCATTTATTCAGTAACAGAGTAATATCAAAGATTACATTTTTTTTGTTTAAAAAAAAAAGACCATAGCCCGATTTCATTGAGAAATGAAACATATGAGTCTCAAAGATTACAAATTGCTATAAAAAATTACGAGTATTGTAAATTGACGTTCTTTCTTTAATGCTACAAGGTAGCAAGTATAAAAACTTAAATTTCAAAAGCAGACGAATCAAAACTGTCAGAAAGTCCGGTACCAGTCTTGAATGTAATCTTCTGTTTAGAAGCCTCTTCATTGTAAACCTCAACCACAGAAAGCCAGAGAAATAGTTCTTTAGTTTTAACACCAGTTATCGTCTTCATCTTCCCTTTCTCCACAAAAGTTGTCACCTCGGTTGCATACGACACCACCTGTTTAATCTTCTTGAAAGTATGTTCAATCTTTTTCTTCTGAATGAGCCATATGAAACCGGCATTTCTGTTATAACCGAACTCTTCTATATTTTCAAGAGGAAAGAGGCCCTTCGGGAGGCCCAGCTCTTCGAGCATCTGAAGAGACTTCTTCTTGCAATCAGCGTCTCCTCTGGTGATATCGGCACCTTCGTGGTGGTTGTTAATGATTTGAGTTGCCATTTAAATGTTTGAGGTCTGTGTGGTTGTCTTATGGATGGAGTTATTGAAGTGTTCACTACAGCAAAACAGAACTTCAGCGACTGGTATCAGCGACCGGTAGTGACGCCGGTCACTAATATTAAATTTTTCATCAAATATAAAAAATTTCACTCAAATTTCGGCGACCAACTGTATCCACGACCGGTATCAGCGACCGGCGCCATCACCGGTCGCTGAAAGTTTTTTTTTTTTTAACGCTAAAATTTTTGGGTAAAACATGTGGGCGCCAGAACCTTCTCCTCCGCGCGCCAGAACCCATTAGAAACCCTTCAAATTTTGATTGGAACCCGAAACCCTTTTCCAAAATCGATCGGCTCTCTCGCCTCAGACCAATGGCCCTCAGCATCTCTCTCTGGCTCTCTCGCCTCTCTCGACGCACCATCTTTCTCTTGCTCTCTTGCCGGACTAGCCAAGACCGAGCCGTTTTCGCATGCGGCTGGTTCACTTCCGACTTGACCAGAGTCGCAGGGCCTCCCGAGATGTCGTCGCATGGCTGGATTTGGAAAGGTGATGCTGTCTTCTTAATTTCTGTTTGATTTGTTCTCTGATTTGCTAATTAAAATTTCTTGTTCTCTCTCTCCCTTTCTTCTTAATTTCTGTTTGATTAGCTCTGACATTTACTTATTGCTTTTAATGTTGTCTTTCGAAGAGATATGGCAATGGTCTGAACTTACAAGCTTTGGAGATTTACCGTCACCATGCGAGTTTGCTGTAGCTTCAGCCATAGGAAACCGTAGAATTGTTATGTGGGTCCCACTCTCTGATACTTTTCATTGTATCTAGCTTATGTTCTTAGAAATTTTGGTTACTGGTAATATTTTCTGTGATCTAAATTCAGATGTTTTTTTCAGGTACGGAGGTTGGCTATGCAAATCGGCACAAAGGTATTGAATTTATCATGTACATGTACTTCTTTGTTTAGTGAATATGAGTTTGAGTCTGTCCACTTATTTCAGCTTGAAAGTATCACTGATGAAGCCTATTAATTAACTCAATTGTCATCAAAAAGGGTCAAAAATACCCTTCTGTTGAAAACTGGCAAATCAGAGAACATAAACTCTGATTCTGGTAAAATAAATAGGACAACCAGATAGAGGATTTAATTTCATGCAGTTTAGGCTCAAATTTTGATCAATTTGGATTTTTTGACTATTTTTAATGAATTTTTGAAGTTCAGTCTTTGAAATGGAAAAAAAAACAGCAAAAATAACAGAACTGTTCCTAGTTTACCCCTATGTTTAGGCTACTGTTTGATATAGCTAGGAAGTCCCAAAATTTATGAAACTTTACCAGCATATAGAACACCATGTCTTGAGAATTTTCATATAAAGAACATGAAATTTGGCTTAGTAAAACTCTTGGAATGAATTTATAAAGTTGGCTACGATCCCTTCTTGACCTCCTGTGACAGATCAGCCAGTGCAGGCTGATCAAAAGTCCAAATCCAAAATCCACTTACACAGTTAGATAGAGGACAGAAAAACAAGTGGTTTAGAGCCGAAGTTTTCTTCATATGGATTTTTCTACTATTTTCTAGCTATTTTCAAAATTAGAGTTTTCAAAAATGTAAAAACAGCATATATGATTTGAATTTCTCCCTATCAGCTTATATGATTAAGATTGCATAGTGGGAGTAGCTAGCTAGGATTATATATAGAAAGGCTCTGAAGTAGGGGATATGACTTATGAGTGGAGGTCATGCATGTAGAATGTGTATGAGGAATTGATTTGGTGTAATTTGGAGGCTTGAAATAGTTACCCATATTGGGCTGCCCGGCCAGCTGGTCAAGCCCAGTTCGCTACTCTTGCGTGTACCGGAAACTAGTCATGTTTGGTTAGACCGTGCAATTCACGGTAGATGCATGGCGCCAATTAATGTGTTTTGTTTTAGTTTTGTAACAAATTCTGTTGTCCAAGGTCCACCGGTAAGGAACGCCAACATTCAAAAAATTTAGTATATTAACCTGCTTTAGTATATTAACCTGCTTTAGTATAATAACTAAAGCTAACATTCAAAAAATTATTTTTAAAAATTAAGGATGAAAGATTTTACTAATAAAGTATATTAATATAATAATTCCAATCATACACAAAATAACCAGAAAGCTATTTTATATTAAAGTGCTTAAATTAAATACATGAAAAGAAATTTCAAATTTTAATTGAAATGCCCAAAAAAAATAGTAATCAAAATTCGACTGAATTTAAACAAAACTATAATTAAATACTAAATAAGAAGAGGTACAATTGATGCATTTTCAAAAGCAGGCTTCAATTAAAGATGAGCAGTAAATTAGGCTCATTCAATTTATACTAGTACAAAGATATTTTACTAAGTTGTAAGTGTGGTCCCATCCACAGAGAGAGAGAGAGGTAGACAATGAGCTCAAACATGATAGATCATATTTCATTATAAATATATTACAATTGTTTTTTAAAATTTAGAAGTAAATAACTGTCTATCTCTAATTTTTTTTTTGATCACTGTCCGTAGACTTACACACACCTACACTCACTCCCTAATTCCCTGTACTAACAGGGATCGAACCTATGCCCTTCTGAATGAAGGTCTATCTCTAATTGACTATATATGGCTTCGCCGCTAAATAGTTCTATGTACACTTGAGCTAAGTAAACTAAAACCTTAATTAAAACTACAGAACAAGAATCATAGATCAACTATATAAACATCCCAGCCCTCTCTTTCTTCTCATCCCACTTCCTCACATCCTCAATTAACAAATTAAAAAGCACCTCTTACCATTAAAAAAAAAAGATAAGATAAGATAACATCCCCCCTAGAAATGGCATAAAAAATTATCGACGTCAACTGCAACGGTGCAGAAATTGTAAAAGGAGATGTAGAATGCAAGAAAAAAGTTGGTTCAATTGCTGGAAGAGCTTAGCCTCCAAAAGGGCCTCTTTTTTCTTGAAAATGTAGAAGAGTTATGCTGTAATTAAAGAGCTGCTGACTTGGCTTTCGATAGCTGAGGTTAACATATATATAACGTCTTAGATTATTAATTTGCGTTTGAGGAATAAATTAATTAAAAAAATTATGAAGGATTTGGATTTTCTTTTCGTTCATTACATTTTGATTTGGAGTGGTAATTAATTTCCTGTAAACATATTATAATGGTACTTAATTGGGTGAAATAAATTTGTACTGTAAAATTTGTTGTATTAAAATTGCTGATCTAATTGATACGCGCGTATATCTCTTATCTTTGGATAATTGGATTGATCATTAAAATGTGCTAAATTCAATTGAGAAAAAGAACAAAAAAGAGAAAAAATTTAGCTATAAGAATTGTAATTAATATAGTAATCTAGGTTTTTGGAGAAATTCATATCAAGCCCTACAATATTTTCTTTTGGTAATTGAAATTGAAACCAGATAATCAGCCCGGGCGTCATTTTAATAACTTGTGCAATTGATATATGTTTATAGATAGTATTAAGAAACTGGAATAGCAAAGTGAATGCTTTCGATTATAGTTTTATATTGTTTCCATGATGTGATTAAAAAACTTAATGATATATTATGTATCATTGTATTTAACATAATCACATGAAAGTGAACATGCTCTAATTAATTATTTAAAATGAATTAATTGCTTCTCCGTTGAATTTCTCTGTTGCTGAGCTTCAAATTGCAACTTTGTTCGTTCTTTAGTCCAGACTGGATTATCCTCACCAGAACCACCTCTCCATCAAGAATGGCATCCGATAGTTAAAACATAAAATTATATCTTATATTCAAGAATTGTTTTTTCTTACAAGCATTTAATCAGTAACAGAGTAATATCAAAGATTACAAATTGCTTGAATAAATAACCAGTATTATAAATTGGAATTTTTTTTTTTTTAATGCACCTAAAAGGTAGAGCAGCTAGCAATTACACTTAAATCTCAAAAGCAGACACATCAAAACTCTCAGAAAGTCCGGTACCAGTTTTGAATGTAATCTTCTGTTTAGAAGCCTCTTCATTGTAAACCTCAACCACAGAAAGCCAGAGAAATAACTCTTTAGTTTTAACTCCGGTTATCGTCTTCACCTTCCCTTTCTCCACAAAAGCTGTCACCTCGGTTGCGTACGACACCACCTGCTTGATCTTCTTGAAAGTATGTTCTGTCTTTTTCTTCTGAATGAACCATATGAAACCGGCATTTCTGTTATAACCGAACTCTTCTATATTTTCAAGAGGAAAGAGGCCCTTCGGGAGACCCAGCTCTTCGAGCATCTGAATAGACTTGTTCTTGCAATCGGCATCTCCTCCGGTGATATCGGCACCTTCACGGTGGGTGTTAATGATTTGAGCTGCCATTTAGATGTTTGAGGTACGTATATGTGGTTGTTATTTGATGGATCGGAGTTAATGAAGCATAGTGGGACTAGGCTTATATAGAGGGTCTGAAGCAGGAGGTTATGCATGTAGCTAGAGTGTGTGTGTATGGGAAATTGATTTGGTGTAATTTTGGAGGCTTGTTTATTGGAACAGTTAGCCATAATGGACTTGTCAGCTGGTCAAGCTTGGCTCACGAGTCTGACGTGTATTAGAAACTAGTTCTATTTGGTTAGACCGGGCAATTCACGGCAGAAGGTGCCAGGTTGACTTTTCTATGCTGCCTACCCAGTTGGCCTTTCTTAGAACTTGCATTTACTGATATATCAATTTGATGCAATTTCCAGTATTTTTTTTTTTTATCTTAATCACTATCAACCGTTGTTAAGACTGTCGGATAATTTTATTATTTATAACATATTTCATATTTGTTTATCTAGCTAAAATGTATAGCTTCCTAAGGTGCTTAGGGACAGATCTCAATATATTAGAAATGTAGCTAATGATTAGAACTTTATCTTGTAGATGAGAAATCTTGAGTTCAAATCACGATCGCATTTTAATTTTCAGCTTCCTCTGTAAAAGTTTTTTAGTTGCGCACTGAAGTTAGTGGCAGTAACTTGAGAAGAAAGTCTTGTACTGGCAGTAACTCGAGGAGTACTTGTCATGAAAAGAAGTATTTATTCGACATTTCTACTATTCGTTTCGCATGAAGAAAAGGGTATTCTATTTAATACAAACAATCAACTGCTATTCTTACTTTACAAGAAAGGGAAGATATACATCGACAATGAACTTTTCTTTTTACTACAACAGCCTTCCCTGCAATTCATGCAGAAAGACAAAAATAATTAAAATGCACTCTTTATCATGATTAAAATAAACCATATATTAACTGATAAACAAATTAATTGTACTTATTAAAATATTCAAAGAACTAATACTAGTATCGTCTATATGCATTGCGACAGAAACATATTATAAAAGAAGAAAAAGTCATATACAAAATGATATATTTTCATAAAAAAAGAACTAAATGACAAATAATATTTTTAAATTGACCTCTACACGTCAATGTCATTCTTTAAATGACATATATATGCATATTTTTATTTTTTTGACTTATTTTCGTAAAAATCTCAAATAAAATGAAATATTAAATGATAAATAACATTCTTTAAATGATATAAACAAATGAAGACATGATCAAATAATTATCAATCAATTCAAAATTTTCTTAAATGACATTTAAAATATAGAAATAAATCATAACCAATCTAAACCATAGTATGATTGAGCCTTCTTTCCTTGAACATCAAGTGAATCTATTTTTACAATTATAGGTGAAAATATATCATAACCCATATCCAAAGTCAAAATTAAAAAAAAAAATGTAATTATCCTGTTACCTTAATTTACTGCAATAACTTCTGAATTGTCAAGCATATCGATCCTTGGTGTCTTGGCAAAAAATTTTAAAAATACCATAATCCCAGAAAAAAAAAATTCAAAAAACTATCAATCTTGAAAAATTCGAATTTTGACACAGCATCGTCCCTAAAATGCCGATTTCTATTATAGAGACCGCATCTAGAGAATGCGGACCATTATTGGAGTCCGCATCCCCTAGCGTCCCCATCTTTTTTTTTTTCAAACTTTCAATTTTGTTTCAATTTTGCCGGATGATACAAATGATTACAAACTTTTGATATATTTTTACTATAAACAAAAGCTTGAGCATTTTATATATACAAAATTTGAACTCTAATATTTTACTTATTTTTAATATATATATATAAATTAATTATTTATATACAAATAGAGTGGGGTTAAAATGCACCCTCCTTTTTGTGCTCCTAACGTGCACCCTCTCCTCGTTTCTTCATTTTTAAAGTTCAAATAGTTGATTTGAATCTACCAACGTGTTCTACATATTAAAATGTGCTTGGAGACCAAATT
Organism: Carex pumila; assembly: GCA_033356055.1. Taxonomy (NCBI): domain Eukaryota; kingdom Viridiplantae; phylum Streptophyta; class Magnoliopsida; order Poales; family Cyperaceae; genus Carex; species Carex pumila. The sequence goes on along the minus strand of JARJHM010000557.1, from coordinate 98,920 downwards.
TTATATTTTTTGGAAATTTTTTACTATTTTTTCAGAATTTTTGAAAATCATCACTGTGCTGAATTTTTTATTATTGTTTAGTTTAATAAAAAATTCTGAAAAAATAGTAAAAAATTTCCAAAAAATATAAAATTTGGTCTCCAAGCACATTTTAATATGTAGAACACGTTGGTAAATTCAAATCAACTATTTGAACTTTAAAAATGAAGATACGAGGGACGGTGCACATTAGGAGCACAAAAAGGAGGGTGCATTTTAACCCTCCTCATACAAATATATATACAAACTAATTATTCTTTTTAGCCCCTTAGATCTTGAGGTTCAGAGCAGTCGCCCTGGATATCCTGCACTAGGGTTGGCCATGTGAATAATGTCGACATCCTACTCTTTCAAAGGTGAGATGGATCCCAACAAATTCTTATTTGTCTTTTAATAAGTAGATATTAATACGAATACAAATAGTAAGCAAGTATTAAAATTTAAAACTAAATTATTCTTAAATAGATACAAATACGGAGGAACGGTTAATCTACATATATGAAACGAATAAATGTGTCATATAAACTTTAAAAAAAAATACTAATCAAGAAAATTTAAACAAATTAAGAAAACAAATCAGAAAAATTAAAAAGTAAAATAAAAATGTCCATGAACATAAGAGTAGCAAGAGAACAAATAAGAGGTAAATTAAGAAATAAAAAAGAAAGGGGGAATTTGCTTCGGACCGGAAAATTAGTCTCACATATAAAACTAAAAGGAACTTAGAACATTTATATATGGCTTGAATAAGAAATATTCGAAAAATAAAATAGATTCGGATAGATATTACCCATTTCGTTTCGTTCTGAAAAGAACCAAATGTCATATTCTTTCGCAAATCATCAAATTTATTCATTTCCGAATTCGAATATGTTCTTCATTTCCAAAAAAAAAAAAAAAAAAAATTCGTATCTACAAAATCATCCGCTATATTTACCTTTAAAATAAATATCACTCGCACTGTTTACACCGATAACGACAAGTGATTTGGATCCCTTGGCTTGATGGGGATCAGATAATATCAACCATATTTGTTATAAAATCATTATTCCATTAAAAATTTATTTTTATTTTCTATTTCCAGATAATAATTAAATTTGTTATATTTTGTTTCGTTGTTTTTTCCTCTTCTAAAATTAGTATGTTTTGCACATTCCCGATATTTCACTCGTTTTCAAGTTTTAATATTGTATTATCTTCGAGAACTAGTTTTTGATATAATAACAAAGACACTTCACACTTGACTTTCATATGGAAGGTCATGAGTTCAAAATCTATAAAAATAGAAAAATCATTTATAATATAAACAAAAATTTGAAAAAAAAAAATGGTAGGCTAAACCTCCAACTTCCATTTCAAATACATTGCACTGTTTTCAAAATAGCATTTTGAATTATTATTTTAGCAGTTTTAGATATTTAATTCATCACTGAAATAGTACTGAATTAATTAGTATATTGGGCTTAGCACTTTAGTACATCGTAAATTCGTACATCTTTGACGCTTGGACGCTTGTTCTTATTTTGGACCAGATTGAAAATACATAAATTTCAGAAAAATAAATAAATAAATTGAAATCGAATGAAAGATGTCTAAAAGTTGCCAAAAAAAATATATATTCTTATAAAACTTATTTTTTATCAACCTTCAATATTATTTTTGGTTATAACTAGATCAAAGTCTGATTCTCAGTGATATCTATTTCATTTTCTTTTTGCACAAACTTTTTATTTTTAAGATTAGATAGTGATTGTCATCAAACAATTTTCATTCAGTGAAAAATATTTATGAATGTGCAATAGACATCGAATAACAAAAAAATAAATAGAAACGGGGAGGGATATTTAAAAGAGTAAGGCTTGGGTGCTATATATGGATAGCATAAGGTTATCTATGATATGGTTTCAAAAACTTATTTTATAAACTTTGAACTTTGATTTAAGTAGCTCAATAAATTAGTTATATAATAAACTTGTAGAATACTAATTTTTATTCATTTTGAAAAGAATTTATTATTTTTTATGATTTATAAAAGAAAATTGTTAATATTTTATGTTATTTTTTGCCATCTTTTATAAATCATAAAAAATAAAAAAAAATTCTAAAAATAGTAGAAATTACTATTCGTCAAAGTTATTATATAACCAATTTATTGAGCTATATAGATTAAAGTTTGAAGTTTATACAATAGATATTTAAAGCCGTAGCTCAAATAACCTTATACTATTCATAGCATCTAAGTCTTACTTATTATTGCTGTTGCTTCCTTCTACTGTCAATTTAAAGAAAAAATATATTTGTTTTTACTGATGGCATAGTGGTTTAATATATGGTTCCAACTCGATCGGTCAAATTTGGGTCGATTGACTTGGTTTTTTGCACTGTTTCCAACTTGGTTTAATACCAAGTAATGACTTATTTTAGAACTAGTATTGTGTCCGTGCGATGCAACGGGATATATTATAAGAAGATAAAAACATATTTTTATTAAAAAATATTTCAATGAAAATAATTATTATTTTGTTAAAAAAGTAATGATATCACAGAATTGTCTGAAATAAAATTTTACATGATAGAAAAGAGATGCAAACATTACATTTATACTACCATGATATAAATTGGACCCGACATTAGTTACACCTATAGCTGCTAGTGCTATAAAGCCTTCCTTCCATTCCCCTTCCAATACCACCTATCAAATATATACATAAGCACAAATAAATTGTTTAAAACGGAATACATTCCCTGACTCAATAATTGATTGAGGTATCGAAGTTGTATAAAAGAAAGAGTGGGGCTATGGTACTTTCACGTAGTGCAGATTGGTCTGTACTACGGGTAAATATTTTTGTTTTCAAAGGTTAAGTAATTGATTTGAACTGTTTAATGTGATCTTCATATGAAAATGTACTTACAGACTAAATTTTATATTTTTTATAACATTTTTACTATTTTTTTAGGTAGGTAGAAGTCACTACTTTTGAATGGTTTAAAAATGTAGATAAAGTGATTTTCTACACATAAAAAAACAGTTAAAAAATTGTAAAAAATGTAAAATTTAATCTACAAGTATATTTTCATATGAAAAACATATTGAACGGTTCTGATTGACTATTTGACATTTAAAAATGAAGATAATGATCCGTAACGGACCACTCCGCGCTATGCATTAACTTCTTTCCTATTTATTCCAATAAGTCATTTGACTTTGTTAAGACGCCTATTCTCAAGTCCCATTAATGTGTGTTAATTCACTCTTCTCAATTTGTGGTAATTGTAACAATATGAAAGCAAAGCATGTAGTATTATATAAGAAATTACCCTTTCATTCGCAATGTATAAGTTCCTAATTGTCTGTACAGCACGTTCGTTCTGAGGAAATAGGCGACCTATTCAAAAAAAGATTAGTTATTTGATATATAATTATTTTTTAGAAAGAAAAAAATTTCATATTTGTGCAGTATCGACCATGATTGGTAATTTCTCTTACATCATCTCACAAACCTTAATTATTATGATACTCTTGATAACTTACAAGAATGTATTTGATACAGTTCAGGTATGGAACTGTCTAAACAGAGGGAAATTAAGGCTAGGTCAGGTCCATTTGACACAAAATTGATGAAAATTTAAAATGACGCTTAGAAAAGACTCAATTTGGGGTTGATTGAATAATTTTGAGATTACTTGACAAAAGTGCATCACTAATTTTGCATACCAGAGAAATGATGTCGCCTTCAGACATTCCAATCAACCAGCGAATGTACTCTGTGGTAATCCCCTGGCTTCAAATATATCACACAATAAAAAATGCCCCTCTTAGGCCTGAAAAGAAAACACATACATATAGATGCATGAACAGAGAGGAGGTAGTTTGAGCATTTGGAAAGCAACAAAAAAGGGAGAATTTCGTCTTTTACCCTTCTAAATTTCAAAAACACACAAATTTACCTAATTTATTGACTTTCCTATAAAGACTCATTTTAAATTTATAAAGTACCCATTTTACCCTTTATTAGAAAATAAAAATATGTAGTCAGTGTAAAAAAAAATGTTCCATCTTCTATCCGAGGACAAATGTTCTGTATTTTCTTCAAATTATGAATTTTAGAAGGGGGAAATACATAATTCGAGGATTTTGAGGGGTATACATGAAATTCAAGACAAATTCAAGCTTTCCCAATGTTTTGCATTAGAAAACACAAAAGTTTTTTCTAAAAGGAGGCTATCAGAAGGAGGCCTTCCCAGAAGCAATTGCAAATTAAAAATAACTATGTTTAATGAAATTGATTAAATCATTTCCAAAAGTGAAAAAAGGGAGATTGATGAATATATATGAGCCTAAAAGGAGGCCTTCCTTGAAGTCATTGTAAGGCTTCAAAAATAGAATTTCGAGCTATAATACACAGAAATCATTTGTTGTTGCTATGTATGAATGCTAATAATTTCTCTCTTCTTCAGTGAATTCAAGTCAATATGAAATTATAACATTCATCCATAATTCATGTTGAACAGATTAATCAATTTTATTAAAGAAAATAATTAAAAGAATTCACAGGCCAGTGATAACAACAGCAAAAATCAGGCTTAGAAAGTTTTGGGGAGTGCATTCTTATATAGAAATCATGTTGAACAACTACAGATCATACGCTATGTAACTATGCATAGTGCAAATTGGTCTGTACTACAGATCAACAATTCAAATCAGATTAAGCAACAATTCTGAAACTGATATGACCTTAACATTCAAATTATTATATACAAGCATATGTTACCTCATCCAATTTCCTAGTGAAAAGAGTTTATCTAATATTTCATTCACAACTCGTCTTCTAATTCGTCAGAAATCTCACCATTTTCCTAAAAATGAATGGATTTCATAGAAACAAAGATGGCATAATTCAGGCAAAGCTTAGATGAGGCTTAATTGGTGTTAATAAATAGTAAAAGGAAATGAGACCAGCATTAGCATACCTTTCTCTTGATATATTTGATCTTCTGGATAACATCATCAGAGAGCCCATCTCTTCCTTCCTTCTCAGTCACAGGCTAAGACGGAGTCGGATCGGGTTCAACCGTGTTACTTTCCACATCATGCTCCACATATCTCTATCTAATTTATACCAACCAGTTGAAGTATCAACATCATCTTTACACCCTGTTGGTTATTAATGAAATAATTATGTGCTTAGAAAGAACCTAAAAATAGATTACTTCATTTTGAAAAAAAAAAAAATCAGCAGTGCTACTTTAGAGACCTAATTAGACCACTGCATTGATTTTTCCATTATGAATTCAACATAAGAATTATTCACAAATGACAAGACAATTTAAAGATGTAGTTTCTACCCTGTCAGGTTTTCAAATAATTAAAAGCTTAACAGTTCTATTTTTTTAAAAGGTAGTTACTACTACTTGCATTAGCTGAACTAGGCCTGCTAATGATTAAGATTCGGCTCAAACTCGACTCGGCTCGTTAATTGTAGTCCAATGATTCGGCTCTTAACTCGGCTCATTTTTGAAAGAAAAAGCTCGACTCAACTCGGCTCATGAACTCGCGAGCCGGCTCACGAGCCGAGTCATATTTTTAATACATGTATATCTTCATTTGCTATAAGGCCTACCTTTATGCTGATGTTTAATTAATTTACATGTAAAGACAATTTCTTTCAAATTTGTAATACATGTATATCTTCATTTGCCATGAGGCCTACCTTCAAATTTTTTCAGATTTCAAATTTTTCAGATTTCAAATTTTTTCAGATTTCAATTTTTTCAGATTTCAAAATTTTTCAAATTTCAAATTATTTCAGATTTCAAATTATTTCAGATTTCAAATTTTTGAGATTTCAAATTTTTTTGAGATTTCAAAATTTTCAGATTTCAAAATTTTTCAGATTTCAAATTTTTTTCAGATTTCAAATTTTTTTCAGATTTCAAATTTTTTCAAATTTCAAATTTTTTCAAATTTCAAATTTTTCAGATTTCAAATTTTTTCAGATTTCAAATTTTTTTCAGATTTCAATTTTTTTTTCAGATTTCAACTATTCTCAGATTTCAAAAATTTTCAGATTTCAAATTTTTCAGATTTCAAATTTTTTCAGATTTCAAATTTTTTCAGATTTCAAAATTTTTCATATTTCAAATTTCAAAGTTTTCAACATGTAATATGAGCCGGCATTTTAAAATTATTTTAAAAAACGATATTTTTTCAATTTCTTTAGATCATTTCTTTAAAAAATAATCAAAGTTTTTTTACATGTAATTTAAAGTCACAAGAATATCTCTATCCCACTTCAATCATTTATTTAAAATAATTAAATGATCATTTTTTTAACATGTAATATGAGCCGGCTCACAAGCCGACTCGCGAGCTCGCGAGTCGAGCCAAGTTGAGCCAAGTGTTTACATGAGTCGAGTCGAGCTGAGCTGAGCTTTTTTCTTTCAAAAGTGAGCCGAGTCGAGTTAGGACATTTTTTAGTTTCGAGTCCGATTCATTATAAAATATTGAGCCGCTCAACTCATTGATATGCGAGCCGACTCGACTCATTGCAGCCCTAAGCTGAACCAAGTTTGTACACTATGTGAACAAAAACAAAAACAAAAACACCTTTAGGATTAACAACATCACTTAATGACTATGCGTAATTTGCTTATGATTTTCTTTTCTACCTAAAATAAGCCTTAATAAGAATCGAATTTCAAGAATTACGTAAACTAATGGATAGAAAAGATAAAATTTAGTGGTTAACTACAGAGTAAGATGCTCGAGATCTAAAACAAGCTACAAATAACAAATGCTTAGACCGGATTAAATAAATGATATAATCAAATATTTGTTGAACACTTACATAGAGAATAAGCTGAGAGAACCTGTTAATGCTTCCTTCCTAAAAATTGAAACATAAAAGAATCAGATCACAATATCGGAAAACTTCAAAGAGAGAGACAAATTGACCACCTATTGAATCGAGATCTGATAATTGAGCGAGAAGGTAGAGAGACGGAACCTTGCACGATTGTTAAAGGTGGATCGAGAACAGTATAATGGATCGGCACCATAACCCGATCAGACGTGCGGGGGACGAACTCGGGCCCTTTGGCATTGAGTCGAACTACATGTATTTTGTTACGAAACCCTATTAGCAACAGAGAAAAAATTGACAAAAAAAAAGAGACAGAGCTTACAAACCTAGAGTTACAGGAGAGGGCGGCTGGGGGCGTCGGGAGTGGGCGGCCAGCGTCCAGAGAGGTCGCAGGGAGGAGAGACACCAGGAAGACTTAGGGGACGGGGAGGAGACGGCTCCTTCAGGAACTCCGATTAGGTTTTTTTCTCCTTTGGGAAGAAAGGGTCGGGGGGAGGGGGAATTCGTGTCCTCTGAGATATCTCAAACTTTGCGTGACTTTATGGAAAATCTCAACCGTTTAAACACGTTCTTCACGAATATCAAAGCACACATAATATTGACCCCTAAATCACCCCGAATAGGCACCGGATACGTCGGTCACGCAAAAGTTGAAATATCTCAAAGGATTCGCACTCGGGGAGGGGATGGCTCGCTGGGAGAATTTTGTTTTTAACGGATCAGCGAAAAATTTGCGTATCTATGTGACAGTATGTGTGACAATACATGTTGCGGTATAATTTTCACTAAATTTAGAATATTTAATCAAAATAAGGCAGATTATTTGTTTAGATAACTCAGATTCAAATCTGAATTTTGATAAATAAATCTCAGCCGCATGACTTTCTGTCGTCTAATTTAATTTAAAATGTATAATATAGAGGAGAGATAAGAGAAAGAATAGAGATTGGTTTGTAATGTTTTTACATTACCTCATTGTCAGTCACCCTTCTTAGGTCCGGGTCAGTAAAATTAAGTACATCTTTTATATATGCAGTATGGTATGTTAAACAGTACTATCTCTGTGTTTGTTGCTCTCACTACATGGTTATTAATTAAGTACAGCTAGCTTGCCTAGCCCAGCTCAACTCCTTGTTCTTTGCAAATGGGCTCAGTCAGACCGACATGATCGCTCTTAATTTCTGGTACGCCATTGCCACCCTTTAATTAATTCCTGAATGCATGTAATTTTCTTTGATTTAATCATTAGTACGTCAACGTAATAATTCGCATGCTATAGTAGCTTTGGTGTCTGTATAGCTTATGTATTTTGAATCTCTCCATATTAGTCGCTAACATGACCCTATTAGCATATTATATTATATTATGTTGGATATTATTTTATTTTGGAAAAGATTTCATGTAGTTGTTCTGTTAATCACAATAGATTAGTAGTGATTGTACGCATTTTCATGTATTTGTTATGTTAATCACAAGTTGTTCAAAACATGGCCCTATTACTTGTCCACGGTTCAGCCCTGTTCATTGAACCGGACCTGTTCCGCACAGGGCTCATTTTTTAACATGGACATGAACAACACTAAACCGGGCCGAACATAAACAGGGCCGTTCCTTTCAATTTTTATCTGGGCCGGTCATGAACAAGGTCCATTAGCAGCCCTCACACCTTCTCCCAACCTAATAACAAACGATCCGTGGGCCTGGATATCTCCTCAGGATTTCCTCATGATGTAGCCTATCAGCCATCCACACGTATCACATACCTTATCTTCTTTTTTCTTTTTCTTTTTGTTAGCAACTCGTGTGGGCCTATTTCGTTCTAACATCTTGAGGTTGAGAATTCTTTTGAAAGAACAGCGCAAAAAGAAAATTAATTTTGAGAAATCCTTATCCGCTCGTTTTATCAGAAATCAAACTTCATTCGAGCATCCATGCACACTTCTCAACCTCACAATCAGACTCACAAATGGAGGGAGTGCTCATAAACCCTTCCCTCTCTCGTCTCAAAATCTATGTACCAAACCCACTAATCCCTTCTTCCTCCCGCCAAATCTCCATTACTTATCGCTCATTCCCGCATTATCACCGCCTCCGCCTCCGCATGCCTTTTGCTTTCTTCCAAGACCAATTGCCCCAGAAAGTAACGCAAAAAGAAGAAATCAAAGAGGAAGACGCATATGGGGAGGTTAACCGCATAATTGGCCGACGAACTGTGCGGTCACCTGTATTTGCTGACGATGGCTCTGTTACAACTGACATTTTAACAGAGTACTTGATAGAATGGAAGGATGGTCACACTCCATCATGGGTCCCGGCTGACGGCATTGCAGCAGATTTGGTTGCGGAATACGAAACACCCTGGTGGACTGCTGCTAAAAAGGCCGATGATGCAGCTCTTTCAAGCCTTCTTTCCGATGATTCCATATCTCGTGATCCCGATGCAGAGGATCCAGATGGCCGTACGGCTCTGCATTTCGCGGCAGGTCTTGGCTCGGAAGAATGCATAAAAGTTTTAGCTGAAGCTGGTGCTGATGTGAACAAGATCGAGCGAGCCGGTGGAGGGTTAACTCCCCTCCATGTGGCAGCTGGTTATGGTCGGCCGCTAGCAGTGAAGGCATTGTTGGAAGCTGGTGCTGATTCAGATATAGTAGATGGCAGGGGACGAACACCGTTGGACTTGGTAAAGGAGGTTCTAGTGGCGACACCAAAAGGTAACCCAGCGGCGTTTGGGAGGAGAATGGGGTTAGAGGAGGCAGCAGCTGAGCTGGAGAAGGTGGTGTTTGAGTGGGGAGAGGTAGAGAAGGTGGTGGATGGTAGAGGGGAAGGGAAGTACAGGGAGTATTTAGTGGAGTGGAAGGATGGAGGGGAGAGGGAATGGGTAAAGGCAGAATGGGTGGCTGAGGATTTGGTTAGAGATTACGAGGAAGGGTTGGAGTACGGGGTGGCGGAGGCAGTGGTGGGGCGGCGTGAGGTAGATGGAGGGAAGAAAGAGTATTTGGTTAAATGGATTGATTTAGAGGAGAAAACATGGGAGCCTGAGGAGAATTTGGATCCTGAGCTTGTACAGGAGTTTGAGAGGCAGCAAGGTGAACATACAGCGACACAGTGTCGCTGACGATTTTGGTGAATATCTGTGAATTATTCAGAATTTTTTCTGATCTGGTTTGTTAAACTATAGGGTAGATGTAAGATTATATATTTTGAAAGTATTTAGGAAGGATTGCAAGTTGATTTTTATATTAATTGTTACTCCAGAGATGTTAAATGCATCTCCTTTTGGAACATTTTGGCATCATCTATATTATTACTATGAGCAGTCCATAATCATAATCGGAGACCGGCCGGTTAGATAAAATTTGGTTTACTTAACTCCATCAATGCAGCCCTGGAATTAACAAAACAAAAGCAAAAACAAATGAGCAGTCCATATCAGTATCCAATAGAGAGTATTACACAATCCAAGACCGGTTAGATAAAATTTGGTTTAGTATAGCCCCATTTGCACCCCCACCATCCATTTTTTTTTCCCCAATTCACCTTTTTACAATCTTTTTTGTCATAAGATTACATGTGTAAACATAATTGAGTATTAAACAACATTTCCATCAAACTAAAATACCAAATATCAGAAAAACATTTAGTCCATGCTATATAGCATGTGACATTAAAATACTCTTTTAAATATATTGTACACCCTTAGAAAAATAATATCTTTATGGTGATTGAATTTTATCATGACTTTTTTTAATTTGTTTCGATTAGAACTGGTTAATCATTTCAGTGTTTTAATAATAAGGGTATTCAATTGCCGACTATAAATGGTCCATTATAATTATTGATACTGTAGGTGTCAGATTCTCTATGATTGAGAGGAAAGGTAGTCCAAATATTATTAGTTATCTAATTTTTGAATTGAAGGTTAGGTGACACCTGGATTGAATTCGACAATCGAAAGGATAAGAAACAATCGGATCGGTTTTTACTTTTTTATCCTAACTAATTGAGCGAGAAAAGGGGTAAATACTTTAACAGAGTAGTTTTAGCTTAATGCAGCGCACAGACCACATGCAGTGCAATTATGATTCCATAGTCCGTGCGCTGCATGAAGTCAAAACCACTCTGTTAAAATCTTTACCCGAGAAAAGGGGAAAGCAGGGAATATTAAATGTCCCAGATTCTACTTTATCGGAATTCACGTCAGATCTGTTTAGGCACGAATATTAAAGGTCTACGTGTCATCTCGGACCAGGATTGGTCATCGGATGGTTGTGATCTTATCGCAAAATTTGAGTTACTACAGAGGATCTTGATTCGCTTTACAGATGGACAGAGACTAGTCGGTAAGGAAGGGATCAGATTCTCCCAGGTACCTGACTCACAACAATTTAAATAGACGGCTCAGATTTACTATCATCCGGTCAAGATTCGGGATGACAGGGGCAGTATTATATGTGCTTTGAGATGCGTGCGAATCCATTTTCGGACCGTCCAATTCAATTCTACTCAGTCAGGTAACCTGAGGGGATACGAATTCGCAAGGAAGGGATCCGTTTTTTATTATCCCGCCTTTATCGGATGCAAAGGGAAAGAGCGAAGAACTCATGTGCCCCATTTTCTTGCTAAAAAGAAGTAACAGAACAGAAAGGAAGTTCGCAATAGATCCGAACCCGTTATATCTATGTCGACAGAGGAGGAGTTTGGCGAAACCTCGCGGCCACCGCCGGTTCGGGTTCCTTCTCCCACAAGGGTTCGGAGCAGATCCGACCCGTTTCTGATAGTTTGTCGGTGCTTCAGTCTGGTCACGGCTATCACAGCGCTACTTTGCGTCGCCGTTAATGTTCTCTCCGCTGTCCTATGCTTCTACCACGCAAAAGATGTAATCTTTTTTTATTTTTATTTTACTTGGATCTTTTGCCCTCCTATTTTTGAGATAATATCTTTTGTTATTCAGATATTTGGTGGAATTTTTCGGTGTTATGCGGTGGTAATCGCATTATTCGTGGCTGTAGCTGAGACTGAATGGAGCTTCATTACCAAATTTTGGAAGGTGAGGTTTTATTGTTTTATTGTTTAATTTTTTATTGCTAAAGTTTTTGTGCAAGCTCCCAAATATTTGTTATCAGAAGTAAAAAAGCTGAATCTGTGCTTACAATTACTTTATGAACTTTGTTAATTTATGAAAGGACTTTGCATGTTAGGCTTGTATATGTTTTTTGTAATCACGGTTAGAAGCAGGGATCCAGGATTTTCGTCAAGGCAAAAAAAATATCGAATCGGGTTTAAATCCATTAACTAATTAGGTACTCGATAAAAAACAATGCTTTAACTTCCTATAATTCTAATTACCAATCATAATTCAACCTTAAATTTAACCCGAATTACAAATCAAACATCCAAAGGGTGGCAAAAAAAATTCCGGGGAGGGCAAAGTCGATCAGAACATCCCAATTTCCACTAAAACTCAAAATATAGGAGGGAGCTGTCCTCCTGGGACCATGTGGGTTCACCCCTGGTTAGAAGCTCAAATTTTTGGATTTGTACTGCAGTTAGGACCTCAGTATAATTGAAAAGGGAAGTATGCAAAATTGATGTAGGAATTCTGGTCATTAATTGGGTATTTGGGTTTGTTCTACAAGGACATAATACTACTAGTTGTGTGCTTGTTTGCAAATTGAATAGTCGTCTAGATTAGTAAAATTAAAAGGGTTCTTATGCAATTACAATATATCATGTTATCCTGGAAATTGAAATTCATGGATGCCATTATGCCCCTATACAACTACTAAAGTGATATGTAAACTCATTGTTACTTGCTATTATTCTTTATTTATTTTTGAAAGAAAGCTATTGTTCTTTATTTAACCTATATCAACATTACTCTTAACTCACTTGGCAAGGAAAGTTGAATTAATTATGTCTTTTTACATTCATGTATATGTCTTCCATGAAAAAGTTGTTTCAATGGTGGAGTCGACTCTCCCTTTCCTTATTAGAATGAAAAATCCTGTCACTGGACATGTTAATTTGGGCGTCTTTCCATGTTATTGCTCAATTATTTTTCCATAATGCTTCCAATCAGTTTCAGCCATACCTGGTCCGAGAATTATCCTTCATCTCAAATTATTAGATACTTACAAAGGAGTCTACACTGCTTTTGCACGGTATCATTTTTATTATTATTGAGGAGCCTAGGCTCATGCATGAGAGGGTAGCAGTTAGCACAAATCTTATTTGATTTGAAAAGGAAGTCTAAAGAGGCACTCAATGACTAAGATAGAACAAATGAAATTACATCCAGTATTTTCCAACTGTTTACCATTGACTAAAGAATATGAACATTCTTCGCCGAACATCAAAACCTTGGCAGAGATCAAGATGAGAGATATTCAAGGTTTGACTAATTAAGGAGCAGTACTAAGTAGTGATTTTTGAATAGTAAAAGTAGTATAGTGGATAAATGTATTGATAGGAGTTAGGATAGTGTCTTTCTTGCATTATTTGGAATAGATACATTATTTGGTAAAATATTAGTTAGAAATAGTGGAATGGTATATGTTATAATATTAGTGACGATGATGATGATGATGGGAGTAATGATGAACCCATTAATATTCATAGAAGGAAATTGAACGTATTCACTGGAAAAGAGGATTCGCCTATTTTAGCGCTATTCCTTATCCCACTAATCCATGTTTGTCAACTGTTGAGTTGGAATACCGTGCTATTCTGTTATTTTGCTGTTCCAATGGTTGCCAAGCGAGCCACAAAAGCCTAGTGAGAAAAGAATGATAGCATGGTCCTTTCCGATATTTTGGTGGCTTTGCACTGGCATGCATGAAATTTCAGGTCTTGTAGGCGGTGGGTGTACATGGCATTTGAGGTTTTACAGGAGACAGTGAAAATCTGTCCTTGTGCAAATTACAATTCAAATTGGCCTCTATCTATTAATTTTAATTATTATTTTAAACCAGGTACTGGAATACTGGGCTGGTAGAGGCATGCTTCAGATATTGTAAGTACAATTTATTGTAATTACGTTTTCTCTATTGAAAGATGTATCATTTCTTGCATAATGCTCACTTATAAGTCAAATGTGCCTGTTACTTGTAGTGTGGCAGTGATGACAAGAGCTTATCCACAAGTGGAAAGACAGGATTTGATTTTGCTACAGGAGATCTCCAGTTACCTGCTGCTCGGTTGTGGTCTCATTTATATCATCTGTGTAAGATTATTTAATATGGAGCTGTGATTTTTGGATCAGATTTTTGTGTTACCCCATTGTATATACTGATTGTTGTGAGTTTTTTACAGGGAGTATTATGTATCCAATTTTTGAAACAACGAAGGGAAAAGAAGGAAGTTTCAAGAGAACAAGCTGCTAAAGATCTTGAGGTGAGAAAACATTCCTTTCGGAAAGTCATAAAAATTAAGAAACATAGCTATTTTTTTTAATTGCCATGTTTTGTCTCTTGTATAATGTTATTCAGGAACTGGAGAGGCGTCGGGAAGAACTGGAGGCTTTGTTACTTGAAGAAAATGTCTAAATTGCAATATTCAATCACCTGTGAACTAATTACATTGATCTTGTCCCGGGGTGTGTGAAAGGTATGTTTTTAATCTCTTATCATACAACTCAATAACTACCTTGCATTGCTGCCAGCACCTTCGTTCATGAAAAGATTAGCAACCATTTCTGTTCTTCTGTATAATTCCCCAAGTATTGGTAGCCAAATTTGAATTTTGCTTTAGATATAAGAATCTGGGTCTTGTTTATCCTCATTAGGTATTATCGCTTTGCAGGAAAATGGCTGTACTAGAAGGCTCTTTTTTTTCTTTTTTTTTTAATGTGAGAGATAGTATCTGCGCAATGGTAAGACTCAGCATGTATATATTTTCCTACAAGGTGCATTTATTTTAATCTTTTTTTAGTGTACTCAAATTTTCTATTACGGAATATAATGCCATGATAAAATGAAATGTCATTCAACATGTACATACGTAGGGGCTTGATATGACCTGTGACACAAATTGGATTTTAGATTAAAACGTACAGCGCAGTTGTCATGAACTCGTCGAGCAAACATCCACTAACCCAACGGTTCTGATTACTTGGAACTACAGAAAACACCAATACTTCCGTCATCTCTTAAATTAGTTAAGCCTGATTCAAAAATACAAATAGCTGTCACATTGATATAAATTTAATCATACACGGGATAATTCAAAGAACTGAGATAGACGCTTCTTGAATGAAACATTGTTTCCCGCAAATTTCAAATATTTACCTACAAATATCACCCACAGACAGGCCACAGGCCTTGATCACTGATTTTAATTCAAGCACGAACATTTAATATTTTTTTTTTATTTAGTTGCAATAAATAATATTGATGGTACAACACAAACTGCTACTATTCAATGATTTCCCTCAGAGAACACAAAAAAAAAAAAAAGGAAACAAAAGAGACGTGAATGCCTTCATTTACAAGAGGTCCCTAACTACTTCCAACTCCTAAACCTAACAACCACAACACATGATACATAAAAAATAGGACACAAAGATGTTAAAGTACAAGAATACAAGGTACTGCCAAACCTGTCCTACTGTACAAACTCATTAGTTCCTTTTGGAGGATGCAAACATTACCCAGACCTCTTCTATTGTTCTGAGTCACTATAAAGGGCAAATTACAATAAACCCATAATATACTGAAGTTGCGCCACTCAACCCCATAATGGTCCCATTCTTTTGGTAAGCGCCATGTAGTTTCTGATTATAATATTGTTCTGAGTTACTATATTGTTTCGGTGACTTCTGTGCAATTGCCCCGAGCAGAAAATAGAAGGGTCATTACACCCTTCATATTTTCTGTAAAACAACAAAGCAAATTCCACTAATAATTTCAATATACTACGGGTTATGAAGTTCCTTTGGCCGGGGTAATACAGTCGGGTGAAAGCTTCCAGCAATTGAACTACTAACTATGCTTGCATTTGCATTTGATGTTATATAGTTCGACCCATTCATAATGGTTGTATTTGCACTAGACCCAACATACTGGGGCCCACCATTCATGAAAATCGTATTTGTATTTTTACACGAAATGGAGACTGGATGTTGAGAAGACAAGTACGAACTACCATTCACGGGACTTGAATTTGTATTTGTATTTGTTGATGGGACATGTGATGGGTGCTGAGATGAGAAGTTGTAAGGTATGTCAGGATTGGAGTGCGGTCGGGTGTGAGAAGCAAAGGGCTCTGGTGATTTTGGATACGTGTGTGTCACATTTCCCTTCACACACGGGTCACTCTTGGAAGGCCTCCTTTCCCTTTGACTGTATGTTGTATCCTGTCCAAGGAGGAAAAAAAAAAATAAGAGAACGAAATAATTTATAAAAAAACTTGTAAATTCTCAACTAATTCTTGAACAAAATACATGTTCGTAAAACTGCAGAGCAACTACCTACATGGGTTGTGAGCTTCATCATGAAATTATTAAAATCAATGACCACTACTTTATTCGTTCCCATATTTATTGATAAAAAAGCTGATTTCCTTTGCTAACAAAGAAGGATGCCTTTTTTCAGTATTGTAAAAAACTAAAAACAACATCTGAAAAAAGTAAATAGAGCAGGAGACGTGAACGCATACAGATATCTTCATTGCAGAGATGGTGGGCAAAATTGCACCATGGGCATTGTAGTAACTAGCATTGCGGATGAAGGGGTGTTCCAGCAGAACAGCTGCAGTGGGCCTCTCCACTGGATTTCTCTTAAAGCATTTCTGGAGAAAATCCCTTCCCTCAGATGATAGAGAGTCTGGAATTGGTGGAGTCTTGTGCAATACTTTAAACATAGCTGCTGGCTGTAAAAAAAAAAAAAAAAAAAAAAAAAAGGGTCCATGTAAGCTTCAGTCCAGGATTATATAGAACTGACATAAAACATTAGCAAGTGAGGTGAAATTGGATGAAATTAAATTAAACAATTAGCAACCAATCTCAGGCTACAATCGGGTTCAATTATGGCTTTAAATGCAACATTACTCTTAGTAGGGAACTCAATATACAATGCATTTACAAAATTCAAATTTTTTTGTTAGAAACAATATGCAGTTTTATGCGCAAAATTAAAGTGGAAAGAATAACTTACCCCTTCAAGGCCACTCCAAGGAGGTTTGCCCGTAAACATTTCAATAAGGGTGCAACCCAAGCTCCATATATCTACTGCCAAGTCATAACCCCCACTGTCCTTCACAATTGTTGCCTGCAGCACCTGCATCCAAGATCAACAAGGAATTGACTACCACAACTAAATAATCAACAAGTAAATTAAAATGAGAAAAAATTTACCTCAGGTGCCATCCAATAAGGAGTCCCCTTTAGCGAAAGATTTGGGGCAGCTTCACTCAACTGCTCAAAAGGAGAAAATCAAAATAAGGAGCATAAATGGCATGAAACAAGCATATCTCCAGAGTAATGCAAAAGTACAACAGTTTCCAGGGTCATTATGCAAATACTCACACTCTTAGCCATCCCAAAATCAGCCAGCTTCACCACCCCTTTTGCATCGACTAGCAGATTTGCTCCTTTAATATCCCTGCAATTAATTCAAAAAAGATACACCAAAAATAGAGATCAAGGACATGCAGAATTGAGGAAGTTTAAACCAAGTGACTGACAAAGAGGAAAAAAAATTAACATAAGTACCTATGCATTATCCTTTTGCTGTGCAAATATGCTAGTCCACTGAGGATATGACGTGTGAAATTTCGAACAACAGATTCTGTCATGGCCCCATAATGCTGGCGCACATACTTGTTAATGGAACCTGGATGAACGTACTCTAGGTATATGTAGAACCTATCTTCTGTCTTAATTTTCAGAAAAACATTAACACTTCAATTAGTAGATAGCAAAATTATATCACATATTGTTTCTAAAGAAAAAACAACAGATACCCAGGTAGGAAGAAGAAGGGAACTTACAATTTCACTGCCATAGTATTGCACAATGTTCGGGTGCTGATATTGACTCAGGAACCAAATTTCCTGAAATCAAAACATACTTTCAGATGATTAATATTGAATGCACAGTTTTTCCAATATTCTTATTTACATTCCAAAAACCACCACATTAATTAACTTTTGCTTTAGATATTTTGTTGGGCAACACCTGTATATTTAGGGAGTTAAGAAATGTAATATGTTTGAACATTTGTAACAACGCTGAATAACCTACAAGAATATGAACCTAAAAAAAATAAACAACTGACCTGTTGAAGCTGCTTTAGAGATTCAATTGATTTGTCGTCCTCAGGAATAATATTCACCTCCTTCATAGCACACAATGCACCAGTATGCCTAACATATTACCAATTTCAAGCTCAATAAATCTCTCAAATCAAACAGGATTTACAGATCGAATATACAAAATAGCAAATCATTACCAATCACATACCGATTGGTTGCTTCAAATACATTTCCGAAGGTGCCACTCCCAATAAGACGACCCTTCTGCCATTGACCAGCCAATGAACAAGTGTTCGTAGTAGTAGAAGAAGAAGAGGCAGTGCCCCCTGCACCAGGTGGAAGTGGCAAGCGGTGAAAATTGTTCGACCCTCCATTTCCATTTGAATGGAGAGGAGATGGAGGCCCACTAAGGTTCCTTGGCCTCAAACCTGGGCTCCTTAAGGGGCTTGACCTGGGCGACCTATCAGGGCTATTTACATAATTTTCACCGGAGGTGAGAAACTCTGCTGCAGGTATATTGAGGCCTTGTGTGAGGTCAACATTGCTATATCTTCTTGGGCTCCGGACTGGGCTAGTGAACCCACTACCAGGCGCACTTTTAATGGGCACAGTTAGCCGAAAATCTGATGGCTCAGACGAATTATGGTGATGAGATGGCCTGTTTTTATTATGATTATATGCCCCGGTAGAGAAAAGATCAATACTTTCAGGACTTCTACTTGGATTGCCAATCCTACTTCAGAAAGATAGGGATTATATGATTTTAGTTGTTATAGTTGAGGGGAACAATAGACATTTTAATCAATTAGAAAGGAATACTAATAATTCATATGAGTAATAAATTACAGAAATAAGCTTAAAGGTATAGATATGAAGTTGAGTTGCATTCTCTTTGTAAAGGAACTAGTTATTATTAGATGAATTTAGTAATAGTTTGCTTACATCCATAAAGATAAAATATAATGAGATATCATAAATGCACCCATGATCTATTAATCAACCCTCTTTATGAGAGACATCCATATATTTGGCTGATCCTGATTCTATTAAAAAATATACTTTAGTTTTTTCTGCAACCATTGTTCCTATAAATCGATTTTATTGAAAACTATATAAGGAAGAACAAAGGAGAAAACATACAAGGATTTAGAATGCACAGAACGGGAGGTCTCCTGTACAGCAATAGCAACCCCAGTTTCGTCTTCTCCGTCTGCTTTACAAAAAATCCCAGCAGGAGATGGCAAACGACAACTTCCATTGGAAAGACCTAATTCCCTTTGAGGAGAAGCCAGAAACGACGGGTTCGCCCCTGGTCCAGCCACATCAGGCAACGGAAGTGGCTGAGGCAAAGGTGAGGACGATGACCTAGCTGGGGGCTCAGTTGGATCGAGGTTGCTCGGTGACCGTGTTATCGCCCCTGGCGTGGAGGAGGCGGAAACGTCAGAGAATCGCCGTTCGCCAAGATCGTCGAGGTACTTGAGGTTGCGCTGACGTGTGAGGCGGGGCTGAGACGTAGATGGAGCCAGGTCACGCCTAGCGACGAAGGGATTACGGCTGGTGATGGTGCGTTGAGGTGAGGAAGGAGATGTAGTGTCCGACTTGGAGGTGCTTGATTTCCAAAAAGGCATGGTGAAAATGGAGAGAGAAGGTCATGGTATGGAAGTGTGAAAGGGGTTGGATTCAGGGTTTGATTTGAAACCCTAACCCTAGATCGGGCATTGGGAATCGACGTCGGGAGGTGGGGGACGACCTGTTTGTCTCTCTCTTTCTCTTTCGTTGTATTACCAGTATTGTATTGTAAACCTTTTATGAGATATTTAATTTTTTTTGTTTTCAGTTAAGTAGGTGTATTTGGTTAGTTTACTTATAAGTTTCGGGCTGTGTCGGACTGGTGTCTGCGCGTGTCTGAAGTCTGAACCACGCGGCTTGATGAAGCAGCAGCAAATATAACATTAGTTAAACCGGGTGTATCTCGAGTTATAATCTCTTAAGTAACCCAATTTTTTAGTTTAGATCCGGACCGTCAGATTCGAATCAGACCGCTCCATTTTGGGTCGGATTGGCCAGAATTCGAATCGGACGGTCTCAATCCAAACTCATAAATTGATTTACTTTAGGGGATCGGAACCCGTGTATAGGAAATAGGGAAATAGTCAAAATAGGTGCAGGACTTTCACTCGGTGTAGCCTGTAAGGTCAGCAACCAACTGCGAAGCTGTTTGCACAGGTTAGTCTTCGTTGGCTGCACCTGCAGTTTAACAGTGTGCGCAAGCGCAACAGATTCTGTAAATATTTTTAGCATTGGGAAACTGTTTACTTTCAGTCCATCTTGGGTCTAAAAATATAATAAAAAATATGAGATTAACTGCAAAAGCATCACATATTCACATCACAACTATAAGCTGTAATTTCATCCCTTCCATTCGAATCAAATGCCCACAAAAATATGACTTTTTTATGATATCTTTCAAATTTATGCAAGGTAAAAGATAAACTGTCTATATTATGTGTTGTAGGCACAGTGTCAAACAAATAGTTCGGGCTTGGTTTTACAGGATCAAAAATTTGCGATTCGGATATAATTCAGATATAATTCGGAAATAATTCATGACTCACGTTTTCTTCACTCATAACACATATTATATTTTTATGCGTTTTGTTCGAAGTTTGGTTCGGAAACTTAAAAAAAAAAAAATACAAATTATTCGTGTATATTGTTCCTATAGTTGTAGGTAGCTAGACAGGGATGAGTGCAGAATTTTATATATAAATAATTTGTCATATGAGTATTTAGAAAAAAAAAAATCCTTCAACCGAAAAAAGTATTATGAAAAAATAAATATACTGCCATTGCACTATTTGTGTGCTCCGTAAAAAATATTGCTTGTGAAATAATTTCTTTTTTTCCTAGAAGTTTAAGAATATATCTTAGATTGAAAAGGTATAAATGTATTTTGATTATTTTATAATCCAATTACTAGCGGAGTTCCAGGACTGCAAACGGTTCAGATAGTGGTAAAATCGTATTCGTATTCGTATTCGTATTTATTTTCAGATATAGATACAAATTGAATATTAATCAGATACTAAATGAATATGAATAAAAATTGAATATAATCAGATACGAATATGGAAACATATATAATTGAAATTCCTAGTTAATATATATATAGAGAGAGAGAGAGATAGGCTAATGTGCATTCGAATGTATATGGTCCGAGGTGCTTACGGTCCAAATTTGAAATTTTAAAATCCAAACAGTCGATCCGAACCATTTATCTTGTTCTCCATATTAATATGTGCTTGGAGGCCAAATTTTACATTTTTCTGAATTTTTTTACTATTTATTAAGCCACTTTGAAAATCGCTGATCCAACGGTTTTACTGTTTTGTGCAGCCACCGTTGGATCAACGATTTTGTAAAATACTTAATAAATAGTAAAAAAATTCATAAAAATGTAAAATTTGGTCTCCAAGAACATATTAATATGGAGAACAAGATGAACGGTTCGGATCGACCGTTTGGAATTTGAAATTTCAAATTTGGACCGTAAGCACTTCGGACCATATACATTCAAATGCACATTAGCCTGTCTCTCTCTCTCTCTCTCTCTCTCTATATATATATATATAGGATTTGGCTAATATGTTATGGGTAGCTAAGAGGCCTCCCGTGCTACGACTCAATATTTGACTTTTCAAAATCCTAACGGTCGATGCGAACCGTTCATCTTGTTCTCCATATTAATATGTTCTTGGAGACCAAATTTTACATTTTTTGGAAATTTTTTATTATTTTTTTAGATTTATTGAATATCGTTGTTTTTTATGGTCCAGATTTGTCTGAAAAACAGTGATTTTCAATCAAACTAAAAAAATAGTAAAATTTCCAAAAAATGTAAAATTTGGTCTCCAAGCACATATTAATATGGAGAACAAGATGAATGGTTTGTTGGGGTTCGGGGTAACCAAAACTCATTTAGGCTTAAGTTGTGGAATGACTGTAGAACAAAAATTTCTACGGCCAACTTAAGCTCAGGATTTAACAGGGTATGTCAGGAAACTTTCCAATGCGGTCCATCTTCAGTATTCCTTTGGCATCAAAACCCAATTTAATCATTTTACATATCTACTCCATGATTGATTTCTAAAACTTAAATCTACTTACCAATTAAATAGATTAATATAACATATTTATATCTTGTTTCCAAATCATAGTTGGAATGTAGACCGAGCGAGTAGAGCTACATCACTGGAATGATTCTCCTCGAAGCATCAGACGTCTGATGCCTCTATCGGTTATCCACCAGGACTAACCAGAGAGCAGTTTATTTCTTTTGCCAGAAATACCATAAACCGCGGAATTTTGCAAAAACACTATTCATGGGGAAAAAGACAAAAACCCGTAAACACGAATTTTTGGTTACTCAGTTTCATCAATGAGCAAAACTGACATACCGCGAAATTCGATAAAACACTATTCATCGATCCCGTAATTATACTCCACAACAACCCGCAAGATTATACGTCAACTACGTATAACTTTCTTTTCTCAACTGAAACACTATTTGGGAGAGAAACTGAGAAAGAGAGAAAATATTGATTCGTTTCGACACAAAACGATACGAGTGAATTAGTTTTTTATTCTCTCCATGCACCCCTCTATTTATAGCCTCTAAAATAATGTGAAAAGATCAAAATACCCCTATGACAAGGCATGCCACCTAGGGGGTGAGGTGTCATGTGGATAGGATTGATGACGTGTCATCTGGATATGATCAATGACACGTCATGCGGATAAGGACGAATATAAAAAGACCCGAATGCCCTCGGCTCGAATACAAATAATATTCGTATAATTATTCTGAACAATTATATTTCTTGCAGTTGTTTATTTCGGTAATTTATACAACGTGTCTTGCACATTTATAAATTAACCGATTAACTTTTATACAACGTGTCACACACGCTTATAAATTAACCAATGTTTTTGCTTGTTATTTTTACATAACATTCATAATTTAATTATAACCATCTTACTATTGATCATAACCAATTTATAATCAATCACAATAAGATTTTTCAATTAACTCCTATATGGTGTGACCCAATAGGATCTGTGTTATGTTGGTAAACAAAGTTAAACTATTTTAACTTTTATAATCATGAGCGGCATCTGGCAACACATCATGACTATCCAATTACACAAATGATGCTGTACAGTACAATATCACGATCTAGTAAATAATTTACTTGTGTATGTTCTTCTGTCTCATAGCTATCAAATTAGTTTCAAGGTAGATGTGTGTCATCTTTGCTAACTGAATTTTTTCTTGATCTTGAGCAGATTATCAAATATAATTACTCTTGTAATTATACCGCTAGCCAATAATCTTACTCTATCAAGGGGCTCAGTGATGCTATAGCTCGTATAAAATACGAAGGATAAATAGTATTCTTGGTAAACTATCACTTCCTCAGCTAAGCTATACATATGGAAAAGCTACCCTTATGACTGTTTTTTACGGACAACATTAGATAACAATTACACATACATATTTCTCAGTGGGAACGATAAATACCTCATATTGTAGAACCTGACACTGAATGAAAACATAAATGACACGAACACAATTCTATTTAATGTTTCATTCGGGGTCTGTCAAATACCATATTCCTAGAACATGTATCTATGTGATTAAAATGACATCTCGTGTCAGGTGGTTTGTAAAACTTAACCATCTTTTAATCCACATACTAACCTTATCGCGGTAATTAGTGTTCGTGCTAATTACCTTGGTCAGTGACTTTTAAGAGTATATATCATCTATATTATGGAGCTTCACAATTTCAGTCATGAACTCGAAATGATCTATAAATTCAATAATACTCAAGACAACAAAATGATATATATAAATAAACATTCAATTTATGAACAAAGCTTTATGATAAATTATCGTATTATTGACTTCTAGATTATTACAAACTAACATGGTTCGGATCGACCGTTAGGATTTTGAAAAGTCGAATATTGAGCCGTAGCACGGGAGACCTCTTAGCTACCCATAGCACCGTAGCCAAGTCCTATATATATATATATATATACAAGGAGGGATTGGATAACACCGCGCATTTTCAAAGTCCAAACAGTTGATCCAAACCGCTCAACTTGATAAATATGTTAAAATGTGCTTGCAGATCAAATTTTATATTTTTCTGAATTTTTTTACTATATATTAAGATGAGTACAAAAATTCAGCGGTCTAAATATAGCAATTTTGTTAAATACTTAATAAATAGTAAAAAAATTCAGAAAAATATAAAATTTGATCTACAAGCATATTTTAACATATTCATCAAGTTGAGCGGTTTGGATCAACTGTTTGGACTTTGAAAACTTAAACGTCAAAATAAAACCGTTAAATGTGATCTATGTTATTTTTTCTATGTGCCCATAAAAAAGTATCACATTTTGATTTTGTTTTTATATGAATTAAGAAGTTGAAAA
The DNA here is from genome assembly GCA_033356055.1 of Carex pumila. Taxonomy (NCBI): domain Eukaryota; kingdom Viridiplantae; phylum Streptophyta; class Magnoliopsida; order Poales; family Cyperaceae; genus Carex; species Carex pumila. The sequence continues at coordinate 74,258 of JARJHM010000557.1, read as the reverse complement.
ATCAACATCTAGAAATTATACACTTTTGTATACATTTTGACAAGCTCAAGATGACAATCAAAATAAAGTTGAAATACCATAATTTTTCACATGTGCATAGATAAAATGATATAGTTCATATCCAAATATTTTATTTTGAATTTTAAGATTTAAATTTTGAGTTATTAAAGTTTTAAAAAATGGAGGCATTTGAACCCTCGTGTGTGTGTGTGTATATATATATATATAATTAACGTGTTATATATCTATTTAACTGAAATTCCAACTGCACTGACCACATTTTTTGAATAAAAGAGAGAGCATTTAGTAATAATTGATGCAGGAAATTTGATTTGAAAGGCCAAGTACACATCAAAATCGCTGACTCATCATGCAAAAGCTACACTTTCTACATTAAAACTGAATCTGTATCTTACTGTCTGAATTCGAAAATCCGAATAATATCTCATCTGTCTGCAGTCTGCACCCCCACTAGTGGTCCTCGTTGAAGACTTGAAGGTAAGAAAAATAATTGGAAGATGTAATAATAATCACTAAACCATAAATTTCAAGGAAAAAATTGTTAATATAAAAAAATCACGAAGGTAATTGTTGCAGTTGCAAATTTAGCTAGTGTGACGAAAATATTTTTACATAAAATTTTAAATAATATGTATTTTTCTTCAAATTGACACAAAAAAATTCTAATAATTCCAAAAGGTCAGACTTGACACGTATATAAAAGTCAATCATCACAAAATACGCCTATTAATCTTCTACCACGCAACATTTTTTTTTTTTTAAATTATATAAAAATGCTATGAGATATTAGATGAATTACATTTATATTTTGATCTCAATGAACCAATTTTTTTTTTGTTCCTTGAGGCAATTCTAAAAGAATGGGTTCCTTTAGGCTATGCTTCAGAACGAAGAGGTAAATCATTCATTAAAGAAAAGAAAGAGGATAGATCGGAGGTGGGGCAACTTTCGAACAGTGTTTTTATACTCTAATTTGAAAGTGACAGAATTTGTCAAAAATTAACATATCGTGAATCCGCTCTTCCCTCCAAAGAGTATGCCTTCGCCTTCCCTCCCTATGTGGTTCTTCTCTTCTAGAACAGGAGAAATCGTCAGGCAGCACCGGTCTGAGGTGAGCATCTCTTTCACTTCTTTCGCATCCCTTCGTCTAAAGCACAGCCTTAGAAATAATCCATCTCACGCTAAAGAAAATTATTTAAAATCCTCTAACCGAAAAAAATATATTATTTCTATGAGATCAAAATTTGAACATAATCTATCTAATATTATATATTGCTTTTATATAATTTCTAAAAATGGAAAATCTGCGCACCGTACGGATGAAATCTACACGGAAAGCTGCATGGAACCTAATGTGAACGCTACGTGTTAGAAGCCAATTTATTTTAATTTTTGCTGAATTTCTGGAATGATTTTATTGAGAGTTTTGAAGTCAACACCATAAAAGAGTTAGAAGTCAATTCATTGCACCCATCCTCTCCAATTTCTCGAGTGAATTAATTAACAGTTGTGTGTTGCTCTCAAGTCGATGAGACATTTAATTTTAAACAATGAGCTTAGTTGGACTCGGTCCATGCATATATATATATATATGGTTTCGACAGAGGTTGAGGGAGAAAGACGCACAGCACAGGGTTTGAGGTTTCATTTTCACCTACCAAAACCAAACCATTTAGTATCTCACTGCGTCTGCGTACAAATAAATGTACAATGTTTGAATTTGGAAGTTTGACTTGTTCATTGCTTCAAATTCAAGCTATACGCTTGGAGTTTGGAGTCAACGATCACTTCATATATACTTACATTGCTACGTGTACCCACTAAAAGAACCTCGTTATTATCCCCAGTGGCTCTCGCTCGCTGTCTATTAATCTATATTGTTTTTATTTTATTCCTCACGAGTGGCGACACGGGCACATGCTTGCTGCTCCAAAATCGAAAGAGCAAGCAAAGCAAATGCCTGGATCTCTTTTGCCGGAGATAAAATAAACAAAAAAAATCATAAAACAAACTAAAGAACTGGTGATGTGGCAGCTCATCGAAATAGATCATGCGGGGGCTCAGGCTTCTCAGGAGTTCACATCCTCTCCGTTACCAGAAAAGAGAATCTTTAACAATTAATGAAGTAAAGCTCACTAAGTAAGTTTGGTGAGCATAATTCTAAAAGTATATCAGATCGACATCAAATGTCGAATCTAAACTGTTGAAATTCATGTACTTCATGCGTGATGCATATACATGCAAAATTTTGAAAGTTTTGATTTTATTTACTCCACGGTCAAGTGGTCAAAGAAATAATAAAAATTGAAATATAAAATAACTTATAATAAAATATTTGTTTCTTTAACCACTTGACCGTGTAGCAAATAAACTCGAAACTTTTAAAATTTTGTATGTATATGCATCACTCATGAAACACATAGATTTCAACGGTTTGGATTCGGCATTTGATGTCGATCCGATATACTTTTGGAGTTATGCTCATCAAACCTTTTTGGTGAGCATGTCACACTCTAGCTTTACTCCAATTAATGTATCCGGACTATTCTTCTTAACTTGGCACATCCCTTGGATTCAAATCTGCTCCTTTTCGCACTATTTTATTCTTTCACCCGAACAGTTTAAAATCGATAACACGGCTTTAATTACTTTTTTACATCTGATTTATTTTAATAAATTATATAGATATAAAAGAAAAAAGTAATTGATGATAGATTTTGAATAGTCCCAATGAAAGAATAGGAGGGTGTTCAAATTTGATTCCAATGTCTCCTACACTTGCTTGAATCTCAAACCAATTAAAATTTAATTTCAAACCGTAAAGTGTGGAAGATCCTCTACAGTACCTCGGAGGATATTAATCCGCTTCTCAGCGAGATCACATCCTATTCATTACCTGAAAAGGGAATCATTTACCATTAGTGGATCCGGACCGTTCTTTTTAACTTGACACGTATCTCAAAGCCCAATAATACTTTTCCTGGCTAGTCCGAATCTCAAAGCGGCTGAGAGTACATCTCAAACTGTAAAGTGAGCAGAATCTTTTACGGTACGCGGCAGAATACTTGTCCCTTCTCAGCTGACCTCCGCAGTAGCAGGAAATTGCAACAAGTTTGATGCTTTGTTTTCCGAATATTGACAAGATCCAGCTGTCCAGAAATAAAATTGCGCAGCCGTCTTCTGACTTCCCGTCCCTCAATTTTGGAATGCTGAAAGCGCTCGAAAAAAAAAAAAATATATATATATATATATATATTAATTTTGTTTTGCACTGCTTCGAAACAGAAATTTAATTACAAAGTACAAACTTAATTTCACTTTTTTTTTTTTTAATAAGTTTACTCAATTTCTCTTCTCTTTTTCAGCCGAACAGGCCAAGGAATTAAATGTCCATATTTTGCTAAAGGTCAAACTAGCAACAAAGAAAACAAATGCTGAAATTATGTGTTCGTTAAATTTGGAACCATGTAAACCTTGAGTCCGTATCCTCTCAGGTACCCGAGACTATTACATAAAAAATCAACGGTTTAGATTAATTCCATCTAGACCAGACTCATTCCGAATCCATTAATTGCACCTCAGGTATTGCACTGAGATGAGAAATGGTATCTGCGTCAAAGTTGAACTTCTCAACAATTGCGGAGAAACTACTTGTTTGTTTGTTGTACAAACTTAATTGCATCTTCCATACTTGGCAATTATTTTTCCGTTCTAAAAGTAACACGTGGCAATCATTCTGTGGTTTAAATGACCTTGATAGCCAGTCGACCAAGCATTGCGCACCTTCAGGAAGAAGGATCGTATCTATTCAAGGAGAGTTGACCTCATACTTTTAAGTTCATTTTTGTCATGATAATAACATGTTCTCAGTAATAGTGTATTGAAAAAAATCTGAGGGGAGGGGATCTGGATTCGGACTGACCCAACTCTTGCTAGATATCTGGATCGGACTGGACTAATTCTGGGATCGTGTCTAGTAGGGTTTGGGTCGGATTTTTCCACTACCCGTCCAAACCCGACTTGCACTAATCTTAGACTACCTAGACCTAAATCGGACTAATCTGAGACTGCCTAAATCCGGACCGGACCAGAATAAATAGAAACAATTCAATGTTTTTTTTTTTTTTTAAAAGACCCGGACCCGACCCAGACCAATCCCTGCAAATTTTGAACTAAAGATCTAGCACGGGTTTGAACCCCAGTTAGACCTGCTAGATCTAACTCGTGCTAACTAGTAGATCTGCCGAACCCGAGGACCGTGGGAACCGTGGGAGCGCCAATGTGTTATCACTTATCATCATATATTGTTTTTTTTAATAAATAGCTTGACTGAGTTGAAATGATGATCTCATTTAAGGAAAATAAACATTACTCTACAGTGCTTATTTAAACCGATTCAAACAAAAAAAATTGTAAACAAAAATTTTAAGGATATTACTAAACACAGTGATTATTTAATTAGATATATCTCACATTGATGAATATTTAGAAAGAAAAAAAAACATTATTTTTAAAATATGCGATTGCATTCCAAAATAATTATTAATTAATTCAAGATTTAAAATATTTAATGGTTTGGCATGTCTGAGAAGCTTTAAAACTGAACCGCCATTACGGGAGTCCGTATCATCGGAGGTAATTCAAAATTTCTGTTTAGATCGGAACAGTCCGATTAAAGAACAGATCAATTCGGTCTGAGGTGAAATACACGAAGCTCTTTAATTTTTGTTCAAATTCTGATCAAACAATCGAGATAAAAATATAATAATAGTTGTACTGTGGAATATGTTGAAATAAGTATTCGGTTGTACTGTGAAAATAAGTGTATTTCACTCGTAAGTGTTCGGTACACATAGAATTGATTATGAGAATATGTTGAAATAAGTGTTCGGTTGTAATGTGGAAATAGTTGTACTGCAGAAATAATTATTAATAAAATAAAATAATTAAACAATAACATGATAATATTTATTATTAATTATTTCTTAAATTAAATATTTTAAGAAAAACTAATTGTTCTTTTAAAATGCATTAAATATTTCTTAGGATGTCTTGCATATTGGCTTATTTTTAGTCTTATATTTGAATTTTTATATTAATAATTTTAAACTATTAGCTTAATCACAACATGACAAATGATAAAATATATTTTATATTTTTTTATATACCACGGACAGGTTAAGAAGCATTCAAAATTTTCAACTGGTAGCTAAATCAAATTTGATATTAATAATTATGATAAAATAGTATAATTATTTAAGAAATAACAAAACTTATTAAGTCTTTATAGCAGCTGTTGCTGCTCCAATTATATTGGAAGAAAAAATGATCTCTGACTCAATTTAATTGATTACATTAGAACAGTGATTTTGAAAGAGAAAAAGTGGAGTGCATGGAAACTTCATAGAAATTTAATTGGAAAAATCCTTAGCTGTCGAATGGTAAGAAATAGCTAACTACTGTTTTTTCTCGTTAAATTCTTGACCACCAAACAGGGCCTAAAATTGTGCGAAGCTAGAGAGGCTCTACTTGATAATATGCGACATTGCAAAATACCTCATAAAGGCCTTTTGGGCCGAAAGTCTTCTTTTCTTAAGCCCAATATTATAAAGGCCCAAAACGGGTAATTAGTCTTCAGTTAATTCCTAGTCAAAACTAGCTCTCTCAACCATTTCCTACGAATCCGTACCACCCACGTACCTGATAAATCCTAACTGTTCTTTTACCTTGACACAAATCTCAAAGCGGACCATCTATAATCTTAAGAGAAAATGTAATGTCCTCCGGGCTACAGTCCCCCAAAAATCCCCGTGTATAAAAACCTTCATTTTTTAGCTTAGTTTTGACGCGTTTTTAACTGCCACAACTGCCATAATTTTAACTGCTATAATTTCAAGTAAAATATGTATGTTTATAGGATAATATGTGTATATTTACAGGATATTATGTGTATGTTCACAGAAGGTGGTCTTCAACAGCTGCCACGCGTTTTTATGTTTACATGATTTGTTGAATTAGTTTACAGGATTTAGTATTAATGTTTACAGAATTAGTTGAAAATATCTGAAGATTTTTGAGAGACTGGAGTTGGGAGACTGTCATCGGATTGAGTTTGGCCCAGTTAGAATTAATTTGAACTGTCCATTTTTTTATTAAATTGTACCTCAGAGCTCAGTCACCGCGGGGTGGAGACGGACTCATTTCCTAATGAAGGCTTGGATTCCTGATCATGTGCTGCAATTAATACAAGTGTTGTTTTAGAGTGCCATTACTTGATATTAATTTACTCAGAGCCTGGGCAAACATCAAAAAATGGGACAAAGAATTATAAACATGAGTGAGGTTATGGTAATATGCATATTATAGAGGGGCATATGTGCTAGAAATATTCTACAGGTCAGAATATATATTTTGGATAAAATCATATTAGGCTGAACTAAATATGGGCCGAAATTCTCATTGATCTGATTTGCTTTTATCAGATGGATAACTCTTTCTGATTAGGTGCTTTTATCAGATGGATAACTCTTTCTGATTAGGTGCTTTTATCAGATGGATAACTCTTTCTGATTTGGTTCAGTTACTTGTCCGCAATCACACAGAAAACGAAAGATAGACCGGAAAAATAGAAGAATATTATTTTTGGTTTTATTGGATTAGACTGAAAATCTTATCTATTTGAATTCGCACCACTTCATAAATCAAGAGAAAAAAGCAAAAGGACAAGAGGAGATTGTTAGTTGACGCTAGTACTCCAACTCGTAGTTGTTTATCAACTTGTTCACGTGGATACCGGTAGAAACGTGATTGCGTTTGTTGTTGCGTGGATCCAACATGAGATGTACGAAGTGAAGAAGGTAACGGCTAGGGCTTGAAGTTTTCGTTACGCGTCTAATGATAAACTCTATGTATCTTGAAATTAATTTATACATGGATTCTAATTTCTAGTGCTGTACAAAATCATGAATAGAATCAAATTATTGCACATATAACCTATTCAAATTCCCAACAGTGTGGTATAAATTCAAACATTTGTCTTGAAAGTTCAAACAGTTGATCCAAACAAATCAAAATGATCTCCATATGAAAATATATTCAGAGACCAATTTTTTCATTATTTAAAATTTGGTACCATCTTTTTAATTACATAGAAAAATCACCACATTTAAATATTTTGAATCATTCAAAAATAATAATTTTTAACTATCCAAAAGTAATTAAAATTTAATAAAAATAAAAAAATTATATAAAAACTTAGTCTTGAAATATATTTTCATATGAAAATTATATTGAGCAATTTGAGTTACCCTTTTAAACTCTGTAAACAAAGATATTATTAAAACATAACACATACATCATAAACTCATTAATTAGCTCGTAAAACATAATGCTATTAGTCTGTAGTGGATGTTGCAAGTATGCTAAAACACTTGCAAAATCCTCTCATGAATAGCACATATAGAAGTAGATATCAAATAAGATAGGGTAAAATACTGAATAATTAATTGTCTTAAGCTGGGGCGGACGCAGGATTTTTGTCAGGGCAGGGCAATAATCAGATGCAAATAACTTATCGAGTTCAAATCCAATAGCTTATCGGATACAATTCAACATAACAAAATATAATACCAATCAATATAATAAAAATCCTAAATTACTTGAAAAAAAAAATCAACAATTCAATATTTATAAGAAATTTGAAATCAACATTTTGGTTCAACTTGGCAGTCTCTACTTTTGAATTAGAAAAAAAAAAAAAAACATTTTGGTTCAACTAATTGCCACTATTTGGGATCAGTGCCTATTTGGGCTCTGCTAATTTGTTTCACTCAAAGTTTATATGGGCTCCGTTATATCTATTAAAATTTTAGAATGAGTTACAGGGGGCAATTTGAATTTTAGAGAGAGGCAGAGGTCCAAAAAACAAAATTTTCATACTATTTTTGAAAACTCAGCGGAAACAGTTGATTTCAGGGATCCGCCCCTGGTCTTAAGTAGTACAAACAGCACAAATTTCGCCAACGTTTCATAACCCAAAAAAGTTGCATATGAATCAGTAAAAGGAGTAAAGAACTCTATCATTAACCAAACAAAGAAAGCAGAGTCAATGAATAAATGCAAAATGAAGAGAGAGAAGCAAAGTGTTTGATGAGTCATAACGCCGACAAAAAGAGGGAAGGTATCATTTCTTATCTCCATGCGTTAGCTGTCATGGAGAATGAAAAAGCAAAATAAAAATTTATATGTACAAAAGGGAATTTTATAAAGTGATAATCATGTACCTAGTCCATCTTAATTTTCATCCATATTTAGTTCCATTTTTGTTAAATTTGTTTCTGATCCCTTTAACTAATTTATTTCTTTGTTAAATTTGTTCTCGAATATATTCATTGTAAATGCAACCCCAATTCTCGCTATTTTATATGAAATGAGTTCAAATGTGATTCATGTCATTTCTATATTTCATCTAAAAAAGTTTACAACATTTCGTCTTAATTTGATTAGCATTAAGAGAAAAGTAATATAGATAATGGAGTGAGGCTAATGGTACTTTGTAAAACGCATATCGCTTCATACTATTAATATGTATTTTTATTTTAAAGTTTAAATAATTGATTTGAACTGAGCTGAACTGCTAACTCAACATGATGTTGACGTGAAAATATACTTGGAGATCAAATTTTATATATTTTTAAATTATTTTTCTATTCTTTTAGGTAGAAAATCGCTATTTTCGAATGGTTGAGAATGTTTAGATTAGATAATTTTTTACCTTTTTAAAACAATTGCAAGTAAGAAAAATTCTAAAAAATGTAAAATTTGATTTATAAGAATAATTTTATATGGATGTCATGTTAAGCAATTTAGATTGACTGTTTGTACTTTAAAATTGAAAATATAGATAAGAATTCATATGACGGAGCACGGACCAATGTCTGCTTTGTAAAGTAACATAGCCTCGCTCTAGATAATATCTAGTGACCTTTTTATTCATTATATTTTATAACTTCTATCATCATGGATTTGAAAGGTAAGTGTTACAATGGACGTATAAAAGACGAATATCATTTTGAATTATAATAATATATGTTTATACTGATTTAGAAAGTAGTGGTACAATAAATATATGTATTAAATAGAAGCATTTAAACCCGAGTAGAAGTAGGGTGTTTTTAAGTTGACTGAGTCTTTTGTATACTCAACACTAAAACCTATTGAAATGGTTTAAATGATAAATTTAAACTATTGAAATCCTTTTACATGCGTCTATATGTTAAAATTTTTGAACTTTTGAATTAATTTAGTATAAAATTAAGTAGTCAAAATTAGAATGTTTATAAATTAATTTCAATGAATTCATTTTTTGAATGTCTTTTGACCACTTAACTCTATACAAAACTTTTAAAATTTTAAAATTTTCACATGTAGATGCATCACTCGTAAAGTAAAAAGATTTCAACGATTTGAATTCGTCGTTTGAAGCTAATCAGATAAGTTTTAGAGTTGAATTCACAAATCAACTTGATAAACTTAAGAACAGCCTAGTTCTACTCTTTAAACCCATATAATATACGTGTTATGCTAAATTTAGTTTCCAAGTTTATACAATGAGACAGCAGAGCAGTTCGCTAGGATATTATTTATTAACCAAATTGAAGTTATCATTGCAACAGGCAGGATTTCGGTTAGGAAAAGACTAAAAGGTAATTTATATACAATGCCACACCCACACAAGACATGGTGATGGCTATATATTGCTATCTATTTAACTTTATGTTAGGCATGAATTTATCATCAAGAAGAATGAATATATTGTGCTACTCACTATTTAGTGCCTCAATTGCAAGGAATTTTTCTAATTGTAACACTTTTCTCCTCAAACATAACATCAGTCACCAGGGACCCATTAATTGAGCCTTGTTTGGTACCACTAACAAATTTAATTCAGAGATCAAAATGATAAAAAAAAAAAAAAACTACAGCAGGCTAGAATAAAAAAAGGAAGCTGTACTTCAAACTAGTTACTTCTCTGTCAAGTTTTATTTTTGACATTATAAATTATAAATATTTTAAAGGAAAAAAGAGAGCTATAGGGGAAGCCATGAGGGAAAAATTGCAGCTCTACCTCAAAATTTTATGCATAATCTAACAGACTAATGCCTCAGGAAAAAAAAAAAAAAAAAAAAAAAACCTCATTACAGTATAATTTACCTATACCGAAATATACCGCTCTCCTAAGTTATTCCATTTCCAAAGAAGGAAAAATATGGCTTCTATATTATTAGAATTTCTCTCACAATTCCAAAAATTTCTGTTTATTTCCAGTTATAGCTCTCAGATCTGACATCCTCGTCCTCACAACTGTCGCCGGCATTGGTGGAGACAGTGCGGCCAGAGGCAGTGAATTGGTGCATATCCTTTGGGGATGCAGATTGGGAGATGCTTTGCTGGGAGCAATCTGTCCCATGCTCACAAGAAGTCCCAAGTAAGGCATCCATCAGGCCCATCGGACGGGTCCCACCGCTACTTGAAATGCCATTTGGCACCCTTCTGTTGTGCAACCTATATTTCTGGAAACAAAATAGAATTGCATGCATTAGAGTTGATGATAATTTATAACAAATGAGTTGTGTAAATAGACAATGAAAGTATTATTTTTTATCTTATTTCCTCCTTTTAGTAAAACTTTGAACTTAGATAGCAAGGTTTTATACAAAATAAATAAATTATCTGAACAAGCCACTATGTCAACTAAATGCCAAACTATGTCATTACTTAGGTTTTGCAAGGTCTGATTTAAAATTATTACCTGCAGATGGCTTTTGACTTCATCATTGGTGAGGCCATCAACTTTCATCAGATCTCTGATTTGTTTTGGAGTAGCTACTGCAGAAAATTATTGCAAATGATCAAAATAATGAAAATAACATCAAGTATTTCCCATTTCCTTTTTAATTAACTAACTTTTCACATAACAAGAATGTCGCACATGGATGCCTTCAATCTATATTAAGTTCAATTTATATAATCCGCCCAATTTCAAGTTGCAATTTTGGATTAGTCATGTTAACCAAGTTGTATTCTTCTTTTTGGGGAGATGGACTAATGTTAATAATTGGATCTATCTCTTGATTTTAGATACATGGAGCAATTTTTCAAAAGCTCCTCAAACACAATGATATTAACAGAATTATTACTACCAATTATATCTAGATAAAGCTTTAGACACCTAATGGTTATTAGAAATAATGAATACAACCAATAAAAATGTTCATCACCTATCAGTCAACCATATTTTTAAAACCAAAAACTATAAATGGAATAAATCAATATATATATATATTATTAGATTGAGAACATGTTTAGATACCAGATTCTTCACAAGAATCATTTTACATAACCTACTAATTAACATAAATTAGCAAAACAGATGAAAATTTAATTTGAAAATTCTGACCTTGGGCCCCACCAAGCTGGCCAAGAGCCGAAACAAAGAGACGGTGAAGCTCAGGAGACCAGCACCTCCTTGCCTTCCTCTGCTGTTGTTGCAGAGGCATTTGCAATCCTAGATTCCCTCCAGTTGAGACTGTCACTGGAGATATGAGGTCAACCCGTCCAGTGAGGCCCCCACTTTTCGTCGGAGGCGGCATCTGTGCGAAGCCAGGTAGCCCTATGGAGAGTTTATTCAGTCTCTGCTCCTCCTCTTGTTGTCTCTCTCCATTTGAACCTCCGGCAAATGGCCATTGGCTCGGAAAAGGCATGAATTTGCCTTGATAACTGTTCGTCCATTTCTCTTCTCGCTGTTTCAAAACCAAAACCGCAACAAAATTAACTTTTTGTTTTCTTCTTGTTCTGAATATCAAGTTGTCCAGTAAGAAGTAAGAAGTGCATACCTCTGGTGACGTCTTGTCTTGACTGGAGGTATTAGAACTGGAGGGATTATCCACCCAAAGCTGAGCGGAGCTCAACCAGTTGATCTTCTCGGAAAGGCCGTCTTTTTCCGATTTAATCCCCGATTTTTCAACTAATCCACTTTTTACTGGTGTTAGTTCCTTCAATCTCTCTTCCTCTCGTCTTTCCATCTCCTTTTTTAACCCATCAATCGCTGAAAATTTCGCAAGGAAAGGGAAATAAATATTCTAAGTTCTAACCCTTTGATGAAAAAAAGAGAGAGAAAGAATTAAATCAGAGTCACTCACCATCGCTAAGAATCTGCATGGTGAGAGGAAGCTCACGCTTGAAAACCTCAATCTTATCCTTCTCTTCCTTCAAACTCTTCATGAGCTGGTTCCTCTTCTCCTCTCCACTCTCTCTCATCAAATCGCCGATGGCCTGCATTGCATGCGGTCTCAGATTCAAATCCTGAGTCGAAATAGAACCCATCCTATCCTCTCTTCCACTTTTTTCTCTTTCCTTCAGATCTCTCTCTATCTCTCTGTTTCTCTCTCACTTCAAGAAATGAGGATAAAACAAGTGAAGCGTCACTGGGTTTATATAGATGTAGAAGGAGAGAGGAGAGAATAATAGGGAAAGAAGAAATGGGGTCAGGTGAACCATGGGAGAAAGATTGAACCGGGGAGGGGTAAAATTGGAAAGAAAAAAAGGTTGTAATAACGACAAAATTTTAGCGGAGGCAAGGGCGATTCGTCGCGTACGGGCCAAATAAGGGGGTCCTCTCACCGCCAGTAAAGATACCGCTTTCTTGTGGATATGGTGCAGCGACTCGAATGGAAGGAATGGAATCTCTTCTTTTAATTCCAGGCCATTATTTATCCCTTTTTCGAATAAGCCCTTACCAAATCCAATATAATATAAAACAGATTTTTGAACCTGTATCTACAGTCGTGTCATTTAATTTTCCAGAAGTAGATAAAAATAAATATATACAACATTTCTGCCAACATATTATATGTAAAACTTTACTACAGTACATATTTATTCAGATAATTTATTACTTTAGGGTATGTAAGCATATTTTCGTCAAAATACTGAATACAGCAATTGCGTGTCGCGCTTTCCTTGCCAACACGAGATTCTTCGCCTTGAGAGATGAGTCACATCTCCATGTATCTATAATTGTTATAATTTATCTGTGGCAGTTTACTTTGCGTCAAAATTAATAGCGCAGAATAGTTGCACATAGATAACTATACAGTTTTAGATACAGAATATTTGGATTCTGGGGTTGGGTGGTGCGTAGGTATCAGTAATAAAGTGTGCGGATTCGATTTGCCTCTTTTCAGGTATCTTTCAAATAAACCGAATATTTTATTATATTTACATAGCACGTCTACGCTTTCCCCGAACAATTTTTTTACAGTATTTGGTGTACATGACTAGTTGAAATCCGTAATTTCTCGGATATTTAAACAAGCTTGAATTGTATTTTTGTTGTTTGAAATAACTCTGAACCGTTGAAATAATGGTTAGCAAGCAATACTTGAGAAAAGTTTATATTTATATTATTGGGTTTCATAATTTTTAAGATGTATAAAGTCATCAAGCATTTTTAAACTGTTCAGTTTTATTTATGGATAACAAATATTTTATATTTTATTAATAAATGTTCAACAATGCGTGGGATATACCATACAAAATTAATAATTGTTAAAGACTATATAGATATTTTTTTATGTTAGATTTAAAATTTTATTTTATTTTTCTCTAATGCGTATCCTATTTCCAGAGTGACTCCGGGCATATAATCTTACTGAATCTAAAATTTTGATATACTACAATTTACTTTTCGTTTATATAAGTTATTTTTTAACGTGAGATAAAATATGAAGATGATGACAAAAAGATAACTCATATTATCACTTTTATGAAACGACAACAAAAAATATTATCCTATCCATCTACTCTTTTAATATACTACAAAATTCATATATACGTTATAACAATTAATAATAACGTATGAATTACATTGCTCATTTTTTTTCAAAAATTAAATTTGAACGAATTGTATAAAATCATCAAGTATTTTTATTATTTGATCAATCATAAACTACTGTGAAGTTTTATTTATGGATAAACACAATTTAATATTTGATTAAAGGATGTTCAAAAATAAGTGGGATATAAGATAATTTAATGTACATAATTAATTACCTTTTCAATTGTTATTATTATTTTTTTATGTTAGATTTCAGTGAACATTTAATTATTTTTTCTCTCTAATGCGTATTTTATTTCCGGAGTGTATCCGGGAATATATATAATATTACTAATCTGAGATTTAGATATACTACAATTTACTTTCTGTTTTGTTTATATATAGAGAGACTATTTTCTAACACGAAATGATAACATAACTTATCACTTTTACGAAACGACAAAACTTATTATCTTATCCATCTACCCTTCCAATATACTACCCAAAAAATATTATTTGCCACCTCAGAAAATTAAAATTAAACAACCATCACCCAAAACTTCAAATTTGAGTTTTTACCACGAATGCATACCCAATTCGTGCACTTAATTTTTTAATGCGCAGACTGGGTATGTATACCAAATTTGATTTTTTTTTTTTTTCGGTGCACTCTCAGTATACGCATCAATTTTTTTCTTTTAGTTCTATTCTAAATTGTTTGAAACTTTTGACCTAAATTTTTTTCTATTCTATTATATTTTGTTTTGTGGTATTTAAAATTATATGTACACATAAAATTTGATGGTGAAATTGTAGAAAATAAAATATACTTATTTAACAAATAAATTTCTAGACTAAATTTGAACTAAAAATTACTATAACAAATTATACATACAATCTGAGCAGTATTTTCTACTGAGTTGGTGCACAAATTGGTACAAATTATACAAACAATTCGATAAATGTTTTATACTACAAATTATACGTAGAACAAAAAAAAAATTAGTCAAAAATTTCAAACAATTCAGAACAAAACTAAAACAAAAAAAATCGGTGCGCATACTGAGGGTGCGCACCAAAAATAAATAAAAAAGTTAATAAAAAAATCAATTTCGGTATGCATACTTAGTCTGCACAAAATTCAGTGCGCGAGACTGGGTATGAGTTCGTGGTAAAAGCTCAAATTTGAAATTTTAGGTGATAGTTGTTTAATTCTGATTTATTAGGGTGCTACCTAAATTTTTTTTGGAATATACTACAACTCATTTATCAAAATCATTTTACAAATCTATTGTATTTTCTATAATATTTCTATTAGTTTTTAGATAAAAAATCTACACCGGAGATATTAATCCAACGTAACATTCAAAAGTAGTGATATTCTAGCTATTTATAAATTAGTAAAAAAATTCTTAGAAACGTAAAATTTAGTCTGATCGATGTTTATTTTCATATAGAGATCATGTTGAATGATTTAGATCGATTATATGAAATTAAAAAAATGAAGATATTGATTCATAATATTGATAATCTATGTCAAAATGGTCTAGAAAATAACTAAGATTTAGCTAGGATAAGCCAAAAATCTTAGTTTTGATTAGTATTTCAGTAAGAATATGGCAACTGCCGAAGTTTTGATTGATTTTGTATAAATATACAAAAAGGAAGGATTTTAGGCTAAAAAAATAAAGAAGAAGAAGAAATCAAGCAAAAATGAGAACATCAAACTCTCTAGTGTGGAACCAGTATCTTGGATTGCACCTAAATACGGTTCAAGGCCGAAAAAGCTGAAAATAACTAAGTATAAAAGGCGAAAACTCTCCAGTAAGACCTAACACTTTTGATGCTATTTTAATGCAGACTTAAGTGCTACCTCATCAAAACGACGACTCACTTGGTATGGATTTTTGGGCACTTTTCATTTTGAATTTGAAAATACTCAAAACATTAAAGTTATATATCTCTTTATAAGCTTCCCAAGGAACTTTGTTTCAACTCAATCGGAGTTATAGTTTCAGTATATTGTGACATGTGGGCCCAATATCACAATGGAATACATGCAAAGGTATCCAATTAATTGAAATTTTGTGCACTCGTGTGTTAGCAGTTTGTCGCCACAATAACTGGCATGAGGACCAATTTGTTGCTCACTGGTATAAGATGGACTACCTTCTGAGTACTTAGAACGCCTTGTTTGTTTCTTATGGCAATCCTGATGAATGGCCTACGACTACTACTGATAGAATTCTTCCAGCCAAAGCTTGGATGCGGCGTGGTAAGAGAAAATACATTCGTCATTTAATGACCATGGATGAAATGCAAGGTAAGCAAATGGGGCATCGTTCTCGCCGTTCCACTTCTGACAGGCATCAGCGAGGTATGTAACATTCATAAGAAATTATCTTTCATTCCAATTTTGAATAACTCACTAACTAACAAATGCATTGCAGAGACTCATAACGTAGCAAATGCAGCAGAAAATGAGCAAGTTATGGCAGAGGCAAGTGGCTTGCAAGGGTCGCTGTGAAACACAGCCAGAAGCCGTACATTCTGTGAAAATGCAAATAAGATGTTTAGGGAGGCAATGGGAGAAGTACTAGTAGGAGAAAAGGCAATTGGGATGCAAGGAGGGCCATCAGGTACCCAATGAAGAAGGTCAACTACAAGACGTGGCTGTGGAGGGAGGAGAGGTATATCGCAAGCAGGGCCATCAGGTACAGACAATACGGTACCCAACCAAGTGCAAGCAAGGCCATCAGGTACAGCCAATGCGGTACCCAACTAGGTGCAAACAGTGCCATCAGGTACATCCAATACAGTACCAAACCAGGTGCAAACGGAGCAACCAGCAAGAAGAAGTACATCATCAATGAAAACTGGTCGGTTCTTCGGATTGCATTTTAAGCGGAGTAGAAATTAACTTGCGAACTATTTTTATGTGTTGAGAACTTATTTAATTAGATGAAGGTTTGCGAATTATTTTTATTTGAGATTTGTATGAATTTTATTTGTATGGGTTGAGAACTATTTTAATTGAATGAATGTTTGAGAGCTTTTATTTGATAACTTGCGTGGAGAACTATTTTGATTAGATGCAAGTTTGAGAACTTAACAATTCTATCGAAACCGTCTTCTCTAAGTTACAAACATAAAATACTACAATTTATATTCAACGTAAAATGCTATAACATGGAATTCTGCTGAGTTTGTGAGGAAGGAGAGAGAAATAGAGTTTTCATAGTACAAAAAATTAAAAAAATCCTGCGACTAACACGAAATTCGTACAATTTGGGTATTTTTAATAAAATTTCAAAATCTTAATTATTTCTGATAAAATATATTAAATAATGGATATAAATAAAATTGTCGGTAAGAGTCATCATTCAAATACTGGGCTTTTTCGTCAGAAAGGAATCAGATTTCTGATTAAAAAAAGGCTTTTCGGAAAACGGACGGCCTCTGATTCAGATTCTGATGCTGCTGCTTTTTTCTCTGTAAATGAACAGAGCATTTTCAGATGATATACTGGGCAAAAACATACCTGTTTCTCTGTAGAATAAATGGTGTGGTCATTTGTGGACACTCCTCTTATGTTCCAAATACTTTCAATCATGTAGTAGTTACAAGATTCACAAATTATTTATGAATAATTTTTTTTTATTAAAGTGAATCGAACGTCAGATTATTCGGTTGATCAAACTTTGAACAAATTATTTGCGAATAATTGGGGAATTTTACAAAAAAAAATTCCGAATTATTAGCGAACCTTTTATAATTTTTTCCGAGAATATTTTTTTATTTTTTTTATTTCTGCTCACTTGTGAGACTGGGATCTTTGATCTAGATAATTTCAAATCATTTTCGAATTATATCTGAATTATTTCTGAATCACAAATTTTTGTCTCTACCGAACCGAACCGAACCCGAATTATTCAATTGTCATTATGTCATGTACTGGAAATTTTAGGTCCAAAGATAAATAAACACTTGATGAAATGCACAGAAGATCTTAGATGGAGCTAAAAGCGTTAGTTTGAAGATTCTCCAATGGATGGCATTTTCGTAATAATAGTGAATATAAATGGTATTTGAAATTAACAGTGACTTTGCTTCCTTTATAATCCGTCCATTTAGTCCCACTTCACGTCGAATTTCCACCATGTACCACATGGCAAAACTACCACTTATAATTTGACTCGTGGCAAATTCGAGAATCGAGATAGGATTTTTTAGTGTGGATCTCGTGAGGTTCATCCAATAGGATCAAATTCGTGTTGCCATTGCTATGAAGATTTAAGACTCGAATTTCAATTGATCCCATGGAAAGGGGTTTGAATTTTAATATTATGGAGGCGAGATTGGAGCAATTAAATGAATCGATCCGTATGACTTGATTGAATTTTAAATAAAATAATCAGGGATGGATTTAGAAATTTCGTCTAAGAGAGAGCAAAAAAAAATAACAAATTGGATTTAAGTAGTTAATTGGGTTTAACTCATTAGCTAATTGGATACTAGAAAAACAATTGAACATGTACCATGCTTTAACATGTGTAGTGTTGTGCTCCGGTATGGAACATTGTGAAATGTATTCATTTCAACGGAGAATGGAATTGACATTATTAGAAATAATTCAACTATAAAATATTCAAGATCAAAATTACTGTAGCAAAATGCAACTTGATCTTGAAGGATCCTTTCACGTCTAATACGTTTAGGCCTTCTCGTAGTTTGTCCAGTCCACCTTCTTTTCATCTATCATCTGAGAACACTAGTTAGAGACACCATAGTGATATACCGAACGTGTCCTACTGATTCACAACCGATGTATCTAGTACTCAGGATTCTCTTTGCTAAAATTTCTATTACGTGTTTCTCTATATTTGAGATACTTTAAATGAGAAATATACCATCCTACTTATTGAAGATGAAAAGGCTCTTGCGAAAAGACATTATCTTTCACAAAAGGACGCATCTCTTTAGATATATCTCTACAGCAAAAGAACATATCTCTTCGATGCATCTTTTCGTCAAAAGAATACATTAAATAGTTTTCATACTAAATTCCAACAAACACAATGTGTAACATGTGCTGTTCGTAAATATATAATGTGTTATGTCCACATATTATGTTAAAAATTAAATCATCAATAGAGAAAATTTACATTATTTTTCTAGTAATTAATTAAATTATGTTTCATTTCATTCCACACGATATATTACGTAGAATACACATAATAGGTGATTGAGAGTAGAGTCATGCAACACCTTAGTAGCCACAAGTGATTTATTAATGGAGTTTCAAACGTGACTTTTCACATAAAAAAATATTATTTTTTGCAACTCAATCAAAATTTGATTCTCAAATAACCTAAAAGTTATTTGTGAGCTTATATATAAACTCTGTTGATGTTTAAATTGAAGATAAATACCATAACATATAATATAAATGTTAACAAAATATCGAAATTTTCAATAGATGATTACAAAATAAAATAATTAATTTCATGTACTGAATTTGGTATACCTCACATTTATTAGTAAAATAGTTAAATAATTTGTAGTCATCCAATTAATTAGTAGTTGATAGCGACTGAAAATTTAAATTTTGACCACTTTGATAAAATTTCAATTCGCAATAAATATTGGTCACACTTCAATTGTTTCAACTTCTCAATGTATAGTTTCATATATAAAGAAGGATATACCGTGTTTGGAATCTTCAATAGGTTACCTTTCTTTAAAAAGTTTTTTTAATTTTTTAATTCCATGTGTTTGAACCGGACAATATTTGACACGTATCCACATGGATACATGTAGATCTATCTTCTTTATTTTATTTTTATTTTCTCTTAAGAAAAGTGAAGCATATATATATATAATAGAGATACGAGCTTAAAGAGGCTTTGAGGGAAAGTACATATGCTTTGAATAGACTCAAACCAAAATTTATTTAAATTTAAGTTTCTCTCTTACTTTTGGAATCCATTGACCGCTCACTACTCACTAGTGCATGTGTTGTTTACTACGTAGTAGGTTAAAACTTTATATAAAAAAAAATGTAAAGACAACTAACCAATTAAAATTTAAAATTAAATAGTTGACTCTTAGTTTGTATGAACCTACAAAAGAGAGAATTCAAATTTTGACAAATAATTTTTTTTTCTAATACAAAATATATCTTTTGATATGTTAAAAGTTAAAACACAAAAAAAATATATATTTAGTCCTAAAAAATTCAAAATTTCATCTGCATCGAATGGGTCCTAAAGAGCTTAACAAAAGGAGGCTACATTTGAAAGAGAAAATATATACTATAAGATTTTCAATATTATCATTGATTCTTGCATATATGTGCTTAATAATAGTATCAAATTGTAATAGAAATAATAAATTTCCTAGTCAAATTGCCGTCCAACTCATGAGGGATCAAGTTATAATATTTTTTGAATTACAACAAGTTACAACAAGCATTTTCTGCATTTTGAAAGTCCAAATTGTCGATTTAAACCGTTAGATATGATATCTACAATGAAATGTGCTTGGAGACCAAATTTTACATTTTTTTAAATTTTTTTTACTATTTATTAAGATGGGTACAAAAACTAGTCAAATTCAAACCATTGAATTTTGTACCCATCTTAATAAATAGTAAAAAAATTCCAAAAAAATGTAAAATTTGGTCTCCAAGCACATTTTATTGTAGAGATCACATCTAACGGTTTGGATCGATCATTTGGACTTTAAAAATTGGAAAATGAATCGGTAGTACTTCGGCCGAAGTGCTACCGAATGCATATTAGTCACTATATATATATATAGTCCGGCTAAATTGCTGCCGACAGCATTTCAGCCAAGTGTTGCCAGGGCTATATCTTATTTTTGTAATGTTCAAACAACAAATTCAAACCATTGGATGTTTAATCTATATTAAAATCTACTTGGAGACCAATTTTTATATTTTTTGGAATTTTTTTACTATTTATCAAGCTAGATTGAAAACTGTTGTTTTCAATGCTGCAGAAATTTACTAAAAACAGCAGTTTTCAAACCAACTTAATAAATAGTAAAAAAAATTCAAAAATAAAAAAATTCCAAAAAATGATACATCTCATTAGATATCTGGTGATGACTACAATGGAAAGTAAAATTATTCGCCTTATTTAAAAATGATACAATTCATGAATCTATATGCAGTTTATACTGTCCAGTTCGATCCAAATTGAGTTAGCTCGGTTTAAAAAGTTCATAAAATTTATTTTCTTCTTAAAACAAGATGCAATTAAGCAAACTAGCTTGGTCAGCTCGTCATATTGTGAACTAACTCGATCCAGCTCGTAACAATTTCAAGTTGAGATTTCAATTCGGACTTCTAAAATTAACTTACTCGTGACTCGGATGAGCCAGCTAGTAACGAGTTCAAATTAGACCCAACTCATAACGAGGCAGCTCGTTGCGACACCTATTTGTACACGTAATGTGGGGCCTCACAGCCTCGCCACTAGTTGTTAAGCCAATATCAGCCGTTCGATTTCATTGATTTGTGGTACATCAGTTGAGAGAAAGGGAACAATGCAATTATGCATAGCATTCAATGAAGGTTTGAGAGCCCCATGCGTGCGCTCTAGGGAATCTATCCTCCCTGGCCTTATCCTGCCATTTACTGTACTGTACTGTACTGTACTGCAACTGTGCAAGTCAACTTCTAAATTATTTTATCCGTACCATTAATTAATGAGTATGTACTAATAATTTTTAGTTACCATTTAAAAATATATAAATATAGAACTGTCATATTTTTTTTGAAAAAAGAATCATTTTTACTCTGTACGCAGCTATTATTATTATTATTTTTTGTATTGGAATGTCTTCTTAGAAAAAAAGATGAAGAAGAAAATAGTATATTCATTAATTCAATATCTAAAATAATTAAATAAAAGAAAGAAGAAATAATGTGAAGTTTGTATGTGGCTATTGAGTATTATGATATTCTGATAGAAAAATTGATTACTTTAAAAGTTCACATGGCCACATCAGAAATTTTTCAAAATAATAATAATAATAATTGCATAGAAAAAATAGATAAAAGTTAACTTTAACTGCAAGAGCATATTGATCTCCAAAAACCCAAAAATAAATAAATTTAAAAACACCTTTTAAATGCCGTGATGTAAAAGAAAATGTTGTTTTGTCTATATTAAAGCTCGACAGCAAATAGATAATGTCTCCCCAATAATTAAGGTAGAGATTTTAACTTAGTAGTTTTGACTTCATACAACGCACAATCTATATAATCAAAACCACATTTTATATGGTTAGTGAGCTGCATGTAGTCAAAATTATTCTGTTAAAATCTTTACCCCAATGATTATTCGTTAGAACCGACACTAGCCTTGCTATATCTCTATCGCATTATACAATCTTTCTTGTAAGATTTGAATTGGTAAAATAAACACGAATCTTATAACTACGATCTGGCTAGTACAATTTTCTGAGGGATTCCCACAAGATTCTCTTCTACCCATAACTCCGAATTCCGATCAATGGTTAGTACAAGATTCTCTATTCACTCAAAAAAAAAAAGAGTACAAGATTCTGTACAGAAAATTGGTAAAGATTCTTTGAATGGACCTAGTAGGAATATTTATTTTGTGTAAAGGACAGCATCATGTCTATTAAAAATTTAAAATACAAACTGTTGGTAGGGTTTCAACTTTCAAGAGGAGTATCGTACAATAAGTTTTACGAATTGACAATTTATAAGGTTATATCTGCAATAATGAGCTTTAGGTTTTTGAAAAATCCCAAATTGAAGAGATTCCGAGAGGAAAGAATTGAAACCGTTGAAACATGTGGGTTCTGCTTCAAACGTGGCATTGTCGGGTGGGTGGGTGATGACATGGCAAATGCAGAGCGGTGAGCCGCATACACATGCTTCAATGAATAAATAATCCTAACCTCACGCATTTTTCTTACGCACATTCACTAATAAATATTACCATGGATACCAATAATTTTGTTTTGGACTGCATCACTATTCGAGTGGGGTCACGTATTGCAAAGAAAAGAAACTGTCAATTTTTTATGACAATTATAATCACAATTTTATTATTATCGTCAACAAAAATCTCAATCAATACCATAAATATCTTCAATGTTTTATTATGTTGGACAATACAACTTTTTTTTTACAATTACATAAGCTTGATTGATTGGACATTATTAGTATAAAATTGAACAATTTAAAAAATTCTATCTTTGATTTAGTGATAAAAGCAACCTCTTAGATTCTCAATGCGAGAGGTTGTAAAAACAACAATTTAAAAAAAATGTAAATTTTAGTCTCCAAACACAATTTAATATAGAGATCAACTTAAACAGTTTGGATCGACATTTTGAAATTTAAAATTGCAAAATATGAGTGTGAAGCAAAACACTCTCTTTACTTTATGAAGCATCATAGCCCGACTCTTATAGTATATTATATTATTTAGCCTTACAATCTTAATTTTTTTACTATATAATTCTCAAGGGAATAAGGTGGCCTTTTAAGAGATGATCACTTCTTAAAAACAAAAACAAAATAGATGAGAGAGCAGAGCTAAAAAATATTACTTGTGAAGTTCTTATTAATTTAGCAGCTGCTTTAATTAAACATTGAAGAAGGCATGACAATTTTATTGAGTACTGATTGATGAGAATTATAAGCTTTTGTTTGGTTAAATTGTGAGATCAGCTTGACTTTTATCTATATTTAAATAAAACTTCTATACTATTTAATAAACATATCTAATTCAATTAGTTAAGACATAAGTAGCTAATTTTAAGGATACTAAATGTGTAAATTAATCTAAGCTCTTTCATTAACTGAAAACTTGTGAATTAATCAAAGCATTACTCTCAGAGAGGACACACATGCACGAATCTTGGAGTGCATTTGGATGAGGCAAAGAATAGTACTAATTCTAATTAGCGGCTATTTCGAACTACTATTCTACACTTGAATGTATTTGAATTAGCAAAAAGTGACTATTCTTTGTTTTTTTTTTTTTTTTTTTTTTTTTTTTTTGTGGAGTTAGTATGCTATTTTGCTAACTCAACTAAAGGTGAAGTTAGCTCACTATATATTCTTACTAACCTGAGTCTTGATCCAAACGTATCCTTAAAGTGTATCGGACAGTTCCGATATCTATCTGATCTAAAGGATGCATTTGATGCTGATCAAATCTACACTTTACTCTAAAAAAAAAAATGAGATTCCATGCATCGATCTAATATCAAATTAATATAATTACACTTTTCTCTCAAGCAAAAGAAGGCAGTCTATTGGAGGTAGCCAGTATATATGTTGAGCTTATCCATAGGATAATGGAGAATAAATGTGGTCATATACATTTTTAAGCTAAAGGACATGAGGAAACTTAGGAATATATTGTTTTGAATATGAGCATATTAATTAGTCAATTAAGTTCCACCATGGATCTTCTGTACCACTGGTCAAAGTTAGATTCCAATATTGTGCTATATTTATCTTTCTCATGTTAAATTAGAATAATTTATAAATATTGTCATCACACTCATAAATAATTTCTAAATATTTAATATTTCAATCAAAACTTGAAACTTGTTTGTCTCTCCACTAAAAACAAATAACATTTCTCATTCTCCTTTCTTTAATCTAATTATAAATTTTATTTAAGCTTATTATTGATCTTTTATTTTAAGATAAAAAAACTAGTTTATTCTTCTCTTGAAACGATTGTGCTCTTACTGTCCAACTATGATCAATATTTTTTTGGATTATAATCAATCATATGTGAAAAACACTGGGGAAGCAGTTTAAAAATTTTAAATTAAATAAAGTTTAAAAAGGGTTATTCTAATCAATCAAATAAAAGTTCAAAAGTGAATTAAAGAAAGAGAAAATGAGAAAAAGATATCTATTTTTATGGGAAATTAAAAATGTTTTTAAGTTTTGAGGAAAAATATATTTAGAAGTTTTAAAGTGTGAGATAAAACTCAAAAGTCCTTAAAGTTTTTTAAATGACAAATATTATATTCCATTAAATAACTAATTATTTCAACATGCACTTAAGTATATTACAAACAGTGGCGGAACTAAGTACAAGCAAAGGGGGGCCAGGCACCCCCCAACTTATCGGAAGTTGCTTAGTCGGGTGGTTATTTTTATATGATTTTTACCGATGCATACTGATTGGCACCCCCATGCAGTTGTTCTTTCGTCTTTCAGCGGCTTGTTCCCCTCTCCTCCCCCTCCCTCAAATTCAAATCCTGATTCCGCCCCTGATTACAAACAGATGTTTGTCCAATTAATTCCATATATTCCCTTGTTACTTGTTAGGTTATTTGAAAGTTGCTATTAATTATATATCAGTGCTTTTGTTGCAAATTTAATTATAGAAAATGTGTACCACTCTTTTATGATATATTATCTTAGACATGCATCATGATTGTGTAAAGATATCACACAACCTAACCAACCAATAAACGAGCAAAGATTCTTTCAAAGGAAGAAGGAATCAATAACAACATGGGGCTTCTTGTCATCATCAAAAGAAAAGCCACTTTGCTTTGAGGAATCTCTACCAGTGAGACTTTGAGAAAACAAACAAATCTCATCATCTCATCTCCAGTTCATACCTACTTTTCTTCACCTTTTACAATTTCCCACCTTCAAATTCTCATGCTATCATACTATGCTTGAAAACAAAATTCATGAGTGTTTGTTTCGTTGAAATATTTAAATTTAATTATATTTTAAAAAAAAATCAAAGTCCAGATGTTTAAAGTTTAATTAATGTCTATAAATAATTTTTATTAGAATTTTAAACTCACAACCTCTCACAGAAAAGATGATACTGTTATTCTTTATTAGCAGCAACAGGTACAAGGCCATGTACTTACCAATGGTTTTATAAGGTTTGGATATAACAGAAGAAATCCTTTGCGGTCTACATCTCTATAAAAACCTACTAAAGGCGCAATGTTATGTTCCCCTTCAATTTCACCTTTATTTTTTGCCTTCTTTGCAATTGCCCTTTCTTGTCCTTGTGAAAAATTCGGTTCCACTTTATGAAGATATTTTTCTATAAAAATAAATATATATGTTACAATATTTTCTTGGACTCCCCGGTTCCTTTTCATGATAGTTAAACACAACATGCACTTGCGGATTTAGGATTTTCGTCAGAGAAGAGCAAAAAAAATAACAAATTGAATTTGAATAGTTCATCGGATTCAAATCCATTAGCTAATCGGGTATTAGATAAAAAAAAGTAATGTTCTAATTTATAATTTCCAATAATCTGACTTCTAATTTTCTAATTTTCAATACTCTGACTTTTAATCCTAATTACCAATTAAAATTCAAAAAAATTATCATAATTTTAATTCTAAATTTAACATTAATTACAAACCAAAAATCTAGAAAGGGGCAAATAAAATTCTAAAGGGAAACAAAGTCGGTCTGAACCTATAAATTTGTATAAAATTTCAAAATTTAGAGAGGGCAGTTGACCCTTTTTTAACTAAGTTGGGTCCGCCCCTGACAACATGGTTTTTTTTTTTTTTTTTAAGGAAAAACATGTGGGTCAGTGTCCATATTCATTTAATACAACATGGGGTTGTTTTCATATATATTGACAAAATGGTGTTCGAAATATATTAAGGAGATTGTTCCTTAAAAAAAAGTTAATGAGCGACCAATATATCTTAATTCAAAGAGTATAAGTTCTTTAAGGAGGTGGAAATAATTAAAACGGGACAAAATTAATTAAGGTACTAATTAAGGTGGCCAAAGACTTAATTAAAGATGCTTAATCCGAGTTTTCCAAACAGGAATATTATATTGTACTTTATAGTTTCAAGAGTTTGAAATAATATTGCTTGTACTAATATTTAAAACGAACAAATATATAAAAGGAATCAAACAGTTAACATCTAGTAAAATAATTTAGAAATCAAACTTAAGGAGATGCACAAGGAACCAAGGGATGAAGGGAATCAATACATCAATGTCAAGTTGGAGAATAAATATTTCAAAGCAAAGATTTAAATTGTGTTTATTGCATCACAGCAGAATGGCTAAAAAAACAGTGCTATGTCTATATATAGCGGCACTGCTATAGCACAGAATAGTGCGCTACAGTGTTGATAGCGTCATAGCTTTTATGATCCGAAGTGGCGAGTGCGCTATTTAGAACCTTATTTCAAAGCAATCAAGTTAAGAATTAAATAACTTCAGGGAGTTCAATGCTCATTAATTAAATTTATGTAATCAATAATCAAATTCTATATTCAAGAGTTCAATGCTCATTGCACAATTAAGATTTAGTACTGTTCGAGTTCTTATTAAATCAAAAATTATATTAATTAAGATGTAGATTTAATTTAGAAAGTGAATTCTTAAATCAGTCAAAATGGTAATTATGATCAAGTTGGTAGTTAATGGGAGGCATTAAGGCGTTTAAGGGGTAAATATTTTTAATAGAGCTGCTTTGACTTCATGCAGTACACATATCATATGCATCGATGTTTTGATTCTATAATCCGTGCACTGCATGAAATCAAAATGGATTTGTTAAATCTGTAAGAGTATATATCTTCCGAGATAAGTCAAAACTTTTGAATTTATTGAAATCGGATCATTTATTCAATCATCCGAAAGTATTAATAAAAAAATGGGTAGCTTTAAAAGTTTGGGCTTTAGAAATCTAGACGGTCTTATTTTTTATGGATCAACTTAAAATATATTTTAGAGATGTGGAGTCAATTTTAAGGTGCTATCTATCTATTCAAATTAATGAAGGGATCAAGCATTAACGCCTATATATCACTCAATAGTCAATGCTAGGATCGAGACATTATGCTCTCCAACGGCTAGTCTAGTTGTTTTAGATAACTATGCTACGACTAATTTGTTATATTATTATCTTTAAATAATAATAATAATAATAATTGAGGAGAGTTCAAATGTCTTAATTTTTTGTGTCTCATATATTTTTTAATTATCTAGCAATATAAATTCTAAAATTTATATGTCAAAATAAAACTGTTAGATGTGATATACATTATTTTTTATATATACATGTACAAAATTATCACTTTTTCGATTTTAATTTTATATAAATCAATAAATTGAGAAATTGGTGTTTATAATTTATCCACATCGGTGTATTTTTGCAAGTTCTAAATACTAATCAAAACATAATCAACATGTTGTAAACTTTTACGTGTGCATAGAAAAAATGATATATATATATTATATTTAACGGTATTATTTTGACATTTAAGTTTTAAAATTTTAAATTATTGTAATTTAAAAAATCAAAGTGTAAAAAGAGAGACATTTGAACTCTCCTAACAACAACGACAACAACAATAATAATTGACTGATATTTTATCACCTTATTAGTAGATTGAATTAATAGTTGGTATTAAATATATAAATAGAAATGTGAAGATGAAAAATTGTGATATTTTTTTTCTTATAAAAGGTACTGTTTTTGATAATAAAGTTGTTGTACTAAATGCACCTCTAATTGAACAAAAACTGAAAATAAATTGCAATTGAAAGTAAATAGATGAGTTTAGAGAAATTGACACTCGGGATGATAACGGAGTTCGGCAAAACAATGGCCTACGTCTCTGGGGCGTCGCAACCTCTTTCTAGGTGCGCCTTTCTATTACCCAATATGAAAGGATTACAATTGTGAACCGTGAGCCCTTACAAACAAGGGAAGTCACACAAGCTACTCAAGAACAAGAGAAACACTCAATAGATCACTTTAACCTAATCTAATTAGAGATTAGTGAAGTGGATTTGAGGTTGTTTGAGATTGATTGAAAGATATTGAAGTTTTAAGCTCAATCAACAATGGTGGAACCAAGCTCTCAGAAAATCGTCTCTTTTAAAGTTTAGGGACAGCTAGGTTGGATTTGAAAGTGATCCCTTCAGTCTATTTATAATGGCAGCTCAAAAATGAGCTGTTTGACATAAAACGTTACCAACGTTTTATTAAACGGTACAACGTTTTATTCAAATGCGATTTTAGGGTTTTAAATCTCTGACAGCTTAGTAAAACGTTACCAACATTTTATAAAACGTTACAACGTTTTAACTTGTAAAAACTTGATCAAAATAGAAGTTATTTGAAGCTTAATTATTCCTGAAACGTTGCAACGTTTTATAAAACGTTACAACGTTTTAGAAACGTTACAACGTTTCATGTTGGTACAGTTCAGCTGTGCTTCAGCAGTTCTAAAGCTATTAATCATTACAACGTTTGTAAAATGTCACAACGTTTGTAAAACGTCACAACGTTTGTATAACGTTATAACTTGATTCTTCTTTTCATCAGTTTGTTGCTACTGATTATTATAAAACGTTACCAACGTTTTGAAAACGTTCCTAATGTTTTATCCTAATTTAATCAACCTCAAATATACTTTACCAAGCTTTTGATTTTACAATTTGTATTCTTGATAAAAGTCTTCGTGATTTCTTCAGTCCAAGCTTATTATATCGTAGTTCTTACTCTTCTTGGACCTATATGTTCTCAAAAATAGAAGAAATCGTAAAATTTAATAATTGTATGTTTTTGCAAATTAGTCAAATAGACGTAAAAGATTATTGTACGAACAACAAAAGTTTCTTTTTTACTCTTAAAGAAATAATGATAAATAATGACTAGTTTTGGTATCCATCTTAATAAATAGTAAAACAAAATTCCAAAAAATATAAAATTTGATCTCCAAGCACATTTTATTGTGGAGATTACATTTAACGGTTTGGATCGATGATTTGGACTTTGAAAATGTAGAAATGGTTGTGGTAACTTGTTATAACTCAAAAATTGATGTAACTTGTGTTAGTTCGTAATAATGTAGAAGTTAATAATACGATAATTTATCATAAAGCTTTGTTCATGAATTGGATGATTAATATCATTTTGTTACCTTGAGTATTATTGCATTTATGGATCATTTCGAGTTCATGACTGAAATTGTGAAACTCCATAATATAGATGATATATACTCTTAATCTTAAAAGGTCACTGACCAAGGTAATTAGCAGGAACACTAATTGCCGCTATAAGGTTAGTATGTGGATTAAAAGATGGTTAAGTTTTACAAACCACCTGACACGAGATATCAGTTTAATCACATAGATACATGTTCTAGGAACATGGTATTTGACAGACCTCAAATGAAACATTAAATAGAATTGTGTTTGTGTCATTTATGTTTTCATTCAATGTCACGTTCTACAATATGAGGTATTTATCGTTCCCACTGAGAAATATGTATGTGTGATTGTTATCTACCGCTGTCCGTAAAAAGCAGTCATAACGGTAGCATTCCCATATGTATAGCTTAGCTAAGAAAGTGATAGTCTACGAAGAATACTATTTGTCCCTCGTATTTTATATGAGCTATAGCATCACTGGGCCCCTTAATAGGGTAAGATTATCAGCGCGCGGTATGATTACAAGAGTAATCATATTTGATAATCTGCTCAAGATCAAGAAAAGATTAAGTTTACAAGGATGACACACATCTACCTTGAAACTAATCTGATAGCTGTGTGATATGCCTAAAATATATATATATTCGATCTGATTTTAATCACAAAATAACACCAAATATCTTGTATTTTGAATATAAAGTGAATAGATTACACTTAGGATCAAGTTACTGCGTTTGCTTGGTTTTAACTTACAGGAAATGAAGAAAAATGAAGAAAAACCGAAGAAAAACGCTCACTGCGAACACACGGTTTGGAATATGGCCAAAATAAGTACTTAGATGGATTTCTGGACGCGCGCCAATTTTAAAAAGGTATAATAAGCTATACCTCAAAATCCGTGCAAATGCACGGATCTCGATGCAGCCGCACTCTGGTCGCACAGGAAAAGTCCGAGCCTAGTGCGGATCTCGATGCATCTGCAGTGTGGATAGTGAAGACGCAGTGCGGATCCCAGTGCGGATTGTGAGGACGCAGTGCGGATCCCAGCGCGGATGGTACTGTAGTGGTGCGGATCGCAGTGCAGATTGTACTGTAGCAGTGCGGCTTGCTTGGCCGCACTGTAGCAGAACGCATAACTGCAGCCTGAACTTAAAATAGCCATAACTTTTGACTCGTAACTCCGATTAAGGCTTGCGACCACTTTTTGAAAAGCTAGGAAGAAGATCTACAACATGAAAAACTAAAAAAAGAAATTTGGAAATAGTGGGACGCACTAAACTCGCAGGCAGTCAGAAATACACATTTTTCAACACGGTTTTTATTTTTGGCGCACCAAGGACACGTTTTTACAGTCAAACGTGGACAAGGCATCCTGGGAAACAGTCCAAATATAACACCCACTAACTCCACTTCCTAGGCTCTTAATTGGGCACGGTCCTTGGCTATAAAAGAGGAGATTGATCTCTTCGCAAAGATCATCATCCACACTCATCTCTTCTCATCCCATCCATTATCTCTTGACATCCCTCTCTATCTCATCTCTCTATCTCTTCCCATTCATTCTTTCATTCTCTCTCTACACACACACACAATACTTAGCGATAAATTCTGAAGTAAGGAAAGCTTTCAAGCAAGGAGAAGAAGGGTTTCCTGAGCAAGAAGTCGGCAAGATTGAGGGCTTTGATCAAATAAAGGGTGTAATCATTTCTTTATTTCATTTATTCTTACTTTTGTCAACTTTTGTAATGGATCTCTCCATGAGGGAGTAGATCTCTCTCTAGGGGTTTAGGTCAATGCATGAACTTGTTTAATTCTATTTTATTCGATTATTTGTTTTTATTATGATTGTTTTATGGGATTTGATTGTTAATTTATGTGATTTAATCATTTGTATTAATTACATAGTTAGTACTTGAATTGTAGTATCCCGTTTTGGATTCGAAAGAACCAAAATTGACTGTGATCAATAGGATAGTACCAAACTATGAATGCAAATACCTTAGGTTTAGGTTAAGATTGTAACCAATTTAATTTAAGCCGGAATTCTAGAAATTAAGGTTAGGAATTTGGTGAAGAACCTAATCGTGAAGTCAAACCCTAATTAGGACATCTCAATTCAAATCGGGTATTGGTATGATGGACTTAATTGCGAAGTACTAATATTTGAGGAGAGGAGAGACTAACAAGAGCTTTAGGTCTAGGTAGCTAGGGTGGGGAACTTCATTGAGAAGTTCGAGTTACCTAGGCACGTTATTAATTTACGAAAGTAACCCTTAATAACATATTAGGTTAGAAACCTCATCAAATCATACGTGAATTCAAACAAATATCGAATTAATAGAGTTAGCAAGGAATTGTAGACCAAAGACCCCTAGATCTCTAAATCTTGAAAGCAAACCAATTCCCTTCTTTTACTTTTATTTACAATTATTATTTCAAACTCCTTTCTTTTGGGTATTGAACCCAACTTTAGGAATTGTTAGAACAAACCCCCCAATTTACTTTTATTGCACTTTACTTTATTTTATTTTCTGAAATTTATTACTAAAGTTTGAACTAAGTTTTATCGTACTCCCTGTGGATCGATACCTAAAATACTACTTTGATATAATTGTGCACTTGCAATTTAACTCAAACGCGTGTTAAAGGTTTAAAAAGGTACATCTTATTGTACTGAAACTTTGTGCATACGCTTTTGCGTGCATCACTGTGAGACAGAAGAACAGACACAAGTAAATTGTTTACTGGATCGTGATATTGTACTGTATAGTATCATTTGTGTAATTAGATGGTCATGATGTGTTGCCAGACGCCACCCATGATTATAGAAGTTAAAACAGTTTTAACTCTATTTACCAACATAGCACAGATCCTATTGGGTCATACCATATAGGAGTTAATCGGAGAATCTTATTGTTATTGATTATAAATTGGTTATGATCAATAGTAATATGGTTATAATTAATTATATGTGTTATAATTAAATTATAAATGTTATGTAAAAATAACAAGCAAAAACATTGGTCAATTTATAAACGTGTATGACACGTTGTATAAAAGTTAACCGGTTAATTTATAAATGTGCATGACACGTTGTATAAATTACCGAAACAACAACCGCAAGAAAAATATATATAATTGTTCAGAATAATTATACGAATATTATTTGTGTTCTGGCCGAGGGCATTCGAGTCTTTTCAGATTCATCTTTATCCGCATAACATGTCATCGATCCTATCCAGATGACACGTCATCGATCCTATCCAGATGACACGTCATCGATATCGAAACAAACAACGGTAGAAAAAATATATATAATTGTTCATAATAATTATATGAACATTATTTGTGTTCGGGCCGAGGGCATTCGGGTCTTTTCAGATTCGTGCTTATCCGCATGACGTGTCATCGATCCTATACAGATGACATGTCATCGATCTTATCCACATGTCATCTTTATCCATTCAATGGCGTATCTTGTAAATAGGCATATGTTGAGGGGTATTTCGGTCTTTTGCGAACCTCCTCAAAAGCCTATAAATAGAGGGGTGCATGTAGAGAGAAAAACCACTAATTCACTTGTATCGTTTCGTGCAGAATCGAATCGGTATTTTCTCTCTTTCTCGGTTTCTCTCCCAAATAGTGCTTCAGTTGAGAAAAGAAAGTTATACGTAGTTGACGCATAATCTTGCGGGTTGTTGTGGAGTATATTTACGGGGTCGATGAATAGTGTTTTACCGAATTTCGCGGTATTTCAGTTTTGCTCATTGATGAAACTGAGTAACCGAAAATTCGTGTTTACTGGTTTTCATCTTTTTCCTGTGAAAAGTGTTTTTGCAGGATTCCGCGATTTACGGTATTTCTGGCAGAAGAAATAAACCGCTCTCTGGTTAGTCCTGGTGGATAACCGATAGAGGCATCAGATATCTGATGCTCCGAGACGAGTCGATTCCTTTCGTGATGTAGCTCTACACGCTCGGTCTGCATTCCAACTGTGATTTGGAAACAAGGTATAAATATGTTATATTAATCTATTTAATTGGTAAGTAGATTAAAGTTTTAGAAATCAATCATGGAGTAGATCTGTAAAAGGATCAAATTGGGTTTCGATGCCAAAAGAATACTGAAGGTGGATCGCCTTGGAAAGTTTCTTGACATACCCCGTTTAATCCTGAGCTTAACTTGGTCGTAGAAATTTTTGTTCTATGGTCATTTCGCACCTTAAGCCTAAATGGGTTTTGGTTACTGCGAAACCCCAAAAGTGGTATCTGAAACCCAACAACTTGATCCCTTGTGTATATATATATGAGGATTTCAATTACACCATTTTATGGTGACACATCTTGACATCATATTTTTATAAGTTATTTTTACAATTTCAAAATTCAAATAGTCGATCCAAACCGTTCAACGTGATATCCATATTAAAATGTGCTTGAAGACCATATTTTATATTTTTTGGAAATTTATTACTATTTATTTAGAATTTTTTAAAATTGTTGTTTTCAATGGTCCAAAATTGTCTCAAAACAACAATTTTGTACACATCTTAATAAATACTAAATTTTTTTTCAAAAAATATAAAATTTGGTCTCCAAGCTCATTTTAATATGGAGATCATGTTGAACTGTTCGGATTGTCTATTTGGATTTAAAAATAGCAAAAATGACTTATAAAAATATAATGTCAAGATGTGTCACCACAAAATGGTGTAATTTGATCCCTCCTCATATATATATATATATATATAGAGAGAGAGAGAGAGATTGACTTGGCTGAGCCATGGAGCACCAAGCATTTGTACTCCACGCCATATTTTAATTTTGAAAGTCCAAACAACTGATCTGAACCGTTAGATGTGATCTCTATATTGAAATATGCTTGGAGACTAAATTTTATATTTTTTGAAATTTGTTTACTATTTATTAAACCACTTTGAAAATATTTGTTTTACTGTGAACAGTAAAAAATAATAAAAACTTTTCTACCGCCGGATCAGTGATATTCAAAGTGGCTTAATAAATAGTAAAAAAATTCCAAAAAAAATATAAAATTTGGTCTCCAAGCACATTTCAATATGGAGATCGTGTTGAGTGGTTCGCATCGATTGTTTGAATTTTCAAAATGACTAAAATAAGCCATAAAGCACCAACATGATATAGGCCATGGCTCATTTGAGCCATCTCCTATATATATATATATAATTAAAGAAAAATAATAGGATTAATAAACCCCTATTTATTCTTTTTAGCTCCGCATCTGAATTAAATGCATATTTATATTTATGCGTGCATCTACTATTAGACTACTCCTAACTAGAGAACCATCTCTTTCATAGTTTTATGTCTACGCAACACAGGCCGACATTTTTATTTATATTCATTATTTAATATATTTGATCAGAAATAACTAATTTTTCAAATATTTTTTAAAAATACCAGGAATTTTTATTTCAAATTTATAGACACACTAGATAATTTAATACATTTATTATTTATTGTGTGCATTTGTTTATTTTTTTAATAGATTACGGTTTCGTTTATTGTTCAAAAATTATTAAAATTATCGATGATTGTTCAATATATGTCCTTTACACGATAATTTTTTTTTTCAAAATTCAAAGAGATATAGTACAAAAAAAAATTCAAACCGCAGAAAATTCATGCAGTTGGGTATTTTAAAAAAAAATCAAACCTTAATTATTTGTAGTAAAATATATTAAAAATTGAATATAAATAAAAATGTCGGCAACACAGGATATAGCTAGGTTTCTTTTATGCGCATCTTCATATGCACTATCCCACAAATTTAAGCTAAGCACATCTCTTCACTATAGTTATATTAATTAATTAGGGCCCTGATAATTGTCCCCCACTATGTGATCAACTATTTTTGTTAGAGAAAGGTATTGGTCCCAAAGGCACCTAAAGAGTGGGGGGGATAGGTCTTTTAAATTTTTTAATCTAAGTTATAAAGTTCTAGTGTGTTGTATAGTTATTCTTTGCGAAAACTCAAATAACTTGAATCTAAACTAAAATATAAAATAAATAATAGAGTTTAGAGACGCTTGACACGAGAGTTGTTTACGGAGTTCGGCACTAATGCCTACAACCTTCGAGATGGCGCACCTTTCTTTACCCAATGAGAAAGGAATACAAGGTGAAACCGGTGAGCCCTTACAAACTTGTGGAAAGTCACACAGTCTGAATAAGGAGCACTAAAGGCTCAAAGACAATCCGATTTGGTTATTCTTTGCGAAAACTCAAATAACTTGAATCTAAACTAAAATATAAAATAAATAATAGAGTTTAGAGACGCTTGACACGAGAGTTGTTTACGGAGTTCGGCACTAATGCCTACAACCTTCGAGATGGCGCACCTTTCTTTACCCAATGAGAAAGGAATACAAGGTGAAACCGGTGAGCCCTTACAAACTTGTGGAAAGTCACACAGTCTGAATAAGGAGCACTAAAGGCTCAAAGACAATCCGATTTGTGAGGACTCAAGGATTGCTAGGTGAGCGCGAGGCTCAAGATAACAAGGGTGAGCACAAAGGATCGAAGGGTTACAAGGTGTTTGTAGTAATAAAGATCTCTCACAAATCACTCGGATTATTGAAGTTGATTGAGTATGGTGGAGGAAATCTTCGATTGTTGAATGAGTATTGAAGTTTAAGATCTAGCAACTATAGTGGCTCTCTTGTGAATAGAGGAGATGAAGTTTGACGGCTGGGGCACACCTTAGAAACCGAGCTTTGGCTTCTATATAAATGGAGAGAAGCAAATCTAGGTTTATTTTTGTTTTCATATCTGACATCTGTCTTCCAAGACTTATACCGATCCATTAGTTCATATTCTGAACAAGATTAATACATATAAGTTGTAGATCTCGGCCTCCTGAGATTTTAAGCTTTGATTCACTCAAATCGAAGTTCGTATGACCAAACGGTGGCCAAAATACGAAAAGTGCGCAGGCTGACAAATCGGTAACGGTCTTGGCAATGGAAGTCTCTGTTTCAACAAGCGGTTGGAACCACTTAACATCGATTTTATGCAGTGTGCTTGGTATTTATTTCGTTATAACGGTTCCTGGACCGTTATAACGGTCAGCAACTGTTCTGGAAACTTTAGCACTCTTCAAACAGGCGTATCTTGGTGCTCGAGTGTCCGATTTTAGCATATAACCACTTTTCTGAAAGCTTGTGAAGAGTAGATATTGATTTTGAGCAGTGATGCAGTCAGTTATCTTAAGGATAAGGGAAATAGCCTCAACAACCTCAATAGTCTTGTTGCATTTCTAAATCTTATGAACCTGCACACATCTCAGCTCAAGGAAATTGTTAAATGCAATTTATGTATGTTTTGCAAATCTAGTCAAACAGATAAGTCGAGAGCTCCAAAAGCCAACAAAAGGTTGACACAGGGATGATTGGGGAAGATTGATGCGGAGATGCGGGGTCCATGATTGGGGATAAATACTTACAGGTATAGATATAAATACTTGTGTGACGATGAACCCGAAAGTATATCATCATGGATCTCATTTAAAAGATAAAATTGCGTATAATACGTTCGTGGTTTTAGATTCGCAAAATTTCTCATATATCGTGAGTGATGTGGATGACATTGGAAAAAAAATCCACCTCTAAAAAAATATATGATTCTTCTCTCTATGTAGTTTGAGTGGTCTCCTCATAAAATCATATCAAGTTAGACATGCAAGTATTAATATCTTAGTTTGCAAGTATTAATTTATTATCTTTCAAATATTTATACTTATGAATTTAATTAAATTTGAAAGATTATAATGTTTTGAATAAATTTAATTAAACTAGTTAGTTAAGTTAGTTTATGAAAAATTAAAATCTGTTTAAGAGATGCAGGGAGGATGGGAGGATGGGAGTGGGGACTTTCATATAATTATTCAATTAATTAATACATAGTTGATTACGTAAAGAAGATTTAGAAAATGATATCCAAGATATTTCTAGTCCTCTCCTCTCTGTTTTTTGTTTCTCCTTGTTTTGATAAATAAAAACAGGTAAGTGCTGCTGTTCTGAATGGAGGAACTGGAGATGTCCTGCCATAAAATAACTGTAGAGGATACTAACAATGAACGCATTAAAATGACAAACGGCATCAAATCGCCACGACAAGGGTTATCATTTATTCGAGCTAGCTACTTGTGCAGTACAGAGAAAAGAAGGCTCATCTCTTTATCTTCGTCGTTTGTTTGTTTCTTTTGGCTTAATTTCACTGTAATCTCTCAACCTCTTACCCCACTTTCCTTTTTCACTGTTTCAGTTTTGTTGCTTTGCTACTGCTACCGCTTCCACTTGTCGAGTGCATATCAATCACACGTGTGAGATCATATCTCAAGAGCATGCTTTCGATGCACATGATCTCTTTAAGATGCGTATCAGATTAAAATAGATGGTTCAGATATTACTGTACCAGATGCGGTACCTCACCGAAGAAAGGTTTAAAAAAAAGGATATATGATATTATATTATATATTAACAGCAAAATCGTCTTGTTATATAAATTACAAATTTATTTTCTGTAATTTAGGTAAATTTACGGATATAATATGGTACAAATTGAACAAAGAATTCATCTATTATTTCTCAATAATCAGTTTTACCAGTTCTTATGTGTTCATCAGTTGACTGAAGCAAAATCGAACATTATGCGCTTGTATAACTTGATCAGAAAAAAGTTATGTAAATTAAAAACAAACCCATAATGGAATGTATAATAATGACTAATTTTCTGGCATTATTGCTAACTGGAAGTACTGTAGAATCATACCAGATGCTGTCATAGTTCTCTTGCTCTTTTTTTACTGGTATGAAATTGCAACGATCACACACACACACATATATCCTTATCATAATACAAGACAAAAGTCATAATGTCACAGCAGTATCTAATGCTGTGTATTTTGGATTTGTCATGAAGTGGAGTATATATATATTCATCTGATAGAGCACATCACATAATCCAATTGCGGTTGCATCATTGCTTGGGTACCAAACCACATATACCTTAGTTAGATTGATTCTATAGTTGGTTTATTGTGCAAGCTGTAAACTGTGGATAAAAGGTAAATGTGCATTGAGATTTGATATTTGAGATCGACATACTAGTCTCAAGGCTTGACAGCGCATGCAAATGTTTTCTATTTCATATTTTCTTCAGATTCTCTCAATCAGTATAGCATCTTCAATCTAGACTTCAATTTTTTCACAATTGATATGCAATTGCCAATTGCAATCTTAGACCCCACTTCACATGGACTTGTTTGGCATCATTGCATCAAATTCATATATTTTTCAGGCCATCTATAACTGGAATCTGGCAAGGATCGATATATGATGCCATCTTACACATGATTCCCAACCATATCTCTCTCACAATAATTTAAAAATAGGTAAAAATAAAGAGGTAAAAGTCTCAAGTGGTTGATACCAGTAAACCATATTGTGCTGGTATTGCACAATTACAGTCTGATCAGAAGCAATTCTAGGTTAGAGAGAAATAGTTTCAATCTTTAGAAAAGAAGAGAAAAAAAAAAACTGATTTCAATTGACGGAATTCGAACAGAGATTCCAGCTTTGTTTGTTACAATACAAAACTAATTCAAATCTTGTTTCAGGAAACAAAAGTTTTGATGTACCAGCTAGGGTTTGTACCAGTGAGATGAATTGTCAACATGCCAGTCTTTCAAAAATATAGAACATCATGTATCAGTTAAATACTAACTAAAATCGACATCCTTGCAATCTTAAATTAATTAAAAATAATGCTTACAAATTGGATATTTTCGAGATCAAAATGATACTTTTAAATTATAAAAAAAATAATAGCGAAATTTTTAAAATTATTTGCGTAATTTACTCAAAAAGGGAGGGAGGGAGAGAAATGGAACATTGTTATCACGTGGTAGAATGGGGATAATTTTTTTTTTTGGTTTCTATGGGGACAACTTGACAACCCAAGAAGAAAATGGTGATCAATGAAAGTGTCATTTCTCTTTGGCCTTTTGCAACATTTATTGTGACCTTTATCCACAACGCTACATTTTTATTTGTATTCTTACAAAGTGCACAAGGTATCAACGGCTAGAAAAAGCAGAAATGATGATGTGGTATAGAATTACTGGTATATTTCAAAATTGGATTTACCTCTTGTGACTTGTGTCAAGTACGCAAAGGAAACACTGGTCCCGTGAACCTATTCGTTACAACTGCTTGTCAATGTCAAAGTAATATGCTAAATCTCTCAGACGAGCTGTTATTGTTTTTACTTTTCACATTTTTTTTTTGCTTTTCACTTATCCTCTGTAAAATTTTCTTTCATACATTATCGTGAAAGCACAGGTGCACAACATATTATAGATCATGCAATATGCTAGTGTGTGCTGTTACAATATCTTATTCTTGTTTCAAGTTTGAATTGAATTTATAAGATGCATTCTTCATATGAAGTATAAATAACTAAAACCAACTATAATAAGTATGATTTTCTTTTCATCTTTTTTGTTATTTCTAACATATAGGACCGACCCACCATGAGGTTTACATAGATCAACTGGGCCATCCTTTTCCAGCACAACAGAAACCATATGTATACAACTTGGTAGAAAAGCCTAATTAATGGAGTCTGCAAACAGCTATTATATGTTTAGATATCATGCTTATTTGCCAGTATGGCTTCTTCACATTCATCTCTAGTGTAAACTAGGTATGCAAGAGCAGCAACTGCAATTGAAGATTTGACTGTGACGAGGAGCATACTTGAACAAAAAACTCATTCTATCATTCAATGTGAATCCATTTGACAGAATAACTAGATGCAAGCCTAGCAGGTCCCAGACTTTTATTTTGGTTTTTACCAGAAAGCATCTAACATAAGCTTGAAAGGGATTTTTGCTCAGTAAGACTACTACAAGGAAGTTAAGTTGGTTCAAAAGTACATGTTGTTAAATTAAGATTAACAAAAAGAAGAAAGGTCATAAACTAACTTTGTTGTAAACAGAAAAAGATGTCAATAACCTACTGGGCCTCACTATAGGTCAGTGTCAACAGCACCATGTCTACAAGACTAAGAAACCCCTTCATTAAGTACAAAATTGCAAAATACAACACCCCGCACCCCCCCCCCCCCCCCCCGGGACCTCATTCCTTGATGAAATGAGGTACGAGCAGTCTTGCCATAGAGAAACCGTTGAAAGATTGAACTTTAAACAGGTCCTTCAACTTCTCATCGCATATTATGTTTCTCCTATCAGAAGGATCCTGTCAAATAATAAATGAAAATAACACAAAACAAGTCTAAAAAATAATTCTGTTGCAAGAAAATTTTCAATGGAGCCATAATTTGTTACTGTACATCATGTCCTCAATGGAGCCATAATTTCATCGATGAACAAACTAGACTATGGATCCACATACTAGAGGGACCATACCATAATTGAGCAAAAACCCATGCTAGATCCTCACTGAAACCCTAATTCAACCAGAATCCTAAATACATTTTCAAGTGTTGCATCTGATACAGCTGCCAGTAAGGGACCTGCCTAGTAGCGGTACAAAGACAAGTGCATATACTGATCAAAGCTCAAGTTCAGGTACGAGACCGCACACAGAAGAAAATTATTAGCATGAGTTGGTGAAAGGGTAAATATTGACATGCCAAATGGTGGAATTAATGAACTGCACCTGAAGGTCATTCTCTTTGATGTACGTCCACAAATGCTTGATCACTGCAGAGCGGGCCATACTTGTCTCACCAGTACCTAAAAAGTTGACTAGTTCTTCAGACAGTTGAAGTGGAATCATGAACCCTGTCACACCTGTCTTTTTTCCTGAAATATTATGAAATTTTTAAGGGGCAAAATAAAAGTATTCCTTTCCAAGATGGCTATTAATGTTTCAATTTTTTTATTATCTGACCTTCGCTCTTCTTCTCTTTCTTTTGTGGCTTTTCCTTCTCCTTTGATTTTGAACTTGTTCCAGTTACGTAGGAACTATCTCCTGAATTG
Source organism: Carex pumila (assembly GCA_033356055.1). Taxonomy (NCBI): domain Eukaryota; kingdom Viridiplantae; phylum Streptophyta; class Magnoliopsida; order Poales; family Cyperaceae; genus Carex; species Carex pumila. Next base: position 32,328 of record JARJHM010000557.1, on the reverse strand, counting down.
AACAAATAATTCCTTGTGAACAAGAAGTTTTCATGGGTTCCTGTAACTAAAACCTAAACTTGAAAATTCACATGTACCCTTACAAAATGGGGAACCCATTTTTACAGCATGATTTTTGGTGCGTAGTGTGTTTGATTTTTTTACGGACCAAAATGCCCCTACAGCGAAATAATAGAAAAAGAGGAAACAGGACAGGAGATGAGCTGGACAAAGGCCTTTTGGTCCATCAAAAAATCGAACGTTGCACGCATCAAAAATTACTCTGTAAAAATGGGTTCCCACAAAATGGACTATATCTTGTCTCATCTATTATATAACCACTACACCAACTTAAAATATACCGAACCCCATCCTACTTTGATCATTCCATCCTACTTTGATCATTTACGCTGCATGGAAAAGGAGGAAGAATGGTACTTTGACAAAATGGCATTTTTTGACAAAAACGATATGGAAGTAAAAACAAATACCGTCTTCTAGTGGCCATATATGCTTCGTCAGAGCCTTGTTCATCTGAAACATGTCGATTGCATTGACATTGAACAATTTCTTGAGCTTCTCATCGCATATTATTTTTTTCCTATTTTTGGGGTCTTGTAAATCCTTTTCCCTTATGTACCCCCACATTTTCTTCACTACCTGGTTAATGAATTCGTACAGAATTATATCTTCTTCTCTTTTTTTATCCCGAAGCACTAAAGCAACAAATAATGTACCTCAGTTCTTGCAAGAGTGGTTTCACCAACAAGGTCTTGTAAATCGGGAGAAAGGCTACAAAGCTTTGTGAAGCCACCCCCACCTCTTTTTTTTTCTTCCTTGTTACTGGATTTGTTCACCCTTTTACCAAATCAGAGAAAAAGAAAAGGAGTTGAATGCTGGGAAAAAAAGTTGGAGCTTTGCACAAAGCAAAGAATAGTAAAAGCACTTCTGCTTCAACTTCGATTGACCCACTCTATAGTTACATTTCCATAGTTCTTAAAAAGGAAGTCCTGACATTCAAAAACCTAATTTGGCGCATGTCACCATAAACTACATAGTCAATCATTTATATTTCCATTTTTGGTATATTTAATTTCTCAGGAGAAGATATAAGATATGATGGCCATCAATCCAATATTATCCTAATTAAGCACCAGTACTAATTATAGACAACTAAACTTACTGTGACCAAAATCAAGGTTCGAGAAAAAATGAGATCAATGATGGCTCTTAATTTAAATTTTAAAAATCTTGTTAGTTTTTCAGTGAAACATGACAGTCAAACCAGCATTTAAAGGAATTCACCATTTATGCTTTCCTAATGCCAAAGACAGCTTTTAACTACTAGTGTTAAATCATATATAAATATTCTCATAAATTGGTTAAAGGGAGCAAACGATGCCATTTCAATTCATTCAATCAAGCAAAAACCCTAATTGATCTAAGAAATGCCATCAATGGACCAGGAAAAGCATAAAACCCTAATTGAAGTACCTTCTCTTCTTTCTTGCACTATTACCAGACGGCTCCTGTTCTTCCTCCTCGTCTTCTTCTTCATCCTCTTCTTCTTCTTCTTCTTCCTCCTCATTTCCGTTCCCGGTATCTCCGTCTTCAGCTCCTTCTCCTACGTCCTCCTGCTCCGCCTCATTTTCTCCATTACGGCTGAGCTCAGTTGTAACAAACAACTCGACCTGTTCGCGTATGAAAGCCTTCTTATGTGAGAGGTCCGTAGCAAACTCCGCCTCCAGGTGGCGACGCACAGTGCCGGTGGTGGTGGTGGTGAGGTCCGACGACCGGAGAAACTCCTGGAGTTTATTCGTGAGCTCCTCATCGGTCGCCATGGCCAACAACGGAGAAACTGGTAATAAATTTGCAATTTGGTCCTTGGATTGCTTTGAGTTTTTTTTTTTTTTTTTTTCTTTTTTTTTTCTTTTCAGTCGCGTCTCTTCTTGCTTTCTTGAGAGAGACTCGCCTCCCTTTCTTTTTCCTTTTGTTTTCTATCTACTTTGGTTAGAACTCAAACTTGGATTGCCTCGGACGTGCAACTGTTGCTACTACCGACGTATCACTGACACCACGGCCCCACAATTTTAGAGCTTTTAAAAGTCTGGGGTATATGTATATCGGTTAGTGACCAGGTTATATCTTTCGTCTGTGTGAAGCCGCCACAGACATTCGCTGATCCATGTAGAAATTAATTGGGGCAGGCAAGTTGTTACTTCTGAATTAGATTTTTTATTATGATGCAGTATTAATTGCTCAATATATTTATTTTTTAATTTTATTTTTTTAATTTCGATTTAGTATTGATTGTTTAATGTGTTTATTTTTTAATTTTAATTTTTTATTTCGATTCAGTATTAATTGTTCAATGTGTTTATTTTTTAATTTGAATTTTTTTTATTTTGATTCAGTATTGATTGTTATTTATTTTCTAATTATTTTTTTTAACTCGGTTCAATATTTATTGTTTAATGTGTTTATTTTTTAATTTGAATTTTTTATTTCAATTCAGTAATAATTGTTTAATGTGTCTATTTCTGATTTGATGTCTACTTTTAGTTCAAGTTATTTTAATTTTTGAACTTATTCTTTATGAGTTTTGATCGATTCTATGTATTTCGTTTTTTTCGGATCTGCAATACTCTATTTCATAAATAGAATAAAAGAAAAGAAGAGAATAAGAAATATCTGATGATGAGATTAATTATTACAATTTTAAGAAAAAGGGTTGGCCAAACTTTTTGAGCCTTTTGTTGTTCAATATTTATATTTTGATTAAATATTTTACCTAAGCTTTAACTATGATTTTCTAATTGGCCAAGAACGGTCTAATTTTAAATTGTGTCAAACAAATTTATAATTAGCTTAAAAAATATTTCAATGCTGTGTTAATCGAATTTATGATTTCAATGTTGTGTTTTTTTTTTTTTTTCATAATTGTATTGCAAGATGGGATTTGTTATAGATATTAGGATTTATTTAAACTGATTATTTTTATAGAGTGAAATTATCTTATGTGTTGAACACAAAATTATTTTGCCTTACTGTCTTGATCAGGTCAAGAATAGTGAAATTTATAATTAGTAGTTAACAACAGTGATAAGCAGAGTTGTGCTATGAAATTAAAAAAAAAAAAAAAAGAATTGGACTATTGTGCATTGTAATGTATAGTCTTTATTGTAAATTAGATTATAATCTCTTGGATTTGAAGTTTAAACAATCAATCTAAAAGGCTTAACATATTTTTCATATTAAAATGTGTTTGGAGACCAACTTATATATATTTTTTTTTACTAGTTTTTTAGAATTTTTGAAATTTTTTTTTTTAAATTTCTGGACTATAGAAAAACAATGATTTTCAAAAATTCTCAAAAAAAGCAAACAATTTTCAAAAAGCGTAAAATTTGATCTCCAATCACATTTTAATATGGATATAAAATTGAACAGTTTGGATCGGTTGTTTGAAAATCAAAACCAACAATTTATAATTCAATGTACAAGAGAGATTATACATTGTAATGCACCATAACCCAATTCTCTATGTATATAAATATAATGTTGTGTTACTATATTACCGAGTCTCATAAATATTGTTTAATAAATATACGTAAATGAATAATGTTGTTGGGAAAAATATATTGAAAATGAATAAAAGAACGCAGAATGCATTTGATCACACTTTTATGATTTTTTATCTGAACATGCTTAAAGCATTATATTTTATGTGAAGTTGCATTTAAAAGGTGTTGATTTTGCCATAAAAATACACATCATTACCCATTTATGAGTTCATTCATGCAAATTATTTTCCAGTAAATTTTAATTAAAAAAGAAAAGGAAAAATAGATTCTTAATTATACTACCCGTTTATATAAATTTGCTCTAATAACTTTTTGCAAGATGGGCTTTTTTGGGACCGCATGAAGAAATGGGCCTAAATTTAAACAAGCGGAAAGGATTAGAAAGAAATGGGCCTCAATTATAATAATTGAACATTTTTTTTAGGAGACCCTCAAAATTCTTTAGATATAAATGGGCTTTTTTCATATTGATTGTTTTTATAGATATAAACCAACAACTGTCGAATTTAACTTAGCCGAACAATTTATATATCCGTTAGTTAATAATTTTATTAGTCTAGCGTGACATGATTTGTAAATGTCAATTCTACTCGTGTCAAACTATTCTATTCAACTCTTGTAATCCTGAATTTTGATGGATAGATTTACATTACTGATGAAAATTCAATTCAGAGATCTAAATTGATTAGATAAAAGTTGTGTGTATTTCATGAAACGGGTAGAAATCAAAACGAATCCTACCCTGAAATGTTGGAAATATACACATTAGTCCACGCAATCACACCAGAACGTAGTCAGGATAATCAACAGAGTGGTGCAAAATTTTAAGATTAGATATAATTTTAGAATTATTTTTAATATTAAGTGTTTTTTTATACATTTTTATAGAAAACTATAGAAATGGAAACATATTTTGAGAAAATATTTTCGGAATCAGACAAAATTTTATAATTTTTTCCTGATAAAAATATAGCATATTGTTGAAAAAAAAAAATTAAGCTAAGAGTGATAAAAAATATAGCATATTTTCAGAATCAGACATAATTTTATAATTTTTTATACCCAGCCCACCTCTTACTCACTCCACATGGCTCCGCCACTTAATAACACGACTTATTTATGTGTTTTAGCTAAGGTTTTAAATAGTGATGATTGCATCATAGCGGAAAGACTAAAAAAACAGTTATTGTGAATAACGTAGTTGTAACAAAAATTATTCTATATAAATTTTTTTGTTTAAAAGAAAATATTTTATATTTCTACTAATTAACAACATTATCTAAAGTTTTATAGAGATGACGAGTTAGCTCACTGAGTCTGACTAGATCTTGTTTTAAGAAGAAAATAAATGCTACGAATTTTTTGGACCCAGCCGAACAGTATAAAATGCACACAAATTCATACAAATTCACAAATTAATGCCTAGCCGAGCTGGCAAGCAACCTAGGCCCCAACTTGAACTCGTTAATTCTAAACCGAGCTAGTGGCGAGCTAGCTCGTTAACAACTCAATCTAGTAAAGAACGAGTCAAGTACTAATCATGATCGAGTCGCGAACTACAATCTTTTTTGCCACCCCTCCTTTCTTTCAATGGACATAAAATTTTAAGTACATATTTTTGGTAGGTGTGACACATTTTCATAGGAATCAAATCTTCTGCATCACTGGAGCAGAAAATTCCTACCCCTAGAGTCACTGTTGACGGGTCCGCCAAATATTTAAATTTTAAAAGTGATTCTATCTCCACCCGACAGTGGCTCTTGGGGGCTGCCCAGGGGCAACTGATCTCGTTCCATTTCATATATCTATACAACGGTTAGGCCTCATGCAATGATTAAACATCATTTTAATTTGTTACCTGGTATATGTATAACGGTTATTCAAAAGACAAAATTTAAGGTTTACAACGAGCATTGATTATGCGACGAAGCCACGAAGGTCACTCACGGTGAAGTAATTATATCAACATTAAATAAAGAAAAGGGTAATTATAACAACACGCTTTGCTTTTTGGCAAAGTAAAGGCTGTTTAATTATGCATGACAAGTCATATGACCGTTTTAACTTTTAATGTACCTTTGCCTATGGCTATGGCCAACGAGCCTCTGGACCAAAAAAAAAAAACTGAAGAGAATTTAATTGGCGGCCTTAAAACATTTATATTTTTTAATAGATGAGGGTTCAAATGCTTTTATTTTTTATGTCTCTATCATTATTTTTTTTATTCTTAAAAACGTTAATGGATCAAAATAAAATTATTAGATGCGATCTATGTTATTTTCTCTACGTGCTCATACAAAAACTATCACATTTCGATTTTGCTTTCATGTGAATCAATCATTTGAAAAATTAACATCTAGAAATTATCCACATTAGTACATTTTTACAAGCTTTTGATGACAACTAAAACAAAGTTGAAATGTGACAATTTTTTACACATGCATGGATAAAATGATGTAGGTCACATCCAACGGTTTTATTTTGTCTTTTAAGTTTTAAATTTTGAGTTATTAAAGTTCATAAAAATGGAGACATGATAGAAGCACAAATAAAGACATTTGAACCCTCATCTTTCAATAATCGTATAAAAAAAAATATATTTTTAATGTCATATCGATAATTTTAATATTACTTTAAATATTAAATTGTTGTAGCTAATTTCTAATTTTAATTCCCAAGAGTCATTTGAAGAGTTTCGCCTATACGGTAGGTAGTACAAAAAGATTGAAATTGGACTCTGTTATTTATTAAATTAGAACTCTCAAAACATTTTAAAAAAATTACTATGACTAAGTCATTTTATGATTATGATGACTAGATACTTATATTTATGAAAAAAGTGCAGTGTTCACCTGCTTAGTGTTTAATTAATTATTCATTCTCTTATTTGTTAATATTAATTATCTGATCTATTTAGGGAAAAAAAATATAATTGTTAATAACGCAAGTTCTAATTTTTTATATACATTTATTTATGTTTTGTGATATCTTTATCGTTAGTAGTTATGTACTATTACTATATAAATAAATTGACTAACAATTGGAACCCAGTAGCCCTAATGAAAGGTTCATCTAAAATGCCTCCCATGATATATTAAACAGAGGAAAATTTCATGTACAACCCTCAAAAAAGTCAAAATTATGTATTTCTTTTTCTAAAAATCATAGTATCATATTTACCCATTTAAATATAAAAAATGACAAATGTATCCAATTTCTTGCCTTTTATATTAAAACTCATTTTAATTTTATAAAATATATATTTTACCCTTTATTAAAAAAAAACAATATATAGTTTGTATAAGAAAAATGTTCAGTTTTTCAATTGGTCAGTTTCTGATGGCAAATAGTATGTTCTTTACTTGTGACACAAACACAGTGACATACAGACACGTTTGTGTGCGCTTTACAAGTACAAACAATGATCATCTTACATCACAATTATTCAATTATAAAATTGGATATTTCTCTTAAAGATGCTACATATATTATTTTGTAATAGAGGATAAAATGGATATTTTATAAATCTATAATGAGTATTAAAAGAAAATATAATAAATTAAGTAAATATGTAAGTTTTGAAATTTAGAAGGGTAAATATGAGAATATATATAATTTCAAAGTTTTTTAGGGGTATGCATGAAATCCCCCCTATTAAATAAACATTTCATTAGGGCAAGCAGAGCATGGAAATGCAAGATAAATTTTTTTATTCAAGTTTGGTAACATTTTTATCATTAATAATTACGTGCTTTCACTCTATACAAAAATAATTACTGTAAACAGACAACTAGACTGACAATTTATAGAAGTGATGGGCCCCAGTAGCGCTTGATATCTGATTAAGTAAACTTTTGATTAGGGCCAGTTGAGCATGTGCTAGCAATATCATATTTATATATATATATATATATAACATAACAATGTCAGTAAAAATAATCTTCAACCTTTTACCGCTGTCAGCGAGTCATAATTTAGTTCTCCTGCCATAATATGAATTCATGTCACGTAAGGTAACATAATATTTCCTTTTAGGTCTGAACCGTCCGATCAGAATCCGCACGACTGTTAAAAGAACAGATTGGCCTGAATTCTGATCGCACGGTAAGTAAATAAACAGAAATATTCTGTTACCTCAGAGTATATCAAATCGCAATGATATAAGTATATAACACTATTTTTCTCGGTTAGCGTAAAAAGAAAAGAAAAGAAAAGAAAAGAAAGGAGGATGTCGGAGACTCCGGTCGGTGGTTTCCAGGGAGACAGCATAGCTCCCAGTTTTGGTCCTTGTGTCTGTGGATCTCATGTGCTTCATCCCTGTAGCTTTCTTACATGTCATAGGATAATCTCTTATTTTTCCGAATTTTTATTTACACCATATTCCAAAAACAAAAAAAAACCTAGAGTGAGTCTATGGTACTATGCATATTACAATTTATTACCGTATTACGGCTCTATATTCGAGTTTTCAAATCCTAACGGTCGATCCGAACCGTTCATCTTGTTCTCCATATTAATATGTGTTTGGAGACCAAATTTTATATTTTTTGAAAATTTTTTACTATTTTTTTAGATATTTAGAAAATCACTTGATTTGAAAATTCTGGACCATAAAAAAACAGTGATTTTTAATAAATCTAAAAAAAATAGTAATTTTTTTTTTTCAAAAAATGTAAAATTTGGTCTCCAAACACATATTAATATGGAGAACAAGATGAACGGTTCGGATCGACCGTTAGGATTTGAAAACTCGAATATAGAGCCGTAATACAGTAATAAATTGTAATATGCATAGTACCATAGACTCACTCAAAAAAACTATATTTTCTAGGGAGTTTCAAAATACAAGGACTGCTAATTCAATATACAGTCTCTTAAAAATGGAGCTACATATTCAATTGGAGGTTCTGGTATTTTCTGAAGTCTCCAATTTCGGAGGGTTTTTTTTTAAATGGTATTTACAAAAGTTTCAGCTTATTTTCACTAAAGTATTAAGAATAGAAAAAATGATCAAGAATTTAAATTTAAATCAACGAAGTTATCATGATTAAGTACATTATGTATCTCCAATACAGATAGCAGTTTGTTATCAAATTGCATCTTTCCTTTAGTATTTGAATATGTGAATAATATGAATTGAGGTGATTGCTCTAGGAAAAATATTTTTCAAAAAATTGTGTATCATAAAAAATAGTGATTTAAAAAAATATTGAATGTAGAGTTTGCAAAAAATACTAATGAATGAATGTTTGTTGTGTCTTTCACCGATATTTCTACATGTTTTATTCATTAGTTGCTACTGTTTAGTTTTATTGTATATTATGTTCACTGTAAACTGGAGACTATTCTTTATAAATTCACTTACTAGATATATAAAATTATTTCGTAGCACTTCAATAAAAAGACATAATGTAACAATCATTGCAACAAGAATAGTTTTTCATTTAATTCATCCATTTTATGTATATGAGATATTCACAAATTTCTATAGAAGAAACAGTACCCAAAACTTTAATATTTTCGTGTTTTTTTAAATATTAATAGAAAATTCTCTCTTATTAGAGCATCTCCAACGGCTTGTAAATACAACTGCAAAGTCTTTATTGATAGTTAGAAAATTTGAGCTAACAATTTCATTTCTATTTTTAGAGATGCGAAACACTTCCATGTGACAAAAATCAGTGATTATCATTAAAAAAAAACACTATCATTAGCGTAACATAAATCTTTGCAATTGTTATTCTTACATGAATGTATCTATTTTGTAATTAGTGACTGGTTTCAATTTGACAACTGTTTTGCAATTGCTAATTAATTGCATCGATGGAGATGAACTTAGCCACATGTAAGACCACAGGGAAAGATGCCTCAAAAGAAAGAAACTTGCCACCGAAAAATTCATAAACGCGTTAAATGCGGCGCTTTGGATCCCAAGGCTTTTTTCCCGCTCCATTTCTCTACTTAAAAGCCACTGTCCCCCAGCGCTGTCCCTATTCCTTATCGCACACATCCACGCACACTCTCACACACAAGATCCAGTTTCCAACTAAAAGTTGCGAAACTCAAACAGATATTCACAAATGAGGCAATTTCTGGTGATATTTAAGGTTATTTTGTACATTTTGGTGCAATTTCAACTTACCAGAGCTGACGATCCGTACAGGTACTACACCTGGGTAGTAACTTACGGACCTATCTCTCCTCTCGGTACGGTTCAACAGGTACGCTTGCTACATTCAAAGTTTCAAACCAATATTTAGTTTTAATTTACACTTATATATGTGCTCGAAGTTGCTGTCTTATCTTTGTCAAGATTTAGCAAGCTGTGACTTGACCAAAAAAAATTGGCCAGAAATTTATTTTGATGCAATAACAATGTGTGATGACTGATGACTGATAAATCCAATAAAAATTCAAAAGATATTTATTTTTTTTTAAAAAAAAAAGTGAAAGAAGAAGAAGAAGAAAAAATGATTGACACTGGTAACAGACCTGAACTGGATGCTATATGAGCTGCAACTGCAAACAACCTGAACCCAAATATCCCAGAATCCACAAGTCACCAGAAACCAAATTACCAGAATTATCTGACCCAACAATTCACCACCTATTACTGTTCTCAATGTTTCGTTATCTTCAGCTATTAGCCTATTACATAATAATTTCTAATTTATTATTTATAAAATTGTTCTAGTTTTTTTAAAATATGTTAACATTGTTTTTTTATTTATTTGTTTGGTTTGAAGGGAATCTTAATCAATGGTCAATTTCCAGGCCCGAGAATTGATTGTGTGACAAATGACAACATAGTACTCAATGTCATAAACCAGCTTGACGAGCCTTTCCTCATAACATGGTACCAAATTACTTACCTTCTTTCAAAAGTGCATTCTCCGATCTCAGTATCATACCAGTCAGTCCCTTGTTCCATGTATAGTGTATACATTTACTGGGTTTTTAACTTTTTACATGCGAAAATGATGCTATTTTTAGTCTTGGGCCCCTCATCTCTGTAGAATTAATCTTGTATTGGATTGCTATTTTTAAACAATATCCGTAAATAATGCATTCAATTGCCCTTTGTTTCATACAGAATATTTCCTTTCTTTCTTCAGATGGCAACATGGTGGACTAAATACTATCTTTTCTTAACAAAACACATCTTGCCATATTATAAAATTGTCAAAAGAATTAGGATCAAATTGTACACATAACATAAGACAGAATCTTGTAAAAAAAACTAAAATTGCAATAGGGAGCACACCAAATTCTTTTTTAAAAAAAAAAAAAAAAGTATCAAATTCTCACTCTTTGATACGGTAAAGAATGATCAAATAATAGAGTATTTCAAAGTATAGTATCTCATGAAGAAAAACATATAAAGAGTATTTTATATTTAGCCTTTTAATTTTTTTTTGTATCTTTTATAAACCTGAAATTGTTTTAAAGAATTGTAGCATCTTTTATTTATTTTAAAGTTATTTTTAATTCAATAGTTGTTATTGGCTTCGATTGAATTTGGTCCCTACTTTGGATTCATTCTGGTCAATTCTAATTCTATATATATACTGGTTAGTTGTGTTTTCCTTTCCAGCACGAGACGCTTGCTAGAGTATCAATTAGCCTATATAATATGCCTCACCACAATAATAATTTTTTCACAGGAACGGTATAAAACAGAGGAAAAATTCATGGCAAGATGGGGTTTTGGGCACAAATTGCCCGATCGCACCGAATTCAAACTACACGTACAACTTTCAAACCAAGGATCAAATCGGTTCGTTCACATACTTCCCTACAGTTGGCATGCATAGAGCATCTGGCGGTTTTGGAGCGCTTAACGTGTACCAGCGGCCTGCCATACCAGTGCCGTACCCCAATCCAGATGGTGACTTCACTTTGTTGGTTGGTGACTGGTACAAAGCTGGACACAAGGTAAATCAAGTTTGGAGTCTTTGTTTTTCTTTCCTTGTTTAAGATTTTTATCAAACAGTTAATCAAACCTGAACTGTCGACTTTTTTTAGACATTGAGGCAAATTTTGGACTCAGGAAGTTCTCTTTCTTTCCCTGATGGGCTTCTAATAAACGGAGCTCAATCAACATCCTTCAATGGAGATCAAGGTACTCTATAGAATGATACTTCTCCATCTAATAATTTATTTTAATTATGTATTGTGGTATTAGTTGCTTACTACCTTTGCCCTGGATTGATATAATTTATTTATCTTTTTTTTATTCTTACATCAATTTAACCAGTAGTACCAGTTCAGCATTACTAGTGGCTGTGCAGTATTACTCTTGGTCCAGTGGCTTAAGAGAATATTTTTTGTTTATTTCAGGGAAAACATACCTCATCAGAATTTCTAACATCGGATTGGAGACCTCCATTAATTTCAGAATCCAAGGCCATGCTCTCAAATTAGTTGAGGTAGAAGGGGCCCACACACTTCAAAACTCATATGATTCTCTAGACTTACATGTGGGTCAGTCACTGGCCGTCCTAGTAACCCTAAACCAGCCACCAAAGGATTACTTCATAATCGCATCAACTAGATTTACAGACCAAGTACTTACAGCAACTGGAGTTCTCCATTACAGCAACTCAAATACACCAGCTTCTGGACCACTGCCAGCTGGGCCTACTGGACAGATTGACTGGTCCATGGACCAAGCCAGATCACTTAGGTACTCAATTTTTTTGTTTCTTTTTTTTCTTGTTACTGATTTATGAGCACAATATAAATAGATCTATATCTGAAATCAGATATACCAACTTATTGCTGCATGGCGTTTAATTTTTGATGCATACCTTTGAAAAGGAAAATTACCTCTCTTCTCTTGAATTTTCTGTAAAAAGGTCCTAATAATCTACCCTTTCTGCTTACACTTACACTCTAGTTTGGTAATTTATTTGGAATAAAAAGAACGAGGGAGAGAAAACAAGTAGCAAATAATCAAACATTTGGTCCCGACTTTTGCTTGGTATTTTTCATAACAAATATTACTACATATCAATGTAGGTGGAATCTGTCAGCAAATGCTGCTAGACCAAACCCTCAGGGATCATTTCATTATGGGTCGATACCCAGATCAAGATCCCTTATTCTCGCCAACTCAGCACCGCTAATCAATGTGAAACAGCGATTTGCAGTCAATGGGGTATCCTTTGTAATTCCGGATACACCTCTAAAACTTGCCGATAATTACAACCTCGCCAATGTCTTCACATGGGACAGTTTATCTCTTACACCAACAGCAGGCCCTGCTGTTCTGGGCACTCCGGTTGTGAGACTAAATCTGCATGAATTTGTGGAAATTGTTTTTCAGAATACAGAGACTAAACTACAAAGTTGGCATCTTGATGGTTATGACTTCTGGGTTGTCGGGTGTGAACCTTTTCTCCTCAAAAAACTTTTTGATCCTAGATTGTAGTTAAATTGCATAAATGTAATCAGTATCCTTTTGCTTTATAATTTGTGAAGATATGGATCGGGTGCATGGACAGAGAGTCAGAGGAGCAGCTACAACTTGGTTGATGCTACATCAAGGCACACAGTTCAGGTATACTGACAATAAAGATACATCTTAATAAGGAAAATTTCTAGTGTACCCATCAAAACTTTTAAAATAGCAGTCCATGCAAAACCAAATCATAACTACAGTACATGTACTAAATTAGATGCCATTTATGTATTAGAATGTTAAATATTGAACATACTAATGTATATTAAAAAATATGTAGGTTTATCCTAATGGGTGGTCAGCCATATTGGTATCCTTGGATAACCAAGGTATGTGGAATATCAGATCATCTATGTGGGCCCGGCAATATCTAGGTCACCAGTTCTATTTTAGGGTTTGGACTGAGCAACAAAGCTTGTCTAACGAGTATACTATTCCAACCAGTGCTTTGCTATGTGGCAAGGCTACTGGTATTCTTCACTAGTAGTGTTTGTTATTTTTTTTTTTTGATAATTCCATAATTTGGCTAGCTTATTTTTTGTCACAATAGGGTGACATGATGATAGAAAAGGTGAAATTCTGTAAAATTATTTTGAACCATTGATTTTGGTATCTTTGGTATTCAGATTGCTAAAATGTTGGGCTCCTGAATTTTAGTGTAATTAGATTATAAATTTTTTTTCTGTCCATGTTTATGTTGCTTTGAGCTCAAAAGAGAAATGTAAATCAGTACAAGGACTTGTTGCATTTAATTATAAAGAGAAAGTTAGAGATAAAAGCTCTTGTAAGTTGTAGGTTGTAACAAATATATTTAAAGGAAAGAAGAGAAAAGCATTAAGCAGTAAAGACTAAATTGGCATTAGCATCTTTGTTACATGAGGAGGGTTCAAATGCCTCCATTTTTTGTCTCTACATGTCTCTATTTTTCAAAATGTTAATAAATCAAAATTTAAATTATAAACATTAAAATAAAACCGTTAGATGTGATCTATGTTATTTCTCTATGTACTCATAAAAAAATATATCATATTTCAGTTTTGTTTTCATGGGATCAATCATTTGAAAAATCAACGTTTAGAAATTATCCATATTAGTACGTTTTTACAAGTTCTTGATAACAACTAAAATATAATTGAAATGTTATAATTTTTTATACATGCATAAATAAAATGATGTAGATCAGATCCAATGGTTTTAGTTTGACTTTTAAGTTTTAAATTTTAAGTTATTAAAATTCATAAAAATGGAGGTATTTGAACCGGCTCTTGTTACATATATATATGAGGAGGGTTCAAATGCCTCTATTTTTAAAAATTTTAATAATTCAAAATTTAAAACTTAAAAGTCAAAATAAAACCGTTGGATATGATCCATATCATTTTATCTATACACGTGTAAAAAGTTTTGACATTTCAATTTTATTTTGGTTGTCATCAAGAGCTTACAAAAAACGTATTAATTTGGATAATTTATAGACGTTGATTTTTGAACTTATTGATTCACAAAAAAATAAAATTGAAATGTAATAATTTTTTGTGAGCACATAGAGAAAATAACATAGATTACATCTAACAGTTTTATTTTAACTTTTAAGTTTTAAATTTTAAATTATTAAAGTTTAAAAAATAGAGGCATGATGATCCCAATATGGATTGCAGTTCTTACTCAACAGACTCTATTCACTCCTAGACATTTAGAGATCAGAAGTTTTACGTTTTTTAAATCAGCTTTTGTGTGTGTAATATGTCTCCTTATGAATCAGTTTATGTGTTAGTTTTGCCTATCATATGTAGTGTTTTGTTTCTGTACTTTGAAGTATGTCCTCCACACATTTTGTATGAACAATGTTTACCGTTTCTATAAGAAACAGGTGGTATTAACCACTTTTATCAAAAAAAAAAAAAAATAGAGGCATGATGGAGACACAAAAAATGGAGGCATTTGAACCTTCCTCTCTCTCTATATATAAAGTAACGCTACGCTACTTTGCAAATTAATTCGGCTGTTTTAATTCGTGTTTTCTGACCCTTTGATCTGCTTGAAAAATTATGTTGATCGGATTTAAAATTGGCGGAACAAGACGTCTCCTATGGAGCCCCCTTTACATTTCCTTTACAATTTTCGCAAATGGAGGCCTCCAATTAAAACCCTTTTCATAAATAAACCAGTGAAATCTCATGAAAATCAGAGAGATTTGATGGGAGTTCAATTGGTACTAATTTTGTTTCCGTCAATACCCTTTTTATAAATAAACCCTTCACTCTTTCGGGCCCTTTTCCTGATCTCTCCTTCTCTCACACCGCCACGGCCTATCTCTTTCAATCCGCTGTCACAAATCCTCATCAGTATGAATATTAAGTTATTCCAATACCATAAACAGATCTGTACCAGATTTATATTGGTACTACTCTTGATTGTCCATAATGGTACATATTTATGAAATTAAACATAATGGTAAAAAATACGGAATGTCAGTATGGGTCAGCATCCATTAAAATGACCTTTTTTTGATTCAATCATGATATATATGTCTTTTTTTTTTCTTTCAGATTTTGAATTTTTGTATAATCTCTTTTCTGTTTATTTTCTTTATGTATCTTATCTTTGCTTTTCTTTCCTTTTTCATTTCTTTTTTGTAAATAAAAAAAAATGCACATCTAGCGTCAGAGTTATTCAATTGATGGTCTGACTGATACTGGTACATATTAATAAAAGCGGTACACATATTTTAGTTAGGCATAAACAGTATTTCAACAAATAAACACTCAAGTAAGAATAAGGATAAAAGCATCATTTTTATTTAAAGTGAAATTGTTTTCTTCTTTTGTACAGACTTTTCAATCATAAATTAGAAATAAATTTAAATTTTTTCTATTTATATTTCGATTAACATAATTCAATTGAAAATCATTTCTATTGAATACTATTGAATTGAAATCAATTTCCAACAACTGTTGTATTCCGATCAGGCCCTTAGCCCAATTGGCCCACAGTAAAACACAAAATGAAGAAAGAAAACCCACTCGGCCCAGATGACTCTTGCAGGCCCAACCCATCAGCTTCATCTTTCTGTTTAGGCTTCTTTTCATTTTCATCACAAATGGAAATTGAGTAAGATGAGGGCCTGATCGGAATACAACAGTTGTTGGAAATTGAAGATTCGTCAATTTTATTTCCAGTTTTGAAGGAAGAAAGTTGGTTCCGATCAGACCATGAGTGAGCGTTCTTTTTGTACCAAATAGAAGGCGCGCTTTGGTTTCTCTCTCTCTCAAGCACACGACAACTCTGATAATTTTACCAAAGAGGCGCGCTTTGTTATTACTTTATGTGTGTCCATTTTCAAGTTATTTTCAATATTTTGCAAGGAAGAACACTTACAAGTTCCTTTGGTTTTATATGATCTTAGGTTAAAGAACATAGCTGAGTATGAAGAGTGGTATGGCCAACCTCATAAAGCACCTGAGCTACAGGTCCCTCTTTCTCAATACACCTTTCATTTTTCATAAATTTTTTAATCTTTTTTTTTTTTTTTATATATGTATTCATAACATTAGGGATGTTATTTTATATAGGAGGAAGCAGTATATGGTTTGACAGAAATATCTAGAGAAGAAATAGAAAATGCATGGCTTGTAGCGAACCCGGGGTGTTATCCCACTTCAATTCAATTGCCTCTTATACCTTTCATCAAGGTTTTCTAATTCTTAATCTATAGTGCTTTACATCTATGCAAATATATTTTTGATAGTATATGATTGTATTGATTTTGCATCTTAGGCGGGGCTAATTGAACTAAGAAATATCATATACCGAAATTGCTGAAGGAATTCACTCTTATGGAATAACCAAACATCGTCATGGTACCGATTTTCATATGTATTACATAATTTTTTCAATTTATGATTTTAATTTTATTATAACTATTTACTTTTCTAATTCTTTGTTTGAGCCTTGTTATATGAATTGCAAGTTTTTCTTAAATTTAGCTTTAACTGTATACAAGACTTCTGAAATCATACATAAAAGAGGTGTTGGTATAACATTTAGCAATAGTTGTAAATTCATTATCACCTCTTTTAAGACCAAACTTTATAAGAAACTACAAAGTGCCCCGATATGCTACCTATTCAGTGTACAAAAGAAAACTCCACAAAATCTCTCAAAACAATTTTCTTATTTTTCTTTGGTAATATCAGTACCTGAGATTGAACAAGGGCTTGCTGGTGTGGCTAATTCAAAAGTGACCGTCAGCTTCACACCTCATCTCATGCCCATGCTACATATGGCTTTTTTTAATTAGCAAAATGTTTACTGTATACCCGTAGAGAAACTTAAAATGTCCCATAATAACTGTCCTTTGTGCTATCATTCGATGATCAAAATTGCTCTCTGAGAAAGATGTATATTTGTTTAGGGTAGTTTGGGAGATTACTATATTTACGGGTATGCAGGGATGCTTTTTATTCTTCTTGTTTTAATCCATGCTTTTCTACTTTGACTATTCAATAATAGAGTTGTGGTATGCAACCTACCATATATGTGGAAATGCCAACTGGTGTAACTGCTGACGATTTACACCATCACCTTATCTCTGCATATGAGGTACACTTGAAATAGCGTATTCTGGTATCCCACTTTATCCTCCTTTATCATATGTCAGCATTCTTCTATTTTATGAGGTTTTGCATGTAAAGTTGATCTCTTTAGAAAAATATGAAAACTGAACTTATTAGAACAGAAATGCAACTCTAGGAAGGAATTTTCTAATCTATTCAGAAAATATGAAATATATATATATATTTTTTGTTATGTTTCATAATTAACGGAGATGTCAATTCACAAAGTAGCATCGATACAAAATAAATGCCCAGAACAAAATTGAAACTTCACTTTTTGGAGAAGTCACATATGCAGCAAGGAGAGTAGAGATACTTATAAGAACCCTTATGAACTCCCATTTTTTAATGGAATGCCTGTTAAAATGTTCATAAATGGAATGATTAGTTGCTGACCGCTCAAGCACGGCTTTAACCGATGCACCCTTGAAAACATTCAAGAATACTTGTAAACTCTTAGCATTGGCTTGTTCTTTGCATATTAGAATGAGGATTTTGTGAAAGTTCTAGCGAAAGGTGTGGTGCCACACACTAGACATGTCAGAGGGTCTAATTATTGTTTGATGAATGTTTTTGAAGACCGAATTCCTGGGAGGGCTTTTATAATTTCTGTGGTATGTTTTTTTTTTAGTCTAGTTAATATATATATTTTTAAAACTTTTTTAAAAAGGGAAATTATTTTTAAAACTTTTTTAAAAAGGGAAATTATTTTTAAAACTTTTTTAAAAAGGGAAAATTTCTAGTGTACCCATACAAACTTCTAAAATAGTCAACATCCCCATCAAAACATCATAATATCCAATATCCCCATAAAAACTTAAAAAAATTTCTTCTATCCCCATTTATTTATTTAAGTTTTTATCTAATTATTTTAAAATTTAAATTGACAAATATATCCTTTAGTTTGAATGGAGATGTCCCTTAAATTTTTACACCGAGCTTGACAAGTGAACTATTAGTTAATGGTACTTTTTTAAACCTCTATTGCCTCGTTAATTTGTACCTCTGTAAACGAAATTGAAACATCACTTCTGTAAAATCGGATGCAATCTGCACCCAGCTTAGAAAATCAATAATCACATGATTGACCACCATGTTCTGGAATTGAGAAGGATTGAATTAATATTAAGGAATAAAAAACAGAGTAAAGAACCATGTGAAAAAGAGCAAAGAGAAACCACTAATGGTATTTTAGCTGTCAAAACAAAAAAGTTGAAAATTGCTTATTCAATGAAGAAAAGGGATGAGGAAAATTGCCTTGTCCAGAGAGAGAGAGAGAGAGAGAGAGAGAGAGAGAGAGAGAGGCCTACCTGTAGCAAAACCTCAAAGGAGAGGGGAAACTTCGAGGGAGACAGTGATTAGCTAGATAGAGAGTGAGAGAAACTTTTATGGAAGAGGAAACTAATCCGAGCAGTTCATCAGTGTCGTTTTCCTCTCAATCAAAATGGTGGTACTGCGGCAAAAAATGAAAGAAAGGCAAAATTTCAGCCCAATTTGTTGCGAGCAGGAGCAAAATGAAACCTGAAAAGAAGGTTGTTAGCTCAAGGTGTGAAACAACAATTTTAACAAAGAAATGAATTGTGTAAGAGAACTCATGGTAACTGGTTAATGATACAATTGCATTCTACTTAGCAAAATTCAATGGCGGGGAACAAAGCATGACGCAAGTAGTTCAGTTTCATTCTACTTAGCAACTACATATTCCATTTAGGTAATTTAGACCCATTCTCACTCTAACAAGACTCAAGCACCTTCTTAGATTTTCTGAATCGGACCGAGTAAAAAAATCTTTAGCAAAATCAGAATTTTAAGATTATTCGAAGAGCACAGGCTATTTGAGAGAGATGAGGGTATAAATATCAATTTAATTTTTAAAGTTACTAAAATAAAAGTTAGATGAATAAAAGGGGATAGAAGAAAATTTATTAAGTTTTTATGGGGATATGGAATATTATGATGTTTTGATGGGGATATTGGCTATTTTAGAAGTTTGTATGGGTACACTGGAAATTTTCCCTTTTAAAAAATAGTATGATAATAATGGTTTTATTGTGTTATAGATTGATAATTTGGTTAAAGGAGCTTCAGGTCAAGCACTGCAAAACCTTAATTTGATGATGGGATTTCCAGAAAATACTGGCCTCCTTGACCCGCCATTGTTTCCTTGAAACAAAGAGCAACTTATTAAAAAGGTGAATTCAAGTGTTACAGTTTTCCCTTGTAACTACAACTTTCAGCAAAGTAGGTTAAAAAAAAAAATATAATTTTATCTCTGTGTATGAATTAACTTCTCATAAATTGGATATGTTGGTGGTTTCAGGAAGAAGGCGCTCCACTAAAATATTGATGTTGTAGCAAAACCCAATTTGTGTTCTTAAACTTTCCAATAGACCAACAAATGTTAACTAGTAAGCCTAGTTAATATTTTTTCTGGGTGGCATTTGTAGCTGAATAAATTCTGAGGCACTTGTAGTTTCTTTTATTAGTGTACATTTTCCAATGCAAGGGAGTATCAAGATGCTATTTATCCGATTAATACAAAATCCAGTTTCAATAATTTTATTTTCCTTTTTTTTTGTGGATTTTGTTTGTGATGCTTGACCAATTGATCGAGAGAATTAAATAACGGCATTCTCTGGCAATTGAGTAGTCATAGACAAATAAATAGAGATATTTGCAGAACCTCCCATTCTCTATCAAACAACAGCAAGAAGCCATTAGATAACAAATTAGCAATATTAAAATGAAGACAATGAAGCTGTGCAAAATATTGTGATATTGAACTCAGTTTTAAGCTATAACAAGGTAATTGATTGCGCCAGGCCTAAAATATCTCCATGCTTTTTTGGTATTATTACTACTTCTCTGTGCTTAGATGCTCGTGACTCACGAGCTCACCTCTTGCCTCTTCAGTTCTTTTCATAGATTCATGGTTAATTCTCTCTCTCTTGCTACACTATTCAGTTCTAATATCTCAATTAAAAGTTTCTTTCATTTATTTCTTCTCCTTTTCAGTTGATATGGCCAAGGTGGTTCGGCTCACTAAATCTTACTCGAAGTTATCTGTATCACCTAAACGAAAATCAAAATTACATTTGTTTCCTGGGTTACACCCGTAAAGTGTTCGATAAATTGCCTCAACCAAGAGTGAAGCACCAAGTATTTTTCAAAGCCTCTTACATGGGCTGGTGTCAACTATTGCCAAGTGAGATGGTATATTGTGCTATTGAAAGAAAGGTGTGGGTTGTGCTTGGTTCCATTTCTATGTGGCTTTGGCCTTGTCACTGCTTTTAATTTGGCAGGTCAAATATTTTCCAAATTTGAAGGTCTGAGGTCTACTCATGGTCTAATTTTAAATGCCATACTGGATGCTCATATCTTACCGGTTTGTACCTTTGTGATATTATTTGGGCTTTATTAACACTATCTTAGAATTTTACTTTCGAGTTGGGCTAATATGACACCAGTGTTATATAAAACTAAATAACACCACATTTTAAATTCTTAAATCTGCTTTAAGATTTGTACAAAATAAAGTGCTTGAACAGTAAAAACAAATGTTACGGATCTTAAAGCAGATCTAAGAATTTAAGACATAGTGTTATTTAGTTTTATATAACACTAGTGTCATATTAGTCCAACTCTTTACTTTCCAGTTTCTACCTTTTTACTTTGAATATAATTTGAGATGCATATTCCATGCTGATATCATTCCAGCTTGTGTACCCTATGATTCCATAATCAAGGCTTAATAAAAGATGAAAAAAGAGGGCACTTTCAATGGTACTGTACCAGCTTGTTTGGACCAATACCTTTTAATCTAAAACTGAAGAAATTATCACAATGAAATCATAAGAAGACATGGATTTTATTATAGATGCTCTTCTTAGTTTAGAAAAGGAGAGCAGCCATGGACTGAAATTAGTTGGACCCTATGTCCCTATTGCTCTTATCTCTTATGTTTTTGGGACCCTCATTGCTAATGGTCTCTGGTGTACTGCGTGGTTTGTGTTCATAAGGTATAAAGAACACATATTTAGGCAACTCAATTAATTTTTGAACTTTTTATCTTCTATTTTCCTTTATTGTTGAAGTAAGGTTCTGAACCCTTGATCAATGTTTTTAGACATTAAATTCTTTCTTTTTATCGTACCATCCCACAGTAGGTAAAATTTGACGTAGATACTATTGACACAAAATGCTAAAAGTTTGCTTAGGTAGCACTAAGAATGCTATATATTTTTCCACAATTTGTTACTTTCAGGGGGGGTGGGGGGTGGGAGAAGCACTTTCAGCATAACCGCGCAATAAACCAAAGCCTTTTGTTCATTGTTAAATCTGTGAATTGCGAATCTCGATGCTGATTAAGAGCAACTACATCTCTGGTATTATTAGAGTTGCCAATCTGACGTAGCAGTTTCAGGGACGGGAGATTTTCTTATATAGAAATTATGTAGTAAAATTTCTTTTATTTGAAAAATGTTTATAGACTTCATGTTGGTCAAATTATTAGCTCAAATTATTTCTCATTTGCAATTTGTTGTTGACGTGGTTAATAGAAACTCTAAAATTAATTTTAGGAATGTGAAAGTTAAAAATTTTAAAAACCTTAATTTCTAAAAAGTGATTAATAGTTATTTAGAAACTCATTTGAGTTGCTGGAATTATAGTAACAATATACGGGTATAATTTGTGTTTTATTCTTTTTTTTTTTTTGACATTTTTTAACCGAACTTTGATTAAAACTCATAAAATGTATAATACATTTTATTTGTGAATAAAACGCAAATCCGAATTATTTGTGAGAAAAAAGCAAAAAAACACCAAAAATAAAATACCTTTTTCTTTCTTTCTTCTTGTATTGAATCATTCTCAAATTATTTATTTCGAATCAGGAACTTTTAACTCTGGCAAACTGAACTCGAACCATTCGTTTGTGACTATGGCCGGGATGTAGATGCTCTAAGACACCTGATAGATATGACTTATCCTTTCAACCCTTGAAACCAACAAAGGGATCACATCGGGGTATCTTTTCATGTGAAGTATAAATTAAGGTGGATTTGTTTGTATACTATAGTGAATAAAGAGTAAAGACTAATGATCTGACCGGCCATTTTTTTTAATACCAAAAAAAAAAGAAAATTACAAAAATAACTTATTTTTTGGATTTTTTCCATATATGCCCTAACCGCTCAGCGTACGGGCGGTTCATGCCATTACCATACTGCCCATATAATGGGCGGTCCACTTTTTTTTTTTTTTTTTTTAAACAAAATTTTTTTATTATTTTTTTGTATTAAAATATTAGAAATATTGAATATATTTCTTTAAAAATAGATGGAATACAATATAATTTGATTTATTAGAAAGACTACAACAAATAACCCGGATCAATATTTTTCAGGTCGGATTTTTCGCGGATGTAAGAAAAATTAATATATTTCTTTATGTGTTATTGGACAAAAATAAAAATGCGTAGATTCTGAGTTATTGATCCCGGTTCAAAAGTCACTTCTATGTAATCTAGAAAATATTATGATCCTTCTAGGACATTTAATTTATAAAAAGTTGTATCTATTTTTGAAAAAAAAATAAAAATTTTAAGTTATTTAATAATTGTTATTCAAAAAGAATTCTCAAAATAGATACAACTTTTTATAAATTAAATGTCCTAGAAGGATCATAATATTTTCTAGATTACATAGAAGTGACTTTTGAATCTGGATCAATAACTCAGAATCTATGCATTTTTATTTTTGTCCAATAACACATAAAGAAATATATTAATTTTTCTTACAGCCGCGAAAAATCCGGACTGAAAAATATTGATCCGGGTTATTTGTTGTAGTTTTTCTAATAAATCAAATTATATTGTATTCCATCTATTTTTAAAGAAATATATTCAATATTTCTAATATTTTAATACAAAAAATAAAAAAATAAAAAAATTTTGTTTAAAAAAAATTAAAAAAAAAATGAACCGCCCGTGGCTTGGACGGTTCTAGGATTATATTTTATTATATTTTTTTTTGAAATTTTTTTGTTATCAATTATTCAATTTGTTGTTGGCATGGTTAATAGAAACTCTAAAATTAATTTTAGGGATGTGAAAGTTAAAAATTTAAGAAATCTTAATTTCTAAAAAATGGTTAACAGTTATTTAGAAACTCATTTGAGTTGCTGGAATCATAGTAATAATATACGGGTATAATTTGCATTTTATTTGTTTTTTTTGTGACATTTTTTAACCAAACTCCGAATAAAACTCATAAAACGTAGAATATGTTTTATTTGTGAATAAAATGCAAATCCGAATTATTTGCGAGAAAAAGGTAAAAAAACACCAAAAATAAAATACCTTTGTTTTGCCGAATCATTCTCAAATTATTTATTTCGAATCAGGAATTTTTAACTCTGGCAAGCTGAACTCAAACCATTCGTTTGTGACTATGGCTGGGATGTAGATGCTCTAAGACACCTGATAGATATGACTTATCCTTTCAACCCTTGAAACCAACAAATGGATCACATCGGGGTATCTTTTCATGTGAAGTATAAATTAAGGTGGATTTGTTTGTATACTATACTGAAAAAAGAGTAAAGACTAATGATCTGACGAGCTTGACAGGCACTTTTACTAATACTGTTATGAATGTGTATGAGTATGATCATGCATGCATAATTGCATGGCGTGACTTGACACAACTGAGTTTTCAAAGGGTCCATGGAAGCACTAAAAGCCCCACCGACCATTAAGAAATTCTAGTGCTTAACCATGGTCAAATTCAGACGTAACCATCATCCAATTTTGGTCAAATTGGTGTCACCTCACAATTGAGTCATAGCTTAGGATTCTTTCCTGTAAATTCCATTTTATGTTCGTCGTTGCTATAACAATGCCAAATTGACAATACTATTTTTTAAAACCCCATTTAACAGATGATCACAAAACCCCACAAAACCCCCCGTGCCTTGTCAATCTAATATTTGACTAGCTTGAATCTAAAATATCGTGCACAATTATTTAATTAGTGGTTAGTTTATCATTATATGGTTAGTGATTTATAAGGATTGATGATGGATGTTTGCAAATGATTCCTTTATAGTGGTTAGTCTATCATTTTGGCTAATAATAAAGGCTCGAAATTTAAAAAATATCCGAGCCACCAATTCAATATGCGGCCTCATTTTTTGAGGGCTGGGCTGCATATTGAATTGGAGGCCTCCAAAAATCCAAAAATATATTGTAATATATTGATATTTAGGTTTTTTGGGGGCCTGCCAAAAACCCTAAGAATAGGGCTGCATATTGAATTGGTGGCCGAGTATTTTTGAAATTCCTTAATTTTAGAGGTGTTTTTTTTTTAAATGGTATTAATAAAAATTTCGGAATAATTGATAACAAAGATGAACTGAAACAACCGAGATGACATATTTTGAGTGAGTATTTTAGGTAATAATAAAAAAAAAAGTTGATAGAATTTCATAAAATCACTCAGAATACAAATTATTGGACACAATACTAGAATATACAGGTGGCATGACATTACATTTTTTTTTTTTTTATAATTACGCCTTGGATATATACGAATCAAAATATTAGAGCCATGACAAAATTAGGTTTAATAATGTGTATGAATTCTCAACAAGCTCATTCCTTGACTAAATGATTGACATATTGATTTGTGAGTTGACGACAAAAAAATGGCTTTCAGTTGATCCAATATATTAATTGTCAAAGATGATATTTCTCTTGTTGGCTCCATTTGCACCCTGTTTGGCGGCAAACAAGCTCTGATGTTGGATTGCACTGTTGTTGGTACAAATACAGGATAAAATTTGTCTCAAGACTTTCATGTCAACTGTTGATGACCACACAATTGAAGAATGTCATGAGCAAATTATTCAAGGGAATGATTCTACTCATCACTCTGGGATTTAAAAAAAAAATTAGAAACTATTTTAATTATTTTAAATACAACAAGCATTATTTAATTGTTTTTTATAAAAAAATACAGAGGTAGAAATAAGTAAAAATGACCAACGCAGATTTCTTAGAATAAAATTTAAATTCTTCATTCATCAATCTCTAACTGCTTTTTATAAAAAGCAACTCAATGGTGCATGGTGCCTGTTCTATTAAAATAATTAAAATGAGTTTTATTTTAAAAAAAAATCCTCACTCTGCACTGTTCAACAATTAATTAGTTACTGAAAAAAGAAGTTTTTCGTAACAAAAAAGTATAGTATATAATTTGTTCGTATTTGACAAAATGTTGTAACTCATTAAATCATGCTTATGAAAATGTGTTTGTATCATTTTTTTTTCAAAAAAAAATTGTTGATTCTATAATTAAAAAAAAAAAAGTTCTTCGTACTTTTTTTTTTTGTGAAAATCTCCACAAAAGCTGCAAAGTTATAAGAGAGAATCGAACTCTCGATCTTTGAGTAACCAATAATCATAAGACTTTTTTTCTAATCAATTGTGCTACCTCTCTCCTTTCTCAGTTCCTTTATACTTGAATAGAAACAAAATTGTTTTTTTTTTTTGGGTTTTATTAAAGATATCTCACTACAAGAAAATTAATTTTTTTTTAACCCCTATATATAAAAATGGGAGCACAAAATAATCAAATAAACGGGCCAAAACAGTGAAAATGAACTGATTTTTTTATTTATATCCAAAACAATAATTAAATTTAAAAAAATAACCAAAGTTGAGCATAATTTCAAAATCTACCCAAACCGGAATTTTTTTTTTCCAGTAATTCAGTATAAAAAAGGAAATATTTTTGCCGTTTTTAGAATTCCAAAACCATTGCCAAAAAAAAAAGAAAAAAAAAGAAAAAAAAAAGAGAGAAACCGTAAAATTTTTTTCTGGTTTCACTATTTTTTCCTTTTTTTCAGAATTTTATTTTATTTAAATAGAAATATTTATAATTTTTTATTTTTTATTGAAATATTTAGAAATATTTAATATATTTCTTTAAAAATAGATGAAATACTATATAATTTAATTTATTAGAAAGACTGCTACAAATAACCCAGATTAACATTTTTCATGCCGGATTTTTTGGGATTGTAAGAAAAATTAATATATTTATTATGTGTTATTGGAAAAAAATAAAAATATTTGAATTCTTAGTTATTGATCCCAATTCAAAAGTCACTTCTAAGTAAATACAAAAAATATTGTCATCTTTCTAGTACATTTAATTTCTAAAAGTGGGATCTATTTTTGAAAATTTTTTTTTTTAATTATTTAATGATTGTTATTAAAAAGAATTCTCAAAATAGATACAACTTTTTATAAATTAAATGTACTGGAAGGATCACAATATTTTCTGTATTACCTAGAAGTGACTTTTAAACCGGGATTAATAACTCATAATCCAAGCATTTTTTTTTCCAATAACTCATAAAGAAATATATTAATTTTTCTTACAGCCGCAAAAAATTCGGCATGAAAAATGTTGATCCAGGTTATTTGTAGCAGTCTTTCAAATAAATCAAATTATATAATATTCCATCTATTTTCAAAGAAATATATTAAATATTTATAATATTTCAATACAAAATGTAAATAAATTATAAATATTTCTATTTAAATAAATAA
Source organism: Carex pumila (assembly GCA_033356055.1). Classification (NCBI taxonomy): domain Eukaryota; kingdom Viridiplantae; phylum Streptophyta; class Magnoliopsida; order Poales; family Cyperaceae; genus Carex; species Carex pumila. The sequence goes on along the minus strand of JARJHM010000557.1, from coordinate 5,067 downwards.
AAAATCTGAAAAAGGAAAAAAAAAATAGTGAAACCGGAAATTTTTTTTACGGTTTTTTTTTTTGGCGATGGTTTTGGAATTCTAAAACCGAATTTTTTTTTCCAGTTTTAGACTAAATTACCGGAATTTTTTTTTTTTTTTAAAGGAAGATACTATATAAGCCAGTACTTGTTAAAACCTCTGTGACATTACGTTAAAGAACAAATTAAAGATGCAATTTGAGCACACACTCATTATCAGTGTTGGAAAATGTGGTTTTGTTCATGCATGCGGTAGGTCACTGTATACCGCATATGCGGCATGCAGTTGCATATGTGAATTTATATATGGAAGTACATATGCGGTTTTACTATGCTTTGTTAAAGAAATATAGATAAAATAAAATTAATTGATATCTAAAGACTTGTTTAGTCTAGTAGTTTGTGCTTTTTACCATATTATAAAGGTTATAAATTCTAATCTCCTTCACCGCAAAATAATTTTTAGTTTTTTTTCAAGTCCGTACGGACCGTATATGTGCTCATATATTCAAAACTGCATAAATTTGACTGTATGAGATTTTATATATAGAAGACCACTGCATAAGCATATGCGGCCGCATTTTATAACACTGCTCATTATTGATAGCATTGCCTCTGATCATTTTTCTTTTTGATTAAAACGCATTGATTATCTTACTTGATTATTACTTGGATAATGATAACCTTTTCTGTCTAGCTTGTGAAATGAATGTGGTTCCTTTTCTAGTTTTCTTACTCAAGCACATGTAATGAACAATGACTGATTGTGATAAGAAAATTGACAACAGCTTCCTCTTGTTTTCCTACTTTATGAGCTATATAATAACTTTCTCTTATTTTTTACTATTTATTAAATCACTTTGAAAATTGCTGATTGAACGGTGACTTAATAAAACAAAAAAAATTAAAAGCCGCCATTGGATCAACGATTTTCATAACGGCTTAATAAATAGTAAAAAAAAATCAGAAAAATGCAAAATTTGGTCTCCAAGCACATTTCAATATACATATCACATCTAATGGTTCAAAATGACTTTTTGAATTTTGAAAACGAGAAATAATTTATAAGCATATACCCTCATATGCTTAAGTAGAGTAGCCAACATCTATATATAGTTATTGTTCCATTTAAGCTCTAATTATGGTTCTCTTTGTTAGATCTGGCATGCACATAGCACCTAAATTTTTAAAAGTATCATTTTTCCAAAAATGATAAACCAAAAGATCACGATTCTATGAAATTTTGAAAAATAGCATGGCCGCATTCCCTAGATGCGGCCACATTTTTTCGGATCGCATCTAGGCGATGCGGCCACCTTTTTTTTTTTCAAAAAGGTGGCCACATCCCCTAGATACGGACACCAGAAAAGTGGCCATATTTTCTAGATGCAGCCATATTATTTTTTGAAATTTCACATAATCGTGATATTTTAGTTTATCATTTTTGAAAAAATGATACTTTTAAAAATTTCAGCACATAGCATGCATCAAATAATATTATTTTGATATAATATGAATAAAAAATATAACACACCAATAAATATGGCATTAATAGAATTTAAAATTTCTAATTAAACAAATTAACTTCTACATATTGGTGGCATAATTGTCCTTTAAACCTTTAGATTTTAACACATGCAGTTAACAATATGAGGCTAAGAGTAGTTTTTACATTATTAAAGCATACAATTCTTATAACATTTTTTTTTAATAAAGATTGGATGTTAAGCTACTAAACTATTTAATATTTATAATTTTTTTTTTTTAGATTTTGAACATGCGGCATTTTACAAAGAGAGCATTGTCTTTGCCACTAGGGGTGACAAAAAAGCTTGTAGCTCATGGCTCGATCATTACTCGCACCTGACTTGCTCTAACAACTTGCTCGTTACTGGACTGAGCTGTTAACGAGCCAGCTCGCACTATCTCGGTCCAGAATTAACGAGTTCAAGCTGGAGCCTAGCTTGCTTGCGAGCTAGCTCGGCTAAGCATCAATTTATGAATCTGTGTGCATTTTATATTGTTTATAGAATTCATTTTTTTTTTTTGTTAAAACAAGATTTAGTCAAACCCAGCGAGCTAACTCAGCTGGCTTGTCACGATTTCAAGCTTAGGTTTTAGCTTGGATGCTTTAGATCCAGCTTGCTTGGCTGTAGCTCGGTCAAGAATTAACAAGCTGAGCTAGAGCCTAACTCGAACCGAGCCAACTAGTTGCCACCCCCATTTACCATTAGCTAGACCAAAGACTAATTCTCATTTTAAATAACAAATTTTAACTATGGTTAATATTAATTATTTATATATTGTTGTCGTACAGTCCCTGCAAAGAAAAGTTATTATAATTATAGTCAAGGGCATCATGTAATAACCCCAAAACCCATCCTTTTCATACAAAAAAAAAAAAAGTTGGCCATCATGCAATTGCAACCCTCCAGTAGCTTAAACAGCCAACGCAACTTATTTTATATATAAACCAATCAATCACCAACTCTTCAAGTTCATACCAAGCTCTTCTTCCTCTCTAAAGAAAAACAAAACATATAATGAAATAAGAAAGCCAATATAAAAAATATGAACACTACACACTCTCCCTCTTCTGCTGCAGCTCTACCTGCTAATTCTACATCTCCTGAACCTTTACCATGCCCAAGATGCAATTCCCATGATACTAAATTTTGTTACTACAACAACTACAACCTCACACAACCACGACACTACTGCAGGACCTGCCGCCGGTACTGGACCCAAGGCGGTACCTTGCGCAATGTACCTGTCGGTGGTGGTTGCCGCAAGAACAAACAGGTGGTTCCAACTGAGCTCACCAAATCCAGACCCACCACTCCATTACCAAACTTCACTATATGGAAACCAAATGCTAATCCTAACCCAAGCTACCCTGTACCGGATGCTTGTAACGGGTTTCAATTGATACAGTCCGAGGTAGAGCCAGCTCATCCCTTTCAAGTTGATACGCCAGGATTCGGTACTGAAGAAATGAACCAGTACCTAGGTGGCTACAATGGCAATGTGGATGGATATGATAGTAACGTCGAATTCGGTTCTGTGTCTGGGATTATGCCAGTTAGCGGGTCGGAGTTTGGCTATTGGAACCCAGAATCAGCCTGGCCTGATTATCCTGCGACAAACGGTGCATTCCGTTGAGTCGAGTGGCTTCTTTTCTTCTTACATTTTTGTTTCTAGTGTACTTAATGTTGTTCTGAGGGTTCGCCAATTGAATGGTAGGCATAATATGTGTGTGTTAATTTTTGTTTTCCTGTTGATGAGAGGTCTTTTGAAGGGATTGTCTGTTCAAACTTCAATGTGTTTAGTTAATGAAGGTTTTCTATTTTGTGATCATGACTACTATATATGTATAAAATGAGTGTGAAATTTTGAGAATATCAAGAAAATTCTCTATGTTGCATGTGGTCACAACAAAACCATATATATATATATATATATAGGAGGGATCAAGTTACAACATTTTTTGAGTTACAATAAGTTACAATAAGCTTTTTTTTTTTAATTTTGAAAGTTCAAATCGTCGATCCAAACCGTTAGATGTGATCTCTACAATAAAATGTGCTTGGAGACCAAATTTTATATTTTTTGGAATTTTTATACTATTTATTAAGATGGGTAGAAAATTCAATAGTTTGAATTTGACTAGTTTTTGTACCCATCTTAATAAATAGTAAAAAAATTCCAAAAAATATAAAATTTGGTCTCCAAGCACATTTTATTGTAGAGATCATATCTAACGGTTTGGATCGACGATTTGGACTTCCAAAAATAAAAAAAAACTTGTTGTAACTTGTTATAACTCAAAAAATGTTGTAACTTGATCCCTCCTCATATATATATATATATATATATTAATATCACTAATTTTTGCATCGTTAATCAGCCACTGTGTCAGAATTATTCAACGCGGTTTCTACATCATACCGGTCGTTGAGTTCAGACTTCAGTGTGCCGCTGACCTTTGATTTTCTTCTTTTCCTTCCAGAAACAAAAAAAAAATTAAAGAAAGACTGAATTATGGGCCTTTACAGTAGGCCCAATAGTATGAGGCCCAATTAACTGAGTATTCGCTTTCTTTCTGGAACTTTGAATTTTGAACCGATGGATCCGACAGAAGCGACGATAACACTCTTTTGAAACTCTCCTCGGCGCTCGCTTGCTTCTCTCTTCACAGTTGTATAGATCATCCATCAACGATGGCAAACGAAAACGAAGAATGGAAATTGGAAGATTTTGAGATCGGGAAGTACCTTGGCGAGGGTAAATTCGGGAAAGTCTACCTCGCTAGAGAGATTAAGGTTCTCAATTCTCTCTCTCTCTCTCTCTCTCTATTTCTCTCACCTCTCCAGTTTCGTCATTCTCCGAAACCCTAGCAAGTTTTCATCTCTCTGGGTAAATCTGCATATTTCTGTTGGATGTAATCATACTGACAATACTTCTTTGGATTGGGCTTTAGCTCTATAGAATAGTAATATTACCCTCGAATCTGATTTCAACTTTCTATTCAGTGCCTGCCTAACAAGTAGGACAAATGATAATTGTACTAATGAATTGTTGTCAGTGCCAGCTGTGTAGCTATATCTAATCTAATTATTTGATTTCTGTGTTCAATTGCTCTACTGAGTCAATCTAAGAGCTCAATTGAGGCTTAAAATGAATAATAGACAAATTTTCAGAAAATGGTTATCTGAAAATAATTCTCAATAATACTGTAATTGCAAAATTACACCAAATAGTCTCATATTTGTACTTGCCTCAGATGATTTCTACCATTTCAATTAGCAATTTTGACCCTTTAGGTGCAGTGGCTTATTTGCCCTATAATTTTTTGTAAGTGTTTGTTTTTTAAATGTAGAAAACTAAAATGCAAGTAAAGCAATTTGTGTTGCTAAGTTTATAGTTTTGTTCTGAATAGATTACTTTTGAGTCAATATGGAAAAGTTAGGGTTAATTGACCCATATTTTCTTCACCTTGGTTTGTAGTGGTTGATGTCATTTGCCAGTTGATTCATTAAATGGTAAG
>JARJHM010000556.1:0-217915 GCA_033356055.1 Carex pumila | reverse complement strand
ATGCTTGGCGATATATAGGATGCCAGATGCTCCAGCACAATGCACCAATCGTGGAGATAGACGGTTTTGAAGGCCGCCTCGTTGGCATGCTGCACAATGCTGGAGAGAACATCAATTTGCGGGAGATAAAGTCTACACCGTGAAATCCAAACTACCAACCAGAGGCCATCTACAGTCACGATATGCCACTACCTCCTGCAAGTAATTACATTTCAAAATTAAAAGTACAACACACACAATATTCTTATTTTTGTTGAATTGTTCGTTCTAACTCAGTTAACTTGCAATTAAGCAGTTGATGACTCAGGTTGGGCATTCCACGACTAGGTGTTGCATACCCAAGGATGGGATGCTTACAAAAATAAATACAGAGTTCCAGTAGAGCTTGGGACGGTCAGTTGCCAACTATACCATTATTTGTTGCAGAGTTCTTTGTATGTAGCAAAACTAACATTATTTGTATCTAGGATGGAGTCCCCCATTGGAATGCCGAAACCAGATTTAGCATGGATGAGCTGGCCTCAATCGACACAGATGCAAAGGTTACGGCTCCCACATACCACGATATGGAGTGGAGATGGCACACGACTTTAAGACTGGTGGGAGCTCATCTCAGACTGCAGATGGCTTTGTCTCTGCATTATTTGGCGCACCGCCTTCTTCTACGTATCCCCCGAGATGGGAGCAAGATCCATGGGAGCTACGTACACAGCCCGCTAATGCAGCAGCTGCTGGATTTGATCCATGGGCAGCCAGTACAGGTACGCAGCATATGTATATGGGGGATGAGGATGAGGATATGGGACCCAATGAGGAGGATATGGGACCCGACGAGGAGGATTTGGGAGAGGAGGCTTTGCGAGATGTGAGTCCGCAAAGGCGCGTGCAGCCGCAGAGGCATGGCAAGGGCATAACGGCTCCTAAGTTGTCTTTATCTGGAAGGAGACGAAGATGATGATTGTAGAGATTTTATTTATTGTGATATATTTCTGACTGTATTATTTTGACTGTGGGACTGTTGTATTATACGTTTCTGATTATGTTGGCACACTTTATTTTATATTCATGTTGGTATTATGTTGTTTGCACTTTACATTTCTTTAATTACAACACAGTTGAATAATACACATTCCGACTTCAACAACACAATTAAAGTTCAACAATACAATCAAAAGCATAACATTACACTTCAAGTAATTACATTGAAACTAAGAAATTATATTGAAACCGTAACAGTAAACTTCAATCAAAAGCCTGTGATAGGGGTCCTGACCGCCTGGGCCACGGGCGGTCCACTAGAGATGCCTATTTATTTGTTTTCTCTCTCTCTCTTCTTACTCCAACATCAGTCTACCTCTCACTTCAAAGGCGAAGAGAAGGGAGAAGGAACTGAAGGCGATTTCGAGCTATTTTCTGGGCGACTACAGTTACAGGTATTTGAAATATTTTTTTTAATTATTTTTTCTAAAAATTAAATATTTTGTAATTATTTTCTAATTAGCCGTTGATTACTATACAATTAGTCTTTAATTACGCACATAATTAGCTTTCCTAATCAATTGTTGTCATTTGAAACCCTAGTTATAATGACACCCAAAGTTGAAAAAAATTGAGAAAGAACTGAAACCGAACGCGAAGCAAAAAGAGCAGTTATTAATAGTTTTTGGACGATTGAAGCCTACGCGGTGAGGAATGAGGAAAGAATGTTTTCACCCAAAAATAATGAAGAATTTTTTAGCACTCTTGATCCATCAATTAGAAAAATGCTGATGGAAGGCTGGGTGGACAGGATCCCTCCACCTGGATGGGGACAATGCTGCTTATGTGAGCTGAAGGGAGATAGAGTGGATATGTTCTTATGTTATAAATGTAGCAAAGCTGTTCATCCCAATTACATGGACCTGCATGCAGATCTGCTGAATGATGCTCGTTTCACTATGTGGGAGTGTCCTGCATGCGTCCGTCGGGCTGAGGAAAAGAATGGAGCAAGCTCCTCAGCTCATAAGGCTTAGCCCCCAATTGTATGATGTTGTAGTATTTTTCTTATGCGAATTGATTTATTTGGTTTGAACTATGTTATGAACTTTCATTGCGCTTTTGATTGTACTGTTGAACTTTTTATTGTTGAACTATGTTAAACTATTTTTAGAACTATATATGTATATGTGTATATGTGTATGTGTATGCGTATGTGTATGTATATGTGTATGTGTATGCGTATGTGTATGTATATGTGTATGTGTATATTATACATATGATTCACCAAAAAAATAAAAATAAAAAAATCAAAGTTATAAAAATTTATGACATCACTTCGTAAATATATCAAATATTTTATTTTTTAGCATACACATACACATATACATAAACCCTAAACCCTAAACCCTAAAATTTTTTTCACAAAATTATTCAAATCAAAATACTAAGATTTCTCTCTTAAAAATAAAAAAATAAATAAATAAATAAAAAACATATGAGGTGCCCCAGGGGCTAGCGCCCCATGGAGAATTTTGGGCCGCCCTGGGCCCAAGCGGTCAGAGTATGTTTAAAAAAACAATTGGGGGCAGAGGCATTTGTAAAAAAAAAAATTTTTAGGGATATTAATAAAAATGGCCGAATAAATAGTATTAGAAAAATGTAAAATTTGATCTACAAGCACATTTTAAAATATCCATCATGTTGAACAGTTTGGATCAACTGTTTGGACTTTGAAAACTTTGAAAATACCGATCATTGAACGAAACTTAAACTGGATTTTTGAGGCACTAAATGAGGGTTCCAATGCCTCATTTTTTTTATACCTCATCATACATCATATTTTATATCTTCATTTTCTTCATATTCAAAATCTAAATTGTCGATCCCAACTGTTCAACATGATATCCATACTAAAATATGGTTAGGGATGAAATTTAATAATTTTTGAAAAAAATTTACTATTTTTTGAGATGGGTAGAAAAATCACTGTTTTTTGAACGGTTCAAAAATAGTGATTTTGTATCTATCTTAAAAAATAGCAAAAAATTCCAAAAAAATATGAAATTTCATCTCCATGCATATTTTAGTATAAATATTTTGTTGAACTGTTCAGATCGAATAAAAATTTTAGTATAAAATTTTTAACATATATATTATATTATATATACATATACATATACATATATTATACTATATATACATATACATATACATATACATATATATATATATTATATTATATTAAATTTTCTTACGGCTGTAAAAAATCCAGCATGAAAAATATTGATTCAGATTATTTGTAGTAGTCTTTCGAATAAATCAAATTATATAATTTTTCATCTATTTTTAAAAAATTATAGTAAATATTTGTAATACTTCAATACAAAAAATAAATAAATTATAAGAACTGAAAAATGTAAAAAAAAAAATCCGAAAAAGAAATTTCCTAAAAAAAATTTCCTAAAAAAAAAATCCTACAACCGGAAGAAATTATTCCGGTTTTAATATCCATTTACCGGAAAAAAAAAAATTTCCGGTTTGGATAGTTTTCGAAATAGACAAGAGGTTTGATTAGTTTTTTAAATTTATATTTTTTATATAAATAAAAAAATCGGATTTTTCCGTTGCAAAACCGTCAAAAGCTAAAGACGTGATCGCTACCAAGAAATTCTTTTATTCATAGAATAATCAGGAACATCGTTTTCTTAAATTTACATCGTCACAATGAATCATTACGGTCCACAAAGGATGAGTCACAAGATTAAAAGAAATAAAAGCAAGCTTTTCACCTTCAAAGTATAACTTCATTAAAATAGTCGAGGCTGCGCACACACTATTTATGGGCTGACAAATATCATATACTGATATACATGAGTAGAATTAGGGTTATCATATTCATTTTAGAGGAGATTAAAATGCATCCATTTTTTGTGCCTCCATCGTGCTTTTATTTTTTAAAACTTTAATAAGTCAAGATTTAAAACTTAAAAGTCAAAATAAAACCGTTGGATACGATCTACATCATTTTATCTATGTGCTCATAAAAAATTATCATATTTCAATTTTGTTTTTATGTGAATCAATAAGTTCAAAAATCAATGTCAAGAAATCTTTCAAATTAGTGCATTTTTTACAAGCTCTTGATGACAACCAAAATAAAATTGAAATGTCATAATTTTTTACATGTGCATAGATAAAATGATATAGATTATATCCATCGGTTTTATTTTAATTTTTAAGTTTTAAAAAATGGAGGTATTTAAACCCTCCTCTTCATTTTAAATGACAAATTTGAACTATTAAAATCCGTCTATCTTATATAAGATGTATTTATATGAAACAAAAAAAAATTCAATTAATTTAGTATAGAGTCAAACAGTCGAAATTATAAGGTTTATAAATAAATTTTAATGCATTCATTTTTTAACGTTCTTTTACTACTTGAAACTATACAAAATTAATTCAAAATTTTTAATTTTTTACATAATATACGCATTACTTGTAAGATAGAATAGTTTTAATGGTTCAGATTCTTCATTTAAAGTCAATCCCATAAAATTTATAATTTAGTTCACAAAAAGAGTTGGTGAACTTAAAAACACCCTAGTTTTACTCGATATATAACATTATAAATTAAGCAATAGTGTCACGGCACGTGTCATCGCGACACAACCACACGTGACATGACTATTTAAGTGACGTGACCATCTACTATCATTTTGTTCACATCACGTCACGTTATGTGAGAAAAAAAATTAATCACGTCATATCACGTCACGTCACATAACCAAAACATTATTATCACATATTTCACCTGCTACATCATATCACGTCACGTCAGCATCAGTCTGCTACGACCCGAATTTACATTCAAGCGAGTCCATTCGTCTATTTTGGACGCATGTCACTAAATCCTGGTTATTACACGCATTAACAAACAGGATAAAGACGAGTTCTTTTTAAAGAATTTTTAAAATATATATATATATATTGGAAAAGAGATTGAATGTGTTTTTTCTTTGAAAAATAAATAAAATTGAATTATTCATTCGGTCCTATCCGAATTTTTTATGGCACCAAGTAGTTTTCGAATCAAATCGGTCCGAGTAGTCTCTGATTTTTTATGACACTAAAGTTGCGCATGTGTGACAAGCACTGGGACTAGTGGTTTGCTAAATCTCTAACGGGTTCAACCCGTTTTGTCCGATCCATACCCGTTATCTGAGCTACCCGTACCCGTTGCCCGAGTACAAACGGATAGATGGGTAGACGAATACGGATAATAAACAGACCGGACAACTTAATTTGAAAAAAAACCCGTTATACCCGTACCCATCTACCCGCCTACCCGTACCTGACCCATTTCACTTCAAAAAAATTTGAATTTTTTAAATTTTTTTGAAAAAAAGCAGAAAAAAAAAGAGAAAAGGACAAAAAAAAAAAACGGGCAGACCGGACCCATACCCGGATACCCGGATCCGTACCGCGGTACCCGTATCCGTCAACCCGCAATAGATACGGGTAATAAACGGACCGAATAGAGATTTTAAAAAAATTACACATCTGCCCGTTACGGATTTTACCCGTACCCAACCTACCCCTTTACCCGTCCTACCCGTTACTCCTAACGGGTAACCCAGAACGGGCCACGGGTAACCCGTTAGCAAACCCCTAACTGGGACCAAATTACTAGTTCAGTTTCAATAGTTTTCGAATGCTGTAGCTGCTGGTGCGGTTATTGTGAAAAACTGAAAATCAATAGAACCGAACCATTCATTCAATTACAACTTTGATCTCCTTGAGACCAAACTAATATTTTGGTTCCATAAATTTTTTGGAATAAAAAAAAAACAATCAATATGTTTTCGGATAATTCGATTTTCTATTTTCTAAAAAATAAATTGGCGAGACTCCCTCAAGCCCATTTTTCCGAGCCCCTCTCTCTCTCTCTGTTTTTTTTTTTTTTTTTTTCTTTTCTTTTTTGTGCCTCTTTTCAGGCATACAACTTCAACATTGAACAATGTCATTTCTCAGTAAAAAGATGCTATCAGTTGAATAACTTCGTGTTACACAGAAGGATGAAAAACCACATATTCATCATTGGTCACAACTGTTCTATATATACACGGTAAAAATCTTACGCCGTGGCCTTCAATTAATCTAATCACTGCTCACCATATTCAATTTTTTTTTTTTTTGGTATCAAGCATAAAAGGCGTCAGATTTAGCCAGAGATGCACCGACAAAATGAATTTAAAATACAAGAGGAAAATATAATTTTCATTATCTTTTTTGCTTGGTCAATAGGGGCCAGATCGTCTATTTAAGCCCCTGGTGAAAAATGGGTGCCGAAGTGCCTCTCTTGCTTTCATCCGCTCATTTGGGTCGTACCGTAAAAGACCCTGTAGTAGATCTATTAGATCTCCAGCAGAATGATCAACATGCTGCATTACCAGATTCTGCAAAAGAATAACATTAATAGTAATACTAATGTAGTACTAGTAATTATAATCAATAAATAAAAAAGGGAGCTCTTAACTTTTAAATAAAAATAAAAGTACTGCAGTAAATAGAGCGTGCTTCAGAAGAGGATACGTAAAGGGAGGGGAGGGGTGACATAACCTGACCGACTCTTATTTACTTGCTCCAGAACACTAAATTGAGAGGGAGGGGAGGTGACAAACTATTAAATTTTTGTAACTTTTAAATCGGGTGTAGAGCAGGTAAACTTTGTATGCTTCCCCTCTCCTCCCTTTACACATCCCTGTCTGGAGCAAGGCTAAAGAGGCCTAAGAATGAGCACGCCTGAAATCATGCATAGTGGAAATGCATACAACTTTAAAAAGAGGTATGGCTATTTTATATTCAAAAAAAGTATAGTGGTTCAAAAATGGCACACATGCAAGCACAAGGCAATGTTTAGGAGGAACATGAAGAGGATTATGAACAAAAAGTTCACAAGACTTTTTGAGGGTTACACTGAACATTTCTGCGCACTTGTGATATAATGATAACAACAAGGGGGAATTTCATGTCTACCCCTCAAAAACATTGAAATTATGCATTTCCCCCTCTAAAATTCATAATATCATTTTTACCCTTCTAAATTTCAAAAACTCACAAACTTACCCAACTTACTGACTTGTCTATTAAAACTCATTTTAAATTTATGAAGTACCTATTTTATCCTTTACTAACTTTATTGTTTGATTGTGATTGGGTTTTATTTCTAGCCTACCCCAACTCGTTTGGGACCAAAAGCTTGGTTGTTGTTGTTGTTACCTATTTTATCCTTTACTACAAAAATAAAAGTATGTAGTCTGTATGAGAAAAATGTTCCGTCTTCTAATTCCGAGGACAAATGATTCATTATTTTACTTGTGACGCATACAGTGGCATTTCAAATGAGTTATAATAGAAAATTCAATAAATTGGGTAAATTTGTGAGTTTTTTAATTTAGAAGGGTAAATATGATATTATGAATTTCAGAGGGGGGAATATATAATTTTGAGGTTTTTGAGGGGCATGTATGAAATCCCCCTGCTCTCTCCCTTAACAAGGATAGTAATCATAGAAAACAATAATAACCTGGAGGCGAGGCAGCTTTAAAACAGCACGCACGCTTTCTCTAGAAGTGGCCCCTTCTGGCCAATCTAGCCTTAGCCCCCTCCTGAAATATTTCTCTGACTTCCGGCTAAGAAAATGAAAACATATTAGATTTGCAGGGCTTAAAATATCGGAACAAGATACTAGTGAAGGATAGTGACATGTAAACGGTTCTCACTCAGCTCTAACAGCCATGTGCTTTGGAAGTGGACCCAGAACCTTCTCCATCATTGCTAGGTGCTCCAAGTTTTCATGTGTCTGAAACAATGCTTCACCCTATTTTATACATATTTAAAAAAGAAAAATAAACCAAATAAGAAGAAACACAGCAGCAGCAGCAGCAACAAAGACCTCAGGAAATTGTCATAAACAAATTTACCGAACAGAGCTCGACTAGTATACAACCAATACTCCACATATCACAGGGGTAGTTCCAGCCAAGCCCTAAAAATTGAGAACCAAAGAGGTATCGGAATCAATTCTTCAAACTTGTTTATTACACAAATGGTAATGGATGTAAGAACACAGAAAAATATTTACCAAGAATTACTTCAGGCGCACGGTAGTGACGTGTCGATACTATATAACTGTGATCCTGGTGCTCGAAAGTGGTGCTCCCAAAATCTATGAGTTTTATAGCACTGTATTTTGGGAGGCTCTTGAAAAAGGCTCCATCCTTTATTGATTTTGAGAAAAACATTTTAAATGAAAAGGTTACAATCAATACAAATTTATAGTAAACACATCAGTGCTTCGGAAAGGAAGAGTTGTACCTTATAATCTGGGATCTTGATGGCATCTGATGAAATAAGAAGAATATTCTCCGGCTTGAGATCGGTGTGAATAAGACGCAAATCATGCATAACTATAGCATATACCAGCCAAGTTAATTTATTGATAAAACTAACTTTCTTTGTTATACATTTATTGAGAAGTTAATTAAGTTGGTGAAAAAAAACATATAACAATCTTACTTTGGTATATACATTATAGAGTTTTTCACCTGTCTATTCTGGCATTTTTAGTGAACCAGAGTTCAGATATTCCTAATCCAAGAGAATTTACAAAACTATGGTTGTTGTAAAGGCTACCACAGAGAGATAGAGTTGTTGCAGCATGCAATCAGAAACCCATGTATACTGATTATATACTTTTGGACCAGGCATATTTACGTGTCTTTATATACAAGCAAAGATAGACAAGAAAAAGAGAAGTAAACTCATGATAATCATACTCTACAACAACAACAACCAAGCCTTTAGTCCCAAACAAGTTGGGGACTAGGTTTAAAACCAGTATTTACTTACATGCCACCGACTCCAAGATTTGTCGGGCAAATTCACGGACCAGGTCTATAGGAAAAGATCTGTAGCTGTTTCTGCGCAAGAAGTCATACAAGCTTGGACCAAGCCTCTCGAAAACCTATTATATGACAAATAAACAGCAGATTGTTAGAATAATAAAAGTTGGATAATGAGAAAATTTAAATCAGTGCATAATATATAGTTTTCCAATTTATAAGTACACATGTACTTACAATACATATATGATTACGATAGTCAAACCAAGTCCGAATTTGCACACAGCTGCAGGGACAAAGCGAATTTGTACAAAAGCCCATCAAAAAGAAAAGATATTCATAAATTACAGGTAAAGTGGAGATAGGTTTCATACCGGGATCCAGTTATGTCATGTCTGGAAAGTTTCTGTAACACATCAATTTCAATCATGGCAGCCTCACGATACTTTTGAAGTGAGCGCACAATTTTTATAGCCACTGTTTCTTGATTACCTAGGTCCCAGCATTCCAACACTTGACCAAATGTTCCTGTTAAATAAGAAGTTACAAACAGATGTAAAGTATAGAGGAAATCACAGTTAAATAATAAGTGCTTTAATGTTTTTATGTCAACAAATTTGTAAGGGCTAAGGAAAGACAAACCTTCCTTGAGTTACATCATTAAATTATAAGGATGAATTAAAGAAAATTCAAGATCATGAGAAAAAAAAGAATTAGACAAAAACTCAAGGCTGTTTTGCAATGTACTAGAGATGATTCGTGGAAGATAATAATTAGAATGCTAACCTTCACCCATCTTGGAAAGTATCCTATCTGAAAAGTTAACAAGCAAAATCATTAGCAATAAGATTAATTCTAGAATGAAAAGAGCATGCAAATAACATACATCCATTTCAGGACTATAGAAATATAGAGAACTATACATCTAGGTGTGAGATTGTCTCCAACAGCAAAAACGTAGTGACCATCCTTGTCATCCGGTCGCCATGGCGGTGATAAATTCTTGGGAGGCCCACTGTAATAAACTGTATTTATAAATGGGTTCGGATTTTGTATATAGTTACCACTCACATACTCTTGTCCACAGTAGAACATTGGAATTGTCTGCAAGAAACACCATTCACGTAAACATATTAGAAATACATTTCGCCATCAAAACCCCCTTGGTATAGGCCAGTTCCAGTACTTGCGAGTAATTGGCCAAATTATGTGTATTTACAGTATTTCCAGTGTAACTAATTACCAGAACACTTCTCTCCTCATGGAACTTCAAAAGTTCATGCACGATGAAATCCAAGAAATGTTTAGAACATTGTGATTTCCAATGAAAAATGCAAGTGTTCCCAAAATGTCAACAGTAGGTACTATGCCACTTAAAAGACCAGCTATAAAACGGTAAGTACTCCAATCATTCTTTGATGGAAATAAATCAAACAACTCAAAGAGAACAAAAAGAAGTTTCTCAGATTTATGCATATCATGAGCCAAGGGAAACCAATAAACCTCTATCTTTTAAAATGGGAAAGGTTTAGCTATTTGATTGTTATACTGCAGTTCAGAAGATGAGAAAGTAAATCACTAAGACTAAAGTCTCCTATTCTTCTCTTAAAAAGGGTACTGGAAGAAAATGAAATAAATAATACTAAACTATATGTTAATCTTAAGAATACGCCTGCGCTAGGCAAAATAAAATTTTCATAATCTTAAGGCTTATATGTGGACCAACTGTATTCCTAGTTTTAATATGTAGATCTAGATCTAACTTTACAAGCAAACAACAAAAAATGTTAAAGCAATAACTAGAAAGGGAAAAACGGATTTAATTTACAGACTTTTGGCACGAAGATTGGAGCCAATCACAAACAGTAATTACAATCTGACAAAAAAATATATATATATCTTACACTAAAAAAAGAAAAGATCTATTCTTAGACCAAAGTGAGAAGAGCTAAGAAAAACCCCCAAGTACAATTTTTGACTAATTACAGCTATAGCTACAAATCAAACAAAAAAGATAATTAAGCTTAATAAAAGTGAACCTTAGGTATCGTCGTCGTCGGAGGCAACGGAGCCTGCACATCCCAGGCTAGCCGGGGCCGCTTACGTGGCCGCTTGTCGACCGTCGGATGAGGGTACTCGGCTACCCACTGAGTCTCCATCGCTTATTCTTAGATCTAAACTTGAATTGCAAAAGTCCTAACTAAATTACCATTCCCGAGGTGTAAAATCAATAGCAACTTACAGATCTACTAAATATTGAGATGGAACTTGATATTTCGGAGTCGATTTCTTGGAATATCGAGTTGAAATTTGGGATTGAGAAATGATCGAAGATTCGAAGAGCAGCAGAAGAGAGGGGAAAGGGGGGGGGGGAGAGAAATTACAACTCTTTGTATTCAAATTTTTCGGTGCTCCTAGAGTATCGGTGTACGCCAAACTTCAGTCATTTACATGTGGGTCCCATACGTACCGTGTTTTCAGTAATACCGTGGGTAGTCGCTTTAGGTGGTTAAACAATTACAGAAACAAGTGTGTTCATCGGTTCAGTTCGGTTAATTAGGCAAATTAAAGTTATAATTTGGTTTTAAAAATAGAATCAAATCGAACCGATTTAGCATTGCAATCCAAATTGAACTGAGTCAAAGTTTTATTTCGGTTTGTTCGGGTTGTTCGGTTCAAACCGAAATATATTATTATTTTTTATTTAAAGCAATTGATTTATAATAAATCAAATTATATTAAGAAATAAACCGGGCCGATCCAGATCAAATTCATAATATATAAAAGTTCGGTCGGTTCGTTTATTTTGGTGTTGAAAATTTTTAAATCAAACCAAAGTTATAATTTGATTTTAAAAAACAAACCGAACCGAACTATTAAACCGAAAAAAACGAACTGTTTGATCCAAACTAATTCAGTTCGGTTCAAAACCAACTAAACCGGACCCAATGAACACCCCCATTTACATCTAAGATTGAAATACTGTTATTTTTTTAGGAAGGGTTTTCGTGTTTATTTGGAACTAAATTTAGAAAGTTCGTGAACATGAAGAATTACAAAAGCAAAATTCTCAATTACGATAGTCTCTGTTTCTCCATAAGAATTTATGCACGACTAATACTGTTATTTTTATTGTATAAATTTTTAAAATTTTAGAAAGATATTTATTTGTATACCGAATCTTGGGTGCAATTCGGCCAAGCTAAATGAATAGCTCGTGAATAAATCCACTCGCTGGGTCTGGATCCGGAAAAAATGGATTTGGTGGAGTTGGTAATACTCTTTGCTTATCCTTAAAACGTTAAAATGCAACAAATAATAAAGATACTTATCCAACGCGGCCTTTTATTTTCTCCCATCTCATCACGTTTTATATTTAATATTTTCGTTTTTAAAGTTTAACATAATATCCATACTAAAATATACTCCGAAATAAAATTTTGTATTTTTGATAATTTTTTTACTATTATTTAAGATAGGTACGAATTTTTTTTTTTTCAAAAACAGTGATTTTATACCTATCTAAAAAAATAGTAAGAAGTTTCATAAAATTATAAAATTTTGTTTCCAAACATACTTTAATATGAATATTATATTAAGCGGTTCGGATCGACAGTTTAGATTTTAAAAATAAAAATATATAATATGAGATATAATGAAGTATAAAAAATATGAGATATTGGAACCTCTTATTTATTTTATAAAATTTGTCCCATTTTAAAAAAATATTGATACTTTTTTTAAACCAAATTTGAAAAAGAAAAACATCTTAATTTTTAGAAGTATCGTTTTAATTTTTTAAAAAGTAAATCGACAGAAAATATATTGAAACCATACATCCCCCACCTCCATAACAAAATTCGACTTGTAGGTTAAAACATAGAGTAGAACTAGGGTGCTCTTAAGCTCACCAAAATTTTGGTGAGTTTAACTCTAAAACTCATCAAATTAATTTCAAAAGACGAATCCGAACAGTTGAAACCCACTTACCTTACGTGTGATGCATCTATATGTGAAATTTTTAAACATTCGAATTAATTTAGTATAAAGTCAAATGGTCAAAAAACGTTTAAAAAATTAATGCACTAAAATTAATTTATTAACCTTCTAATTTTGACCGCTTGACTTTATACTAAATTAATTCGGATGTTTAAAAATTTTACATGTAGATGCATTACATGTAAGGTAGACGGGTTTCAATGGTTCGGATTCATCATTTGAAATTGGTTTGATGAGTTTTAGAGTTAACCTCACTAAAACTTTGGTAAGCTTAAGAGCACCCTAGTTCTACTCTAAAACATATTACAGTTTATAATATTATTATCATTGTAACATATACAAATATTCTTGTTTATGTTGATCATATATTGGAGAAACTCGAGGTAAAAGATATTTATACCACTAATTGAAAATAATTCTCATTAGTTGAAATTTTTTGAAGATTTGCAAGAGAAACTTAATTGCTGGTAGAGTAAATGATATTTATACCGCTCATATATATCACAATTATAGAATTGAATATGATTGGATCATGAAATGATTGAAACATTCAATGATTTATTTCACAATAAGTCATCCATCAAGTAATTAACAATTTTAAGGCCGGCTCTGTATTGGGAATGGGTATAGGAATAGGAATGGGACTGAAAAAAATTTGAACTGATTTTGTACAGTTTATGTGAGAAATAAAAAATTCAATCTAAGTGAATTTTTTTCCTACGTGAATAGTAAATTTCGAATAGGGCCTAAGGGTGCTCAAATGGTTCGGTTTGTTAGATTTTCAACCAAACAAAAAATCGATTTAAATGATTTGGTTTTTCTCTTCATAAAGAAAATGATTTGGTTTTTCAGTTTAATGGATTGGCTCGGTTTAGACTTTTAAAACTGACTAAACCGAACCAACTTTTAAAACCGACTAAACCAAACCGACCGAATTATATTGGTTCAAGTGTGGTTTATATTTTATTTAGTTTAATCATTGTTTCATTTCTTTCATTTTAGTTTAAATATTTTAGAATACCTATATATTTTGAATGGAATTGAATAACTTGTGTATGAAAATTTTCGTTAATAATGACACGAATAGGTTTACTTTGGTTTGAACCGAACAAACCAAAATTTAGTTCGGTTTGTTCGGTTCGGTTCTTAATCGGTTTCGTTCAGTTCTATTTTTGAAAACCGAAAAAAAATAGGTTAGTTATTTTAGTTTGATTTCAACCGAACCCACCGTTTGAACAACTCTGATTAACATGAACCAATTTAAATATCATATGAACTCAATTACTCTTAAAATCTGTTAAAAAAAAAAAAATATACAACTGAAAAACATGCACATTGTTGCTAAAGTCCCGTTTGACCCACTAACCACTATAAAGCTTAAAATATAGCAACTTTATTTGACTTGCTGATAACAGTGTTTGTTACCAAAACTTCTATTGTGCACATCGGCTCTCTTAAAAGTTAAAACTGAAATTTCTATTTAAACCACATTAAAAAAAAAAGAAGCCATGTTTTGTGGGGGATTTCAAAAAATACCAGAGTCTCCAAATCATGTTTTGTGGCTTAGCGCCTCTCAAAATCCTAAAAATGCACTGTAATATTAAATATATTTAGGTTTTTTAGGGGTTTCTAAATCAATATGCGCTCCCAAGAATAAAGCTGCAGATTGGCTTAGAAGCCCTGATGTTTTCCAAAATTTTCATGATTTTAGATGTTTTTTTTTAATATGGTATAAATAAAAATTTCAACATTTCTAGTTTTGAAACCATTACTTTTATTTAAACAAACTAACAGCGAAAGAACAAGGAAAAAGAGAATAAAAAAATATAAATAGTTGCACTAGTTAATCTAGTAATAAACACACATGTACTATGTGTAAGAGGCCGCATTATTTTCAACATTAGATATACAAAATATTTAACGTTGAATAACTGTACCATTCTTACGAAATTACTAGTGAATATTTAAGTTGGAGACTTGACCACTAACTTTTACTAAAAAAAACAGAGAGAGAAAATATTTGCATACAATGACCTGATTCTTATTCCAATTTTATTCCAATTTTATTCCAATTTACCTCTGGTTTGGTCATTATCTTTTCCAATGATCTGGTCAACGGCAGTATATTTAGGATAAACATTATTTTCGATTACAATCTCAGATAGCAATTGATATTGATCTGCATGAATTAATTATGAATCTAATTACGGTTATGAGTATATATATCTCATCCTCGGAATTATTACATGATAATGAAATTTCAAGCATAAAATTTCCATCATAAAGAGAAGATAAATTAGCTTTATATACATATTGTTCAAGTCTCCAATCCGAATCGGGCTCCGTCATCTCCACATGCCCAGGCGCCCGATCCGTTACTCAATTTTATATTCGGATATCCGTTTTAAAGTGTAACATAAAATTTTATTATAAATCCAATTAATTTTAGATTTAATTACTCAGTTACACGTACTTATGTTTCATCTTTTATTAAGATTTATAATTTCTTGGTACATTTTAACTAATTAATTCAGTTACTTCCACTAAAAAAAAACAAAATTCAGTTACTTAATGTGTAATTTTGTGACTAACAAATTTATTATGATAATATAATCGAGTTGATGTTTATAAATATAGTGCATGCATCTTTTTCTGAAATATGTGATGATTTTATTTTTTATATCCTAAGTATATTGTATTCCTCCTCATATGTATATGTAATATTTAATATTCGATCTGTATTCATATCCAAAACTATTATCCAAAAACTAAAAAACAGATAGCGATGCAGTTTAGCTATTATCCGTCCGTAGTTGACATTTTTGCATTCATAGTATTTAGTCTAATTACTAAAACAATACTTTTCGTGTGACAAATATGAAATCCGAGGTAATGAATTTTTTGAGAATTCCAATATATCATATTTTTCATACTTCATCGTACCTCATATTGTATATCTTTGTTTTCAAAATTCAAACTGTTAATCCGAACCACTCAACATGATATTTATATTAAAATATGGTTGGGATGAAATTTTATAATTTTTGAAATTTTTTTACTATTTTTTCTGATAGGTACAAAATTATTATTTTTGAACCGTTAAAAAACCAATGATTTTCTACCCATCTTAAAAAATAGTAAAAAATTTCCAAAAATTATAAAATTTCTTTCCAATTATATTTTAATATGGATATCATATTGAACAGTTTGGATCGACAATTTAAATTTTGAAAACAAAAATATACAATATGAGGTATGAAAAGTATAAGACATTGGAACCCTAGTTATAATGCTTGATCTTTGTAAATATCTTAGACACACACACAATATACAGATGATCTCCAAAAGAGCGTGTAAGATACGAAGTTATCCCAAATACCATATAAGAAGTTACACCAAAAACCAAATAAGAGCAAACAAGTAATTGAAATTGTCCTTCAATAAGTCCGACGAAAAAAAATGTAGATACGGTTCGGCCAGATTTAGATAACGTTCTCGACAAACCATTAGTACGAGTGGACAAATTATACGGTGTTTCTAATATTACGAGTTCAAATCTATTCTCTTTTTCGCTTTTCGAATATCTATTGAAATTAGACTGAAACTACGCTTGACAACATCTGTCAAGCTTTTTTTTATAAAAAACATAAGACTGAAATTAAAATTAAAAATAATTAAAAAAACACTGATAGATGTTAGCATGTTCTTATACAATTAATATTTGTATTACTTTTGAAAAAAATAAAAAACTTGTACTGAGATAAATAAGTGAATAAAATTAATATTTATACCAACATGGCTTTCAAAACAATTTCAATAAAAACTTTTCTATTTATGAAATTCTCATACATCCCTAAAATTACCACACATGCTCGTACTATTCTGCTCATTTGCGGAACAGTAGCTATGTGTTTGCAGCACAAGAAAGACCCAAAAAATACTTCCATTTTCTGAAAAAAATACTAAAATAGTATAAACATCAACTCTTATTCATGTAAACACCAATCATCAACGATAAAAAAAACATCGACTTTTACGGTGTCAAATATTAACTCCCCAATTGTCTAATTAAGTAACAACCTTAAGCAAAAAATGCTAACCCTTAATATAGTAGAATATCTTAAGATGTATTGACGAGAAGAGAGGAAATCTTCTCTTTTTGATTTGGTTATCCCAAAATAAATTGGAATCGATTGCCATCAGTGCATTCCCCTGATTTCTAGCAAATTTGAAAACCATTTCAAAGAACCAAACTAGAACTGCAAAAATCCCTACATCCCAATACTTCTCAACATCAAAGCTGTGCATCTCACAAACTATCTAAAATAAAACACGAATCAACACAACAACGCACTATTATTGGGGACAAAATTTGATACGCCTTTCTTGTTATAAGATCAAGATCAAAGACCCAAGTAAACCAAATCAAAAAGAGAAGATTTTTTTATCCCCATAACCGGCTCAAAATGCCTTTCTTTTCTTTCTTCATTCTGTTCTCTAGAGATGGGAAATCGATCGAATTGTAAGCAATGTCAAGTACAATCGGGTTGCATGCAACTGAGGTGAATGCTGGAGGGAACTTCTCAATTCTTGGCACAGTTTTTGAGCCAGGTTCACCCAGCGCCGATTCATATTCCTCCAGCATTTCCATGAGAAATTTCTCCATCTGAAATTAAAAAAAAGGCAATTATTGTTTTCATCTAGATACCAGACTGATTATTTGATCTTTCATCACCTCTAATTTCAGAAAGGAAAAAAAAAAGATATCTGAGAAGTGTAGAGTAACACCTTTTTGTCCCCACTCAGAGAAATACTGGAGACTCCTTTGGAAAGTCTTTCTGGAATCTTCTCTTCTTCCATAATCCCAGATGCATGTTCTATGCAACTGTTTGATCTACAGTTCTCAATCAGTGCCTTCAGCCCTTCAACTAAAGCCTGCTTAACAAAATAAATGATTGCAACTATTATACAAAGTTAGCACGTCTTGTTAATTACATACTTATTTGTAGTAGGCCTGATAGCTACCTTATCTAAGTTTTTTTTTAGCTACCTAACCAACTCCAATTTACCTAATAAACAAAGATATGAAAATTTAACTAAAAAAGTATTCATTGTTAGTCAACGGACCTTGTCAGGGTTATTTTCCCCATTTAGTTTCTGAAGGGCAGTATTGGCAAGAGAGCGAGCATGGCAGAACAGTGCATACGCCTCCGTTCTTTTTCCAGCCAAACTATATGACTTGGCTAAATAGAAGCACCTGTGGAAATTAAAATAACAATAAATATTGAACCTTCCGTAAGCAAGTGATGTATAGGGCAAGCGTACTGACAGAGTAAGACAAACCTCTCAGCCCTAAAAGCTGATCCTTTTAGTATATACTCCTCTGCAAATGCAGCCTCTTCAGGGCTTCTATCCCTTGCTGAGCTAACTAAATCAGATAGGTCGGTCGTATTCTGCCAAAAAAGAAGCACCAAAACGTTTAAGATGGAATCATGGACATGGGCAGATCTAGGTATAGCCCAGGGGGGGAATTAACCACCCCCATGATTTCAAAAATTTTAATCATGCATATTGAAATTTAATTAAATTTTTTTATTCTTATTTATATATTTCAGACCTCCTCATGTAATGCTAAATGTGTGCTTGTAGCCTAGTGGTTGTGGAGACTTGGGTTCAAATCCCAGTGTGACCACACATTGTGTATATTCATATATTATATCCCCTATCTAAATTTGTTTAATACCTCACCTGAATGAACAGGAAACAAATTATAGAGAAATGGAGACGATCTGTTAACATCGATTTGGTACACAAAACTTTTTGTATGATCTCTTCTCTTTATCAAGTGAGTAAATGGCCTTGTTGTATTCATGAAATTGTTAGTATCTAATGATTGTATTATCTAATTAAACATTTTCTTAAATCTCCTTTTGACATATAGTCAGCTGGGTTGATATTATAACCCAAAATGAATGAAACATCCCTCTATATTAGAAAAATTAACTACTACTTTCCAGAAAATGTTTGCATTTTACTCCTAAACAATCTTTCAAGTTCTCTGGAGAGGTCAGTCACGCAAAACACAAATACTTGAAAAATACATATTGCCAAAAAAAAAGAGCTCTATTCCAGGAATAGCATCACTACTCTGTTTCAATTGCAATCCAAACAGTCAATCAAAGGTTAATAACAGTCCTGGGTTAGTGCCATTCAGCTAAGCCAGCCTTTCGCTGGATTTGCACAAGATTAGCACTCTATACCATTACTTCATTCATTCCCTCCAACATTATTCCAACTATACAATCCAAACAGCATTTTCAATATTCTGAACAGTACAAAATTAACATTCTTTCCACACCATACGAACTAGTACTCTTTTCGCATTATTCTAACACACTTATCCAAATTGCACGATTCTTAAACTGTTCCTTTGACAATCCAAATACACCACTAGTCTCGATTTTATTCTTCCAATAGAATGTTCATAGGTTAGTACCACAATTAAAAAATCAAGATTAAAGAACAGCACACCTGAATTAGAAGATCGTACAAACGAACAAGTTCTTCTGGCTTGGTAACCTTCTCACCTTTATCAGTTTGCTTCCTGAATTTACTTTTAGCAACTGTAACCAACAACTGGTTTCTCTCTATTGTTCTCTGCCCCAAAACAGCACTAACAGCCTTGTCAAGCCCAGTTAGTTCATCTTTCACATTCTCGGCATTCCCAGCGGTAGCCTAAATTAAGAAGAGATTAGATTCTAAAGTAACAATAAATGCTACCTGTTTATATTTTTCTTTCATCTAGCAAGTTTGTTATTGGGTAATGTTAATGACGGCATAATAAGTTAAATATTGTGCAACCGTTAACTTATTGTCATTAAATAATCTATACATGGTAAAATAAACAAATCTCATTTGGTGCCACACAATGCAACAAACAACCTTTCAGTTCAAGCCTGTTAATATACTTGCAATGTTTTAGCTCAAGAATATTTGGAATTTAATTCAAAACACAGATGGGAGTGCTTGAATTTGTTATAGGAGATACTGACAGTTCTTTCTGAGAACTGTGACAGTGCCACTGGATTGTTAAACTTTTTTTAACACTTGTTGTGTTTGGTCAGGAACTTCTGACCATACATACAATATTTGTACAACCAAGTTGAGTTTCGTCTTTTAATATATTTAGAGGCGCAGAAATTCAATATCCTGCCCTTTCCTATCAAAGAAAAGAAAATATAATATTGCTTTATCCACAATTGTTTCTTATAAGAAAGAATGAAATTGTTAAAACAATTTAAGTAATAAACCAGGATGTTTTTTTATTCGGTCACCAAAAACAGATTCCAGGCCTGGTTGTTAATGTTTTCTACACCACTAGCTTATCAAATTAGCATACCAGGTCATTCCGAATGCAACTCCTGGCATCATGATACGCAGAGAATATTTTGTCAAATATTGCAAGTCTTTTCTCTGAAGGAAGTGATTCGGCTGCTGGGCTTTGCAACTCCTTCTCCAGCTCCTGAGCTGATCACATTTTTGCAATAGAACCACAAACTTTTAAGATAAAGTATTGGGTACAAAATTGATACATAAATCAAATAAAGCAGGTACCTTTTAGAATTGAGACCCGTGTTTTGGCATTGCTGATAGGAAACCTACGACCGAGCCAGTTGAACTCGGTCATGGTAGCAGCCTGTTGCTGTCGTGCCTCCTCCATAACAGCCTTAAATAATACAATTTGTATAAGATCATCCTCAATGCTGAGAAAAAGGTTGATAATCAAAGCACCAACATGATCATGAAATTGCAAATATGTTTTTTTTTTTCTAATATGTGCACAAAACATTTTTTTCAATGGGAGAAATTAAGTGGATAGATTTTATCCTGAACACTAAAAACTACAAAAAGGAATTTAGTAATAAATGAAATGGAATAATTGACCATAACTCAAACATTTCAATTTGGTGATTCTATTTTTGTCGGAAAAAAAAAGAATCTATCTCATTGTCATAACAACAAAGTATTAAAATTAGCTCCGATTTCAAGAAAAAAAAATTACCTCTAATTTAGTTTGGAAAAGATCCAATGCGGGCCCCTCCATTTTGCCTATATCTAGGAGTTCAGAAGTTTGTAGCTTTGCATCGCCAACTTTATGCAAACAATACCTGATACTTGGTTCCAGCTCATCGACACGCTCACGGCATAATACTTCGTTTTCTATAGTACCGTATTTACCAAGCTCTTCATACACGGCTCTACAAGAAAAGACAAATCTCTAAGCAAACCCAAATAACTTTTATGCTAAATATAGGAAAGAAGTAGTGGGCCTTGTCACTAAGAGCAAGCAAAATTATGAAATAAACTACTCGGAAACTTGCAATTTAAGTGTACCTTGCATTTTTGAAGTTAACTAATGCTGTTTGCCAGTTCTTATCTTGCTCAAACAACAAAGTGCCCTTCATATAAGATGCATAAGCCTGAAAAACAGAATTAAAAAATAAAAATATGCACTATGAAATAATTACTTTGAAGATGTATAACAAGAAGGGAAAATCAGTGCTATGAAGTAATTACAGATCAATGCATCCTCCCACCAAAAGACCGGGGTACCACGAGTAAAAAGCACAAGTCAAACCAAAGTAGAGACGAAAAAATTCAGTTGTTATAGCAAAAACCAACTGCTGGTACAGTGCACCATATACACACCAGTACGGCCACTTTTTTGTATGGCACTAACAGCTAATCAGAAAAACAAAATAGAAATAGTAAATGGTATTACCTCAGCTTCTAGAGATGTCCTAGGATCTCCTCTGACAGAACACAACTGTGTGAATAGTGTAGCCCACTTAACAGCCTTCCTCAGCCTACCTAGCAGGTATATTCTTTGCTTTCCGTTTGGTCCATCCGGTAACTGTCTCTTCTCCATTGCATGACTCCATGCTCTCTCCGCCATGTACAAGACAATATGAAGATACCTAATTATATAACCTTACGTCAGATGTGAGCAAGCGAGCACGCGCGCGTGCGCGCGTGAGAGAGAGAGAGAGAGAGAGGGAACTATCTATATGAGAAAGAAATCTATATACCTGACATCGGTTACAGTTGCCTCTGTAATAGTTTTACGTGTAAATTTACCACGGCCATGCAAGAACTTTAGTGACTTGTATAGCCGTCTTAATCTTGCAGTACAATATTTCCTGTAATGCAATTTATGTTGCTTTCAGAATAGAATGTAACACACGGAGAAGAAGAATTTACTTGAGCAAAAGGTGGAAGAAATCAAAGTACCTATATCTCGTGTAATCTCTATGCCTCAACCCATGTTGCATCTGAGCAGACTTCAGCAATTGCAAAACTGCGCAATTTGATGCATTTTTCATTAATAGAACTCAGATCAGTTCCATAATTACCTAAAGAGCTTAACATCTATGACCAATTGACAAAAGGTCCGGCAATGAAATGGCACTCGAAAGAGAGACGTTGTAGGTTAAGTGCACAAACGCGTCCAAGATGAGAAATAAGTTAATCTCAGTTTCTGATTTCGACTGAAAACTAAAGCGTGTAGAACTTACCATTGATTTGAAACTTAGGACCGATCTGCTTTTCCTCGTCGATCTCCATTGCTGAGAGGCCATTGGATTTCGACATTTCCCTAATCAGAAATAGATCGAATCTGTTCTTCCTCTCTAACGAAGAAAACGTAGGGTTCCGGGGAAATACGTACGAGCTGAACAAGTATCCTCTCCGATATTCACTTTACAGTTTGAGATTAACTCCAGCCGCTTTGAGATTCGGGCTACAGCAGGGGGCAGTGTTATTGGGATTTGAGATTCGTGCAAAGTTAAAAATAACGGTCCAGATCCAATTATTACGGGGAGGGTCTGCATTCGACATGGGCTTTCTTCTTGGGCCCGATAATGGAGAGGGTTATGTACGCCGGATCGGATCGGATTGGATAATGTCAGGTGACCGCGAGAATATGTTATTATGCACAGTTCGGATCCGATAATATCGTCATCCGAAACTCCCTTACCAGTAACATTTTTCAGACTATCCCCCATCAAAGCCTTTTTTTGAGAAGAAAGGTGGCCTTGGAGAGGTATAGTTTCCTGGATTATTAGTGGAAGTTTTCGGCCCAAAAGGTCCAGTTGGACCGGGGAGTAAAGATGGCTGAAGCTTCAACTGTACCAGGCCCATGTTGGAACAATGTTCCGCATCTATAATTAATACTGCTCACGGTTTTAAAACATGGCAATCTCTTCTCCATACCTCCCATGAAAAATTCTCAATTAGATCTAAAATTGACGAGTTTGTCTAAGTTCATCCATACACTTATGTACTTTAAAATCTATAATTTGACCTACAAATCTAAAAAATTCGTAAAAAATATATAATTTGACCTACAAATACATTTTTATATGAAAATATGCTGAACGTTTAGATTGATTGTTTAAATTTTACAAACAAAAATATTAATTTATAATACAAATCAATTCGCACCATACATAGTACCGTAGCCTCACTCATATCAAATTTGAATTACGTTGGATGAATATCAAACTTGAATTGTTTCAGATTTGATTATTTTTGAATTCACTACACTTTTGAATTAAAATAGTTGGGTTAAAATTTTATCGGATTGAGACCGAGTTTAGCACATGACGACTTGAGTGTCGAATTATTTGGTTCTAGTTATATTGTTTATACATTTTATTTTATTTTCAAGTAAAGATTGAAGGTCAAGTTATTAAAATCAACTATAATATATTCACAAATAGAATTATCTTTTCCAAATTTCGAACATGTGACCTTTTACACATACAACATTATACATAAATATCATATATAAACCATTGGTTTTGTTTTTCATTTCCTTTCCTGATAACCAAAAATTATATATAGTTACCAACTCTCTTTTTTCCCTTTCCTGATAACCAAAAATTATATTAGTTACCAACTTCTTTCTTTCTTCCCTTAGACAGTGATATGTTTAAGATGGAAAGTGATCTTAAAGAGGTATATTTTTTTTGTACTTCTTTGTAAGAATTTCTGTACAACTTATTATTTAACGTTTTGAAAAAGAAAAATATTAGTAGTTAATTGGATTTATTTATTTTTACAGAATTACCCTACTTTATTTATTTATTTTTATTTTTTTTGTAATAAAGATTTTTCTTCCGAGACGAAACCTAAAAATACATCTTGTAACCTACAATGCTCCTGGATGAGGGATATCCTGAGACATTGTTCATTAACAGTACAGCACCAAATGAACAGCGATCTGCTTTACGCCTGGGCCGTTTGATCACAATCTGAAGGTTCTTTGTACATTGGATGACGAGGGTAGGTAGATCCACAGATGATGCGGGACCAAATTCGGTAGGCATCAAGATTCATGCTGATGAAGTGCACATAAATTTTGATATGGATCGAACGGTTCCGACTGAGCATCAGACTTTCATCTGAGTAGAAAGTAGGGGTGTCAATGGTATCTTTTTAGCCGTTTACCCGACCCGTATCGTATTCGATAAGACGGGTATGGGTAAGTTTTTTTTTTTCGTTAGCTTATTGGGTATGGGTATGGGTATGGGTAAGAATTTTTTTCGTTAAATAAATGGGTAAGGGTATGGGTAATGACTATTTCGTACCCGTTACCCTATAGGGTAATTATAAAATTCAAATATATATTCAATTCAATTTTCAACCCACTTAAATGTATATTTAATTCAATTTCCAACCCACTTAAATATATATTTGTGTTTTTAAATTTTATTTTTTATAAAAAATAATTTAGTTGGAATTGATTGCACATTTATTTTATTTTTTATTAGAAATGCAATTATATATGTGTTAAAATGAATGAGTTTTTGATGTTTAATTTGTAAATATAATAAAACTAATTATTATACTAGTATTATCCGTTATTTACCCGTTACCGTTTCGTTACCCGATAATATTAACGGGTAAGGGTAAGGTAGGGTAAAATCAATTTTTAATGGGTATGGGTAGGGTATGGATAAGGTCAATTTTAATGGGTATGGGTATGAAAATGTCTCCACCCGACCCGTACCGTACCCATTGACACCCCTAGTAGAAAGGGGTACTAATCTAGTTTTTATTATTATTTTTTCCTTAAAATCAAATTTTTGAACTTCAAATATATTCACAAACTTTTTAAATTGGATTAATTACAAACCGTAACCTGTTCTCTGTTGAAATAATTATGAAAAATGTTATTGGATTGCTTGTTAATTGATCGATATAAATTTACGATTATTCAATAATAAATCTGACAATAATTAAAATTAATATAATAATACCAGTATCACACAAAAGACCAAGCAGATATATTAATTAAAATCCGCATAACAGAAAGCCAATTGATCATAAAACACAGATAATATACACTATGCAGTAATATCCTTGACAAACGAATCCTTCATCAGCTCAGATTTCTCCTCATTAGAAATTGCCACAGCTGATGTCGTCTTGGCCGAGTGATTGAATGCCGGTTTTTGCTTGGTGGCGACATCGACAAATGCCACCTGTTCAGTGACAGAGAAGTTCTCAGGAAGCACAAACACGCTCTGAGATGCTCTCCTCTGGTGACGACTTGGTCTCTGAGACATCTTTCTCTTCCTTGCTTCACTTTTCAACGGGTAATATAACTATTATTTGTTTCTTACTATTTAGAAATGGGTACTGGTATATGTTTGGAAATGGAACTGAGATACAAAATGGAAGCTTGGGGTCTCTTGATTTATAGCAGAGGTGGTGTATGAGTGTAGATCTTCTGTGGCAATTTTGTTTTCATGATTAATGTGATGAGTCAATCAGCAAATGTTGGGTCTCAAGTCTCAACTCTCAACATCAGCAAATAACTTAGTATTAGAAAAAGAATTATTCATAGAAATTATTAAATTCAGACGTATAAAAATAAAAAAGGGTATCTCGTTTTCAATAAATATAGAAAGATCTGACTCATTGAGTCTGATTCAGAATATATGGATCTGACTCAATGGTTCAGAATCAAATATTATGTTTTTCTGCTACAAAACTTGATTTTCCTCTAATCGGACAATCCAGATCCAAACTAAAAATAAAATAAAAAAGAACATGGATCTGAATCATTGAGTTTGATTCATAATATTTTAATCGGATTCAGTGAGTCAAATCTTTCTATATTTGTTAGAAACAATGCACTCTTTCTATTTTCGTACGTCTGATTTTAATAATTTCTACTGATAAAAAAATTCCTAGTATTATCATATGGAAACACCGTCATATAATCTGGTGCACTATTTCGTTACCATTTCTTTGCTCAAATTAATGCAATCATTAGATAAAAAAAAATTATTTCGTATCCTAAAACAAAATATATATTAGAAATTTTTTATAAACTCGTGAAATTAAGCACAAGAATAAAAAAAAATTGTCAACGAGATGAGTTGAGCTGGCTCATTATAGATCATTCGTGTCGTGAGTTATATATAAGTTAAAAATTGTCCTCAATTTGGTGTTATGAGTTACACATAAATCATGAGCTAAAAAAAAATTAATTTTCTTCTTACAATAAACTTCATTCTCTTATGTTCAACATAGAGAGATAGTAAAAGGGCTGAAAAATTATTTTATTTTCTTCTTACAAAAGCCGAACCAACATGAAATGAATCAGGTTAAGCCTGAACTTGATAATGACAAACCGAGTCAGAATCGAACAAACTAATTACGTAATTTTTTTGAAAATAATGAATACGTCTGCCTACTTTTGAATCAAATTTATTTTCTTACGAGTTGACCTTATTTCCTTGCCTAGATATCTACTCAATTCTTGAATTTGCCCCTTCATAATTCAATAAAAACTTTAGTTACATGCACACACAGAAGTCAGCAGAAACACACCGCAAGGGATTTTTTTTTTTTTTGCTTTTTTGAGAAAAAAGGACAAATTTATTTAGAATGGGTTAAAAGATTAACTGTAGAAGTTGGTACAAGTTCCGAGGTCACCAGACTCCAGTTACCAGTACATGGATCCATATCCACTGCTATTCTTTACTCTTTATATTTCTCTTCAAAAAAGAGTAGAGAGAGAAAGGGAATTATGCAGGAGAGAGGAAGAGAAGAAAAATAGAGAGAATAGCAGGAAAAAAGTAGCAAATTGAAGTGGACTGGATATGGATCCTCAGTACATTGGGGTAACATTTAAGAAAATAATGGGGGTTACCAATAATTTGGAGCAGAGCCATTAGAACATGGGATGCACGTGGGGAGATTTATTTTGTTAGTAATTGATGCATAATTATTTTGGTGGATGTGTTTGGTTCGATCGGCGAAGAGATATTTTAGAAGCCATCGCACATGTTAAATCATGATTGGTGTTAGCTCGGATATAACTAGTGACATGACGTGGCAAATGGCAAATTGATTCGATTCGACATAAAGTATAGCACGAGTCTGTAAATTAAGTAAGGGCAGTTGTAGAGGAAGAAAGTTACATCGACAGTCAAAAATGGAGTTCGTATCCTTGGTGGTAACACAATATTTATGGTGTCAATTACCAATTTATATGTTTATCTGATTTGTATTGTATAGGAAAAATATGAGTAAAGGTAAGATTTTTTTTTTCATTAGTAGATTAGATATGGATAAAAATAATGTTTTTTTTTCTGTTATTTTACATGTTTTCGTATATAATAATTTTTAAAAATAAAATTATATATATATATATATAGGTATGAGGTTGGCTACTCTACTTATATAAGCATATGAGGTATATGCTTATAAGTTATTTTTTCGTTTTCAAAATTCAAAAAGTCTATCTCAACTGTTAGATGTGATTTCCATATTGAAATATGCTTGGAGACCAAATTTTATATTTTTCTGAATTTTTTTATTATTTATTAAGCTACTTTGAAAATTGTTAATCCAACGGTGACTTAACAAAACAGTAAAATTAGAAGCCACCGTTGGATCAGCGATTTTCAAAGTGACTTAATAAATAGTAAAAAAGTTCAGAAAAATATAAAATTTGGTCACCAGGCACATTTCAATATAGAGATCACATCTAACGGTTCAGATCGATTTTTTGGATTTTGAAAACGAAAAAATATCTTATAAGAATATACCATCATATGCTTATGTAAGTAGAGTAGTCAACTTCTATAGATATATATTTGTATGAAGATGATACAATAAAGTTTTGTATTTTATTAAATTTTCATAATACAAATTAATTGTATTTATTATTTTTTTCTTATTTTGAAATTTTTTTTTATCGAAAGCACAAATCGAAATATCAATGACATTTTTTTATCCGTTTACTTGATCCATACTGTATTCGAAAAGACGAATAAGAATAAAGATTTTTTTCGTTATCAGAATGGATATGAATATAAAAAATATCTCCATCCGATCCATATCGTATCTGTTGACACCCCTGTGAATATTTATGTTTAGATTTTAACTGTCTAATCATAATTTGTACCAACTCGATATGTGGTAGAATACTCTTAACTTTTTTTAATATTTGGGCTGATATGATCAGATCTACACAAAAATATTCTATTACCTCAGGTAATATAAATTCCAAATAACAGTGTTATTATAACAGCCCATTAAATAATCGGGGGAAATTTCATGTATCCCCTCAAAAACTTCAATATTACGTATTTCTTACTCAAAAGTTTATAATAAAATATTTAATGATAGAAACTCACATATTTATCAAAACTAATAAAATAATAAAATTTAACACTTATAATCTACTAAACAATATCAATTAATAAAACATGACCATTGTAACTCTCCTTTCTCTCTCTCCGTGCCCACCCGCTCCAAAAATTCTCAGGTGCAAGCAACTCTCTGTATACTTCAGCTGCACCATATTTAAATTAAATAATTCACTGAGAGAAGCAACTTGGATTTATGATAAAAAGAACAAGAACTAAGAAATTCACAGTTGGGAATATATTGGGCTAATACTTTTTTATGATTCCAGTCCTGTACCGGAACCAATATAACATATTTTTTTTATAACTAAGGTGTTTGAGTCGCACATAAGGTGTGTGTGAAAATGTCAGGAAATTGCAATAATAAAGGGACCTAGAGGGACTAGCGAAATTACCTCATAGAAAAGGTGCCGATTTTTTTAAAAATACCAAAAAAAATATTTTATTAAAATTAATCAAGTTCTAAGTAGAATTTTAAAAATACTCAGGCCGCACATTTTTTCTGCACCCCGGAATTATTATTCCGGGCCGCAGAAAAAATTCGCCCCCAAATTTTTATTTTATTTTTTATTCCGAGAGCGGATTTTTTCCGTGGCCCAAATATTTTTTATTTTTTTTTAGAGTTTGGAAAAATAAAATCTTATTTTTTTGGCCCAACTTTGCATCTCTTGTTAACATATCAAAATACTTTCAAAAATCATGAAAATTTACTCACATGCATTTTTGACTTCATAAAATAAGACCGTAAAGTTTTATACAAAATCTCAAAACAGATCGTGAGATATCGGCTCTCAAAAATTGTCCGAACTGTTGAAGGAGTGCTTCTGAGCCCAAATTCGCACCTCTAATTAACATACCAAAACACCTTCAAAAATTATGAAAATTTACGGACATGCATTATTGACTTCATAAAACAAGACTGTGAAGTTTCATACAAAATCTCAAAACAGATTGTGAGATATCGACTCTCAAAAATTGCCTGAACTGCTAAAGGAGTGCTTCACGATTTTTGAAGGTATTTTGATATGTAATCAGATGTGCAAATTTGGGCTCAGAAACACCTTCAGAGAGAGTTTAGTTTTGTTATGTTTAAGTTTTGATTTGTTATGTTCAGTTTTATTATCTTCTTAGTAGGATTCAAATGCCTCCATTTTTTGTGCCTCCATTATGCCTCCATTTTTTAAAACTTTAATAATTCAATATTTAAAACTTAAAAGTCAAAATAAAACCATTAAATGTGATCTATGTTATTTTCTCTATGTGCTCATAAAAAATTATCACATTTCAATTTTGTTTTTATGTGAATCAATAAGTTCAAAAATCAACGTCTAGAAATCATCTAAATTAGTGCATTTTTAACAAGCTCTTGATGACAATCAAAATAAAATTGAAATTTCATAATTTTTTACATGTTCATAGAAAAATGATGTAGATCATGTCCAACGGTTTTATTTTTACTTTTAAGTTTTAAATTTCGAATTATTAAAGTTTTAAAAAATAGAGGCATGGTGGAGGCATTTGAATCCTCATGTTTTATTATGTTTGAGTTTTCAGTTTTGTTATGTTTCATTATTTCACG
Source organism: Carex pumila (assembly GCA_033356055.1). Classification (NCBI taxonomy): domain Eukaryota; kingdom Viridiplantae; phylum Streptophyta; class Magnoliopsida; order Poales; family Cyperaceae; genus Carex; species Carex pumila. Next base: position 187,721 of record JARJHM010000556.1, on the reverse strand, counting down.
ATTTATTTTGAGATTTTGTATGAAACTTCATAGTCTTATTCTATGAAGTCAAGAATGCATGTCGGTAAATTTTCATGATTTTTGAAGGTATTTTGATATGTTAATCAGATGTACAAATTTGGGCTCAGAAGCACTTCTTCAGCAGTTCAGGCAATTTTTGAGAACCGATATCTCACGATATGGTTTGAAATTTTGTATGAAACTTGACAGTCTTATTCTATGAAGTCAAGAATGCATGTAGATAAATTTTCATGATTTTTGAAGGTGTTTCGATATGTTAATTAGAGGTGCAAATTTGGACTTAGAAGCACTCCTTTAGCAGTTCGGGCAATTTTTGAGAGTCGATATCTCACGATCTGTTTTGAGATTTTGTATGAAACTTTACAGTCTTGTTCTATGAAGTCAAGAATGCATGTCAATATATTTTCATGATTTTTGAAGGTGTTTTGTTATGTTAACCAGAGGTGCAAAATTGGGCCAAAAAAACAAAAAAAAAACAATATTTTCTTTCTCCAAACTCTAAAAAATAAAATCCACGCTCGGAATAAAAAATAAAAAAATAAATTTTTTTTTCGGGGTGTGAATTTTTTCCGCGGCCTGGAATAAAAATTCTGGGGTGCAGAAAAAATGTGCAGCCTGGGTATTTTTAAAATTCCACTCAGAACTTGGTTATTTTTAATAAAATATTTTTTTTGGTATTTTAAAAAAAATCGGGAAAAGGTGCTTCTTTACTTTTCTTTTCAATTGTTTTCTATTTTAGTTTTTAATTTTAATTCCTCTGATCTGTTTAGTTCAAGCCAATGTAGTTATTTTTTGCAGCTACTATTGACCTGAGATAAACCTAAAAAGGTGGTCAGCATGAGGGTTTAGTTGTTGATAAGTTAAGCTAAGTTAAATATTTTTGGGTTGTTTTGGGTTTGGGTCAATTTCAGGTTTCGTTTACAGGTGGTTCGGTTTAATTTTGAATTCATTATTATCCCAGCAAATTTGATTGGAGTTATGACTGAATTGTTTCGAGTTACATCGAATCATTGTCCCTTAATTGTTTTCAGATTTTCGGTGGGAGGTTGGGTTCAGAAATCTCCAGATCTGAGAAGCATTTACAGGGTTAAGTTTAAGTGTTTAACACAGTTAGTAAACTAAGAATTTTTTTTTGAGAACCATATAGGAGCTACACGGTATAGTAAACTAAGAATTAACAAGCTATTTCTGTTGTGGCATTTCATGTTCTATACTCTAAAGTTGTGGTATTAATTGCCTTGGCTTGAATCCACATGGATACATTAAGCCATGTAGGTTTGTTACTTTTTCTACTCTAAAGCATTCACCAGTGTCTATTTACAAAGATGAAACTTGTGAAGATAGCAAGAAAAGTTCATCAATAGAGAGAGTGATTTGGCGAGTGAGTCTATGGTACTATGCATATCATGATTTGGTCTGTGCTACGGCTTAAAATTAGTGTTTTCAAAATTCTAATGATCGATCCGAACCATTCATCTTGTTCTCCATATTAATATATGTTTGGAGACCAAATTTTACATTTTTTGAAACTATTTTACTATTTTTTTAGATTTATTGAAAATCACTGTTTTTGGATGGTCTAGAATTTTCAGATCAAGTGATTTTCTAAATATCTAAAAAAATAGTAAAAAAATTTCAAAAAATGTAAAATTTGGTCTCCAAACACATATTAATATGGAGAACAAGATAAACAGTTTGGATTGACTATTAAGATTTTGAAAACTTGAATATTAAGCCGTAGCATGGACTAACCCGTGATAAGCATAGTACCATAGACTCACTCGTGATTTGGCACCTGGGAACTTTTGGAGCGGGTGGGAAACAAGGGAGGGGTATAATAGTCATGTTTTATAAATTGGTAATGTTTAGTAAGTTATAATGTCAAATTTTATTATTTTATTATTTTTGGATAAATATGCGAGTTTCTATCATTTTGATGGGTAAATGCATTATTATAACTTTTGAGGGGGAAATACGTAATATTGAAGTTTTTGAGGGGGATACATGAAATTCCCCCATATAATTATTACTAGTAAAAATATATAATTATTAATGAAGTTGTTTGGCAAATTTTCCTTAAGATTTTTTAACTCTCTTTTGAACTCCTTGGATATTTAATTTGTTTGAACATTATCTTCTTAGTGAGGATTAGATTTCACTCCTTTTTTTTTTCTGAATTTTTAAGCTTAATCCTTTTTTCTTTGGATTTTTAAGACTTTCTTTGTCTTCTCGGTATGATTATCTTCTTCTCGATATGTTGATTTATACGATTTAATGATTAATATTTTTAATTGGGTCATGCAACATGATGCATTTAATGCTTGCAAAGACACTTTTATATTGTTTTGGATCTACCTAATTTAGTTCATTATTCAATTTTTATATTGAGTGTTTTTTTTTGTCAAAATTTGTGTGCATATTTTACTGTTGTATTCGATCAGATAGTTTTTATGTCAATTTAAAAATATATTTTTCTCTAGTGGATATTTTTGTTTTAAATACAAATTTTCGAAACGTGCGTTTGGATCATTAAGAATAGCATGGAGTTATCACTGTTCTTGAATTAGTGACTATTCTTCTTCCCTATTCTATGTTTGAATCACTCTAAAAATAGAACTATTTCTAAAATTAACGATGTTATTGCTAACTCATTCAAACAATAGAATAACGCTAAATCTATATTAGTGCTATTCTTACTATACCCGAAGTTAGCACTAATGTTTGGATGCATGATAATAACACAAACCAAGAATAGTATTTATCTTTTTTATGAAAATACAAGTCAAACGTAATTCTCTTTTTTTCGGAATATGTTGGGTATAGTGGGAATGAAATATGCTCCTTTTCTTGAGAAAAGGAGGACCCTCCTATTCTCCAATTCGAACCGTTTAAAATCAATCAAACGGCTTCAATTACATCTGATTTATTTGTGCTTTGAGATTCGTACCATGTTAAAAAGAAATTGAAGCCGTTTGATCGATGTTCAACGGTTCAGATTGGAGAATAAGAGGGTCCTCCTTTTCTCAAGAAAATGAGCAGATTGGCTTCCGGGTATAGTGCTACCCCGATATTTACAAAAATATAATTCAAATAACAATAATAACAATTGTATTATTCCAATAGCTCCAAATTAGCACACTATATGGATTGTCCACAGCATTTTGTCCACCATTTGTCCACAGTTTTGACTTGCGCGAATACTGTAAAATTACTTCTACATGCTGTATAATTATACAATATATCACATAAAATACATCAGTTAATCACAAAACATCTAGCAACTATTTGAAGTGGTCCCATGATAGTTAGAAAAATATTGCAACTTGCACAACATGACAAAATAAATATACTTTCAAAATGTACTTTCGGAAATTACAGTTATAGGAAGTTATTGGTAGTTAGAGTTAGTTATTAGCAGTTATTGACAGTTATAGTTAATTATTAGCGTCTGCATTGGGTTGAATCTTGTATACAGTAAAATTTTCAATTGAATTTTCTACACAATAAAATTTATAATTGAATATTGTATACTGTAAAATTGAATATTGTATACTATAAAATTAAATCTTGTATACTGTAAAATTTTCAAATAATACTGTAAATTTCAATTGAATCTTGTATACTGTAAAATTTTCACATAATACTGTAAATTTTGAATTGAATCTTGTATACTGTAAAATTTCTAAAACTAAACCATAAAATAATACTATCTATACTATAAGATAAAATGTAACAAATGCTACATTTCAATTTAAACTACAACCTACAAAAAATCATGTATAATGTAAAATTGCAAAATATAAACCATAAAATAATACCATGTATACTCTAAAATTGCTAAATCTATACATACATCCATCATCACACAAAAAATCTGTTCACCAGAAAAACAACATATGTTCATCACAAACAACATCTGTTCAACACAAGATAAAAATATTCACTGCAACATTCAAAATAGCATAATAGCAACAAAAAAACTATGGACAAATAACTTTTACATTAAAAATCTCTTGTGTTCATTGTTCGGATGAGTAAGAAGCCTCATCACAAGAACAATACGTTCTTTTGAGATGTTATCCTGCATAATAATAAAATAAACAATGAAACAGATTTGATTTATAATAAATAAGAATTACAAAATAATCTTACAAGTTATTTACCTAACTGAAAAGCATATACAGTGTAATCATGCATACAAACCTGTATCATACAAAATAAAACGCATTAAAGAGTACTCAAGTATTTTAACAGCAAAAATAAAAAGGTTAAATTAATAAAGAGATAATAAACTAAAAAAGAAAAAAAATACTTACAGACAAATAAGGATTAATGAATAACTATTTATCCTTGACAGGCGTCTCAAATTGCATGACACTCAGAACCATTTCAACCAACTACAAAAACAAACGATCAAAAACATTCAAATCAAAAGCACTTATGTATCCATTAAAGTAAAATTACTTATATATCTAGTAAAATTACTTAATATATCAAATTACTTTATATATCTAGTAAAATTACTTCATATATCAAATTACTTCATGTATCCTGTAAATTTACTTCACGCATCATGTAAAATTACTTCATATATCTAGTAAAGTAAAATTACTTCATATATCCAGTAAAATTACTTCATGTATCGTGTTAAATTACTTCATGTATCATGTAAAATTACCATAGACTATTGAGCTGCTACTACTTGAAAATTACCAGAGACGTTGTGTAATGTAATTAAACTTGAAAATCTTTCAAAATTTGTAGTAAATTTATCAAAGACGATTAAAAACATATCTCTAATCCCATTGAACTCGAAAATTCGTGAAGAGCAAAGGTAAAACAAACAACAAATTGATGAAGGGAAATCAATGATTGAGGCTGCTGCTCCTCTTCGTTTGTCACCTATGCATTAATTAAGAAAATCAAAATTCAAAATCGGTTTGATCAAAAGAGAAAAGAACTGCATTTAATTACCTTGAGTGGTGATGATGCAATAGACTTGGCTAAGCAAGACGTCTCTCCTTTGATTTGAGCAATTTACACCTTGTTACACCGAGATTAGATTTCTCTGATTTTATTTCATTGTTTTTGTTCAAGTACTTTTCTGATCTATCACACTTGGAGTTTGTCGCTTTAGTGAGTGCTTGGCTCATTCAAATCTGCAGTCAATCGTTGAGAAGTTAAAAGAAGAAAAACCATGGCAAAGGAAAGGAACGAATTCTCATTTCAGAAATTTAATCAGCGAAAAAGTAACAATACAAGAACCTCTGAGTACAGTGATGAGTCGATCAGCAAGAAACAGTGAAACAATAGCGTGGATATTAGTCGATCGTCGAGAAATAGAGAAGAAATCGCGATGGTTTTGAAAACCTAGGCTCGATCGAAGAACTTGCGACTAGGAACTCTTGAATTGACGAAAGAGGAAGGAAATCGCTGAGAAGATCTGATCGGAAATGGAAGTTACTTTGACTTTGATTCGCCAATAAGTTTGCTCTCTTGGTAGACCAGATTCTTTGGATGCGGAGGTGGGTAAAGGCAAAGAGCAGAGGGCAAAGCGGCTTCTTATAAATGAAAGGTCAGAGGAATTGGATAAAATCCGTTAGAAGTGGACCAATTTGTTAGTTGTGGACAGATCGTGGACAAAGGTCTGTGGACAAAAACCTTTTCTCATGTAAAAAATTATTTGTCAAATGCAACCAATTTCATTTTGTTAGATATTATCATTTCTATATTATGAAGAAATTTATTTTCTTAGCTGCCTTCACGTTTTACCTAGCATGTAACTATTTTGTGTTAGTGGAATAATACCGACTTTTTTATATATATCCAAAACTTAAATCAAATTACAAAAAATAACCGAAGCACCGTTGAAATTCGATTTTTACCCAATCCGGTTAGCCAATAACCGGATTTTATTGCAATGTCCGGTTAACCACTCCCTGGACTCAAAATGCACAAATCCGGTTAATGGTTAACCGGATTTGTGCATTTTGCCTTTTTTTTTTTAAAAAACAGAAATTTTTTATTTTTTTGTATTAAAATATTAGAAATATTGAATATATTTCTTTGAAAACAGATATAATACAATATAATTTGATTTATTAGAAAGACTGCAACAAATAACTCGGATCAATATTTTTCAGATTAGATTTTTCGCGGCTGTAAGAAAAATTAATATATTTTTCTTTATGTGTTATTGGAAAAAAATAAAAATAATTAGATTATGAGTTATTGATCCCAGTTCAAAAGTCACTTATAAGTAATTCAGAAAATATTGTGACTTTTCTAGTACATTTAATTAATAAAAAGTTGTATCTATTTGTGAAAAAAATCAAAAACTTTAATTTATTTAATTATTATTTTTGAAAAAGAATTCTCAAAATAGATACAACTTTTTATAAATTAAATGTACTAGAAATGTCACAATATTTTCTGGATTACCTAGAAGTGACTTTTGAACCGGGATCAATAACTCGGAATCTAATTATTTTTATTTTTTTCCAATAACACATAAAGAAATATATTAATTTTTCTTACAGCCGTGAAAAATCCGATCTGAAAAATATTGATCCGGGTTATTTGTTGCAGTCTTTCTAATAAATCAAATTATATTGTATTCTATCTGTTTTCAAAGAAATATATTCAATATTTCTAATATTTTAATACAAAAAAAAATTTTTGTTTTAAAAAAAAAAAGGCAAAATGCACAAATCCGCTTAACCATTAACCGGATTTGTGCATTTTGAGTCCGGGGAGTGGTTAACCGGACATTTCTATAAAATTCGGTTATTGGCTAACCGGATTGGGTAAAAATTGAATTTCAACGATGCTTCGGTTATTTTTTGTAATTTGATTTAAGTTTTGGATATATATAAAAAAAATCGGGGAATAATAAAGCCAAACAGGTAAATGGAGATTAAAAAAAGTCGTAGTGAAAATATTTTTTACCTTCAGCAGATATCAGCAGGTACTTATCACTAATAAACTAATCTTTATGTATTTTATTAACCACCAAGTAATTTTCTATACCTGTTCTGGTATGACTGATACCAGAAAGAAAAAAAGGCAATCCATAAATAATACTATAAAAATTCCAAAGACTTTGCCTTCAGATAGGGACTAATCATCCCTGACCGATACAGATACAAAAATTCGGTACCAGCAATATAGAATCAAAGTGAAGTCTGTGTACCTCCAGAACTAAAGCATATATGCTCCCTTATATATATATTACATTTTCAGTCTTTTTCCTAAGAATCTGAATCTGTTGTAATCCGAGACTAGTGAACAATTATTCTGAAATCTCTACAATCCGAATCCAACTGTAGAATTATTTCGAGACACGTGCATAAAAAACCAATTGTTTTGAGATGCATTATCGAAAAACATTCAACGGCTGAATTCGGGATGACATGAATTTTCAGGATAGTGTTCACTGGATTGTAGATTGCAGCATATTTATTCTCTTCCTGATATAAGTTCAGCAAACCTAGCCGTTCTTTAACATGAATTGCTCTGTGGCGCCTATAACATTGATGCTTCTATTAACTAAAACTTTCAAAAATAATGTCATAAATAGAGTGGAAAAAACATGCCGTGCCACGACTAATACGCTGTGACTTTGATCTCGCATTGTGCCGTGCCATGACCAAGTGAACAGTGACCCGTGCCATGCTGTGTAGTGACCAAAATATCAAGGGGTGGTCATGCGCGGCACGCGAGTCATGTTGTGACTATTCGCGTGTCGTGTCCAATTGTAACTAGTCACATTTCTTACGTTTATCTATTTTTTCATTAGTTTATTCAAGATTTATCATTTGATTAAGACCTAATGGTCCTAATTACACGTGACTCGCGTGATTATATGCCGTGCCGTGGCTGGATCTTTTGTGTACCGTGCCATGACTAAAATGTCAAGAGGTGATCACAGCACGCGACACGCAAGTCACGATACGAAATAGTATCACGTGCCGTGCCGTTCTGTGTCATAATCGTGCCGTTCCGTGATGGAGCGGGTGGAGCTGTGCCATTTTTCCCACTCATAGTCATAAATGAACTTCGGATGCATTGTCTAAATTATTGTACAGCAAAGTGTGTCATCTCCTGAACCAAGGTAGCCGTAGGAGGTAGGCGCTAGCTGTGACAAGTTAACGCCAGCGGCCCAAATAAGAACGCCGAGGCCCAAATAAGAAAAATTAGAAAAAGAAAGTGAACACGAGGGCTGACTTGTTGGCTATTTGGCAACGTCTGTTTGGATGTGATTGAGTCGAGCCATACAAGTTCTGAAACATACACACTATTTTGCAAAATTCATTCCTAGTTAATTGTTAAGTTTAGAAAAATCTCTTCCAATATTGGTTTCACAACACTACAGCCGTATTTCTTTTCTCCAATGATTAACTCTATTAAAATAACAATCAATGCAAATTATTCGTACCTCCTCTGCCCGCCTTTCATAGTTATCTTTTGTCAATCTCACAAATTTTCTATGCTTTTGCAGAAAAGGTTGTGAACACAATTGTGGAGGCTGGAGCAGTGCCTGCACTGGTAAAGCATTTGGGAGCCAAGTCCTCTGACGATGGAAGGCAATGGAGACAGGCAAAATAGATAACAAATCTTATGCTGTAAACAAATGTAATTTTGTTGTACATATTCTTGTTGTATAATGTGTTATAAACGAATGTAATTGTGTTTTTATGTAAATATGCTTGTGTAATTGTGTTTTAATGTACATATGCTTGTAAACGAATATAATATGTTGTACATATTCTTGACTGGTGTAGTTCGGTTGGCTAGGTAGGTACTAAGGGCATGGGTTGCATCCAAAGGCGGAGCCAAACATTTACCGAATGGGGGTCAAACACATATAGAAAAAAAATTCAATAACATAACTATATTTTACACAAAATGTTCTAAAATAATAGATGTATCCCAATATTTTACACAAGTTATTCTTTTTTGAAATAGAATGGGGGTCAATAGTATAAAAATTCACAAAAAATATGGGGATCAAAGTTCATGTACATGTAGCATTTTCATATAATTTATAGAACAAACTATATTTTTTCACTGGTTTTTGAAAATAAATGGGGGTCAATTGACCCCCATTCTATTGAAGTACATCCGCCTCTGGTTGCATCACAGGATAGACGTGGCTGGTACGATGTTAGAATTAGAGACTTAATTAAGATGGAAAAACAGTGAATCTGTCATTCTGGTACCAGTTCAGAATTGCTAAGAATACTACTACCACAACATTTCTCCATAATACAAACTATCCCTTTTATTTTAGTTTATTGTACTGGTTGGTACAAAGTCGAAATCAAATTGTGCAACTAACCATACTGTCATGTAAAAATTAGACATTTTGAAAATTTACAACAGTGCCCCTGTTAGTTTGAGCAATTTGATAACAGTGCCTCAATATGTATCAGCAAAAATGTAAAACATAAAAAATTTACAAAAAATATTGAAACATCAGCCGATTATGTGAACTAAACCAATTGTTTCGATATGATTATGCAGCTTGTTCATCAGTCACCGTACGTCCATATCAGGCTGTCGTTTTGGTTTTACAATCCTAACCGTCTTAAGGTACTCCCGCATGGATAACACATCTCTACTCTTTTCCAATCCCTTCTGGCTTAGCTCTTCTTTTGGTTGACATTTCTGCAGCTTCCATATTTGTAAAAGAAATTAAATTAGTCCATAAAAAATAAAAAATAAAAACTGAGGGAGAGAGGAAGGGAGGAGTCGAGGAGATGAGATGAGACATTACTTCGTATGGTTGTAAACTGAGAACCTCCAGAGACAGAGAGTGGTTGAGAATATCAACTATAAAATCGATATCGTCTATTAAACCCCTGTAGTAAATATCTAACTCCTTCAAGTTCATTAAGGTTCCACACTGAGAAATCTCTTTCTCTAGTTTTGTCTGTCATGTCATTTATAACACAGATTATCACATTAATTAAGAAACCAACATGGTTAGCAACCAATACATTTTTCATTAAAATAGTAAGAGAAAGTATACCTTGAACTTAGTACCCCACAATCCAAAATTTAGATGCTTCACATTGGAAAGACTTCTCAAAAGGTTTGGATCACCATGGATCTTGTCCAAATCCATATAAATCTTAGCGAACTCGAGGGATTGCAAATTGCAAAGTGCAAACCTTGCAGTTTCATCATGTGACTCAATGATAAGAGTACAGAGATGGGGACAAGAAATTTTTAATGTTTTTGACTGAGAGCATTTGTCAATGGTTAATTTCTTCAACACTTTAGATGAAATTTCTGATATATCCAGATCACAAAGAGTAAGAACAATAGTTTGAATGACACTATGTTCTAAGCAGACATTTTGTACCAATGGATCATCTAAAGCTATCTCTTTCAAGATCAGAGTCTTCAATGTGGGTAAATTACAGGCTTCTGGTTTGATTTTGTCGAATTTTATGAGTTTGAGACAGAGAGATGAACGAGAAATTGTAATTTTTCATTCTCAGTTGAAGCTGTTACAGTGTAGCCTATTTATATCTAAAAAAGAAGAAAAGTAAGCCTATTTCTAATCCTAATGAGTGCCTATACAACGGTAATATTCTAAATAAAGGTAGAGGTATCTATTGCTCCTTTTATTTCTAAAAGTAACCAATGATGTAAATCCTTAACGGGTCTGAGGTTAATTGGATCCTAATCTTCATTATTTTCAACACTCTCCCTCAAGTTAGGTGTGTAGATGTTAATTAACCCTAACTTGATTACATTTTCTTCAAATAGTTTTGGCTCTAAACCTTTTGTAAAAATATCTGCCAATTGATCATCACTTTTTACGTATGGCGTCTCGATTTCTTTGGATTGGATTTTTTCTCAGATAAAATGACAATTCACTTCAATATGCTTAGTTCACTCATGAAACATCGGATTAGATGCAATATGTCGAGCCGCTTGATTATTGCAAAACATTTTAATTGGATCTTGGATTTTTATTTCCATACCCGTGATTAGTTGCTTGATCCATGTTAATTCACTCGCGGTTGATGCCATGGCATGATACTCCGCCTCAGCGCTTGATCGTGCTACGACATTTTGTTTCTTGTTTTTTCATATGACTAAATTTTCGTCTACAAATGTACAAAAATCTTTTGTCGATTTTCTATCGAAGTTTCCGACCTAATCTACATCGGAATAGCCACATAAATTGTTAGAATTGTTATTTTCCATCCAAATACCTTTACCGGGGCTCCTTTTAAGTACCTCACAATTCTATTAATTGCTTCCAAATTTGGTGATCTTGGACCATGCATAAAATTGCTAATTTGACTAACCGAGAATGAGATGTCCAGTCGGGTTACCGTGAGGTAGATTAATTTTCCAACAAGTCTTTGAAATTGATTTATATTTTCTAAGATATCCCCATCTTCGTTTACCGCAATAGAAAATAAAATTCTTGTGGTATTCATTTTAGCTATGGATGCAAATGTTTCATAATAGTCTATACCGTAAGTTTGAGTGTACCCTTTGGCAACCAAGTGAGTTTTGTACCGTTCTACTATTGTATTTAATTTTGTATACCCACTTACAACCTACGGGTTTTTAATCTTTTGGTAATTGAACAATTATCCAAGTTTCATTTTTTCAAGAGCTTTTAACTCTTCTTTCATGGCTTTGTTTCACACGAGATTTTTCATGGCTTCCTCATATTGATTTGGTTCTTGTCCTTTCTCAATTGAGGTTAAGAAGGTTCTATGGTTGGATGATACATTACCATATGTAATAAAATTTTGTATAGGATATTGTACCTTGTAGTTTATAAAGTCCCTTAGCCTTGTTGAGGGTTGTGTTGTTCGAATTGATCTTCTCAAAGGTGCTTCTTCAACATTTCTATTTTCCTCACTTGAAGACATTTCCTCTATTTCTTCATCATTTACACTTTCATTTTTATTTTTGGTTTCATTTTCATGTGCAACCTCATTTTCTATCGGCCTTACCTCTTCTCTTAGTGAGTTAAGATGAGGCAATGCAAAAAATTTAAGAGGTTCTACAATATTTTCCTCATTATTTTTTTCTTTGTAATATGACTCATTTTAAAAAAAGTTATATTTCTAAAGATGTACAATTTTTTATTTATTGGATCATAACATTTGTATCCCTTTTTTTGTGATGAGTAACCCAAAAAAATCCCTTTAATTGAGGTATAATCCAACTTGTCTTGTTTATTTTTGTGTACATAGCATGTGCAACCAAAAATCCGTAAATGCTCAATGTTGAGTTTTCTTTTGTAAAGAATTTCTAATGGACTCTTATAATCTAAATTAACACTTGGCAATTTATTAATCAAATATGTTGCGGTAAGAACGGCATCTGACCAATAAGATTTTTGTACATTATTTTGAAATAAAAGTACCAGAGTCATTTCAAGCAAATGTTTATTTTTTTCTTTTAGAAACACCATTTTGTTCGGGTGTATAGACACATGTTGTTTGATGCAAAATCCCTTTTTCTTTGAAAAAAATTGAGAAATTTTGGTTTATAAATTCCGTTCCATTATCGGATCTAAAAGTTTTAATTTTTGCTTCATATTTATTTCTTATGAAGTTATAAAAATCTAAAAATTGTGAAAACATTTTTTTTTTAATAAATATAACTAAGTTGTTTTAGAGAAGTCATCTATAAATATAATAAAATATTTGTATCCGTTAAAAGAGTTTTATTGGTACTTTCAACTAAAAATTCTTCATTTCAATTTAGTATATTTCAACACAGCGAGAGGGAGAGGGAAAGAGACTTACATGCATGGTACTTTTTAATTCTTTGTAAGGCAGAGGAGAGACGGTCACCGGAGTGAGCCAAGCCTGATACGATACCGAATGAGAGAGACAGAACGAAGACGCGAGTGAGATATAGGGTTTCGGTGGGTTACGCGTGGGGAGAGAAAGGGCAATATGAGGGAGAAGGATCTGTAGATGAATAAAGTCACTAACGGGGAGAGAGGAGGGGTGTATTCCGTCTCTGTTAATTTTTTAAGGCCTAATCACTAGCGCGAATTTCAAAGCAAATCCAATGCTTCAAAATGGAGCAGCAGATATATCAATTAGCTACCGGTAGTTTCATAGCCTTATTATTATAATTACACAAAATTATTCATTTATTAAAATAATTACACTAAATTATATACAAAATATAATTAATCAGTCAGATACTAATTAGTAATTAATCACCAAAACAATATATATCCGTCCAATAAATGTATATCTTTATTTACAATACTTCTATCCAAGGTTCTAAATAGCATTTATAGCGGCATAGTGGGGACAAAAAAAAACTTTAGCGAATAACGCAGTTATAACGAAAGCTATCATAAATAGTGTTTTTTTATTTCAAAAATTATATTTGATATTTCTAGTAATAATAAACATGTCTCATCAAGAAAAAAAAAACATCAAATTGATTAAGAAGTTCTAATATCATATTAAATCAATACAAAGTTCAAATTGTCATTCAAAATATCAATAATTAAAAAACTATCGATATATTTTATATTCAAAATATATCACTATCATATATTAATGCATGATATAAAATTTAATTAATGTAATGATATAGTTCGCACATGTTTCATTGTATTGATATAGCTTGACAAAGTAAAAAAAAGTCCCATCTGAATGTTAAGATTTATTAAAATTGCTTTATAGCGCTATAGCAGCTGTAAATTGATTAGTGTAATTTTGTCCCATAACTATTTTTTTTAGATCAAAAACCACTGTAGCTAACTATTTATAACAATGCTCCTACCAACCGAATATACTATTTCAGTTGCATATTGCACGGTATGATCCAAGTACAGTCGTCAAGCTTTCCTCACGCTCAAACCTCATTGGTTGATCTCCCTCCCCACGGATCGGTCCTGATCCAACGGTTTAAATCTACCCGATCCACAAAACACACACTCTCTCTCTCTCTCTCTCGATCCGCTTCTTGTCCGTTCCACTAGTCTTCTCTAGAAAACCACACCAAGACACAGAGAAGAGAAGAGAGAGATTTTGTTTCTTAGAAAAAGAAAAAGAAATAGAGGAAGGAGAGAGAGAGAGAGAGAGAGAGATGGAAGGAGCCAAGGTGAAGAAAGGAGCCGGAGGGAGGAAAGGTGGTGGGCCCAAGAAGAAGCCGGTGACCCGATCCGTTAAAGCCGGGCTACAGTTCCCTGTCGGTCGTATCGGTCGCTACCTTAAAAAGGGTCGCTACGGCGAGCGCGTCGGAAGCGGCGCTCCGGTGTACCTCGCCGCCGTGCTGGAGTACCTTGCCGCTGAGGTATATTTCTCACTTAGTCCTTGTAATTGGTTTAGTTTACTTTTTTCTTTTGAGAATTAATTTATCAGGAAAGCCCTCGAGGTTTAGTAAATTCGTGAAATAGCTTGTGTTCAGTTGGAAGTACTGTATATAACAGGCGAAAAAAAGGAGTCTGGGATCAGGAAATCGATCTGTGGTTTCACAGTTTCATGGATAAAAGATGCTAAATTGCTAATGCATGTCTCTATTTTAGTTTTGTTCTAAGCATGTGATTCTGTTGTACTCTTGATGTTAAAAAACAGGCCAGTTAGGCAATCCTGTGTGAGTAAATAGGTCAGGAAATTTAGATTTTGGAGAAATGCTAAGGTTAGGATTAGCAATAGAAAGATAAGGAATAGCGACTAGCGAGAGAGATTACAATAGCTTCTTTCATTGCATGTTAATTGTACTATTATAATATAGACTTTATGATACTTCAACCATTTAACCATCTAAAAATAAAATCAAATGATATAAACAGATGATTTTCCTCGATGAATTTGTCTAACCCCTTCAATTAATTGATCAAGCTTATGTTGCTAGCAACTAGGCTGCAAATTAGATTCATAACCATAACAGATCTGGCGAGATATTAATCAAATTTTGCTCAATTTTCTATTTATCAACTGTCTCGGACTTGATGTAATCTAATGTTAGACTTGGGACTCAGTTATGAAGTTTTGAAGTTGCATCCAAATTGTGCTTTTGCTTTTGCACCTCTACTTATCCTCATTTTAAACCTTATTCTCGTTATAGGCTTGAAGATAACTTGATTAGGATACATAAAGCTGAATTTATTTATCTATTGTTATTACCGAAACACGGGACTGAGCCTTGTAAATACCAAAATTGCAAAGGTTTTTATTGCACAATCCTCCTGAAGATTGAAGGTATTTAATACATTAATACTTGACAGGTACTGGAGTTGGCAGGAAATGCAGCTCGTGATAACAAGAAGAACCGTATTATACCTCGCCATGTCTTACTTGCCATCAGAAATGATGAAGAGTTAGGAAAGCTTTTAAAAGGTGTCACAATTGCTCACGGTGGGGTGCTACCAAATATAAACCCTGTGCTTTTGCCAAAGAAAACTGCTAGCAAGGAAAGCAATACTCCCAAATCTCCGAAGGAGTCGAAATCTCCTTCCAAAGCCACTACCAAATCCCCCAAGAAGGCCTAAACTGAGGGTTAAGAGTTCAGTTGTGGGTCTGCCCTCATCGATGTTTGTATGCATTAAATTTGTGGAGTGTTTGTTTAGGTTGTTTCAAGGGGTAAATGTTGAAGTAGAGAAGGGGAACATTTGACTGATTAACATTTTTTTTTCTCTTCCTGTGTTCTAATTTGAAAGTTTATTGTAATATGGTATGTGTTCGTTGTTTAGATTCTTGTTGGTGTTAGTGAAGTAACTTATGTTAGTTTTAATTTACAATAACTTCGATGTTCTTTTATTGTTCCCAGGCTCTTCTGTGGTTGTACATGTTAGGTAATTTACAGTAGACATTTATTGCTGGTGTGAACGCCCAACGGGTAAACACAGAGTTGCCTCATTATTAGTGCATTTTTATATGCAGTCCTACTGGAAGTCTGATTGTTGTAGGGTTTTTGTTCTTGGGTAGAGATGTTGAATGTTTTCTGACTCTTTTATAAACTTTTTTTGAGTCAACCATAAATCCTTTGTTTGGTTTCTGTTTGTCTGTCATATGCCTTTTTCCTCTCTGATTTTGAATGTATGAAATCTCTTGCTGATTCTTTTTTGGGGCTAAAGAGGTAACTGCATGTACTCTTATCAGTTTCTTACAAAAATTTTACAGTAACCCTCTGGTGAGCGGCTTCTTCTATGCTAGTTGCAATCTTGGCAGATAATACCAGCTAGGGGTGTTCATTGGATCCAGTTTAATCGGTTTTGAACCGAACCGAATTAGTTCGGATTAAACGGTTCAGTTTTTTCGGTTTAATGGATTGGTTCGGTTAGTTTTTCAAAACCGATTAATAAGTTTGGTTCAGTTCGGTTTTAAAAATTTCAAAACCGAATGTACTGAACCGACCGAACTTTTTTTTTTCCAGTTCTTCCTAGTCCCCATTACAGAGGGGTTCGGCACAGTCCCCAATCCCCATAACCCCATAACCCTAAACTTGGCGACTTCTCCCCAGTCCTCATAACCCTAACCTAGATAGCCGACAACAGTACATAACCCGTCCCCTCTCTCTCTGGCGAAGTCGCGCTGGCGCACATGGCTGTTGCGACTCGCGAGCCTGCGATGTCCTCTCTGACTCTCTCGAGTCTCATCCCCACCCACCCACCCTATCAAATCACCGAACCCCTCTCTCTCATGATTTCAGCCACTCATATCAAATCGCTGCGAGTCTACGATGTCCTCTCTCGCCAATGTCACACGGCTGATCATTTCTTCAACTACTCAAGCTTTCTTATTATATAAGTTTTCTTCTCCTCTTACTTTGAAATAAGTTTGACTTTTCTTCTGATTTTTCTCAACCTCTGAATTCGAAGCAAGTTTGAAATTATTTACTCCCTAGCTTTTGGAAATATTGATTTATTGCAACTATTGATAGTATGGTGAATCGGAGACTCTGGTGCTCGTAACTCGGTTTCTTCTGTTTCCTGCTTCCAGCTCTCTTGTGCCATTTAATTTTTAGAAGCTAATAGTACTAATAAATCAATATTTCCAGCTCTCTTGAAAACTTTAATTTTCAGAAGTATGACTTACAAGATTTTTTTTAGTATATGCTTTGTGATCTTTGTCAGTGTATCATACCAATTATCAAAAGCAAGTCAAAGTGATCAGAAAGCCAAAGTGAGAGAAAATGACTTGAAGTTTCTTTATTGTTTATATGTGCATATTCAGAGTAATATTTGATTAAGTTAAACCTGAATGCTAATGCCATTTATTTATCTTCAATATTGCTGCTCATATATTGTTTTTTTTTTTTTCATAGATGTCTGAACAAGTAACTCAAGCTGAACAAGGGACTCCAGCTGCCCAAATTGAAAGAAGTACTTAGCCATCTTCAGTTCATGCAAGTCATGCAACTGAAATTGAGAGTTCTAATTGCACAAGAAAGAGAAAATCGATAGAACCAAGGTCTCAAGTATGGACAGAGTTCACAAAGTTTAAGGATCAAAAGGGTAATGAAAAGGCCAAGTGTAATTTTTGTGGAAAAGAATTATTTGCCAATACAAATAGAAATGGTACATCAAACTTGAAAGCACACATGAAAAAATGTAAGGAAAAAGAAGAAAAGAAACAAGCTCTTATATCATTTGAGCAAGGGTCTGTTGGTGAAAATACGGGTACAATTGGTAGTTGGAGGTTTGATTCAGATGCTATTAGAAAAGGGCTTTCTTGTATGATAATTTTAGATGAATTTCCTTTCTCCTTTGTTGAAGGAGAATGGTTTAAAAGTTTGTGTCAATAGCTTGTCCTAGATTTCGCATACCGAGTCGATCCACTATTACTAGGGACTATTTTGATGCTTTCATAAATGAGAGAACCAAATTGAAAAATTACTTGAGATTGAACCAACAAAGAGTGTGTCTTACCACAGATATATGGACCTCTTCGCAAAAAATAAATTACATGTGTTTCACAGCTCACTTTATTGATAATGATTGGAAACTGAATAAAAAAATTCTGAATTTTTGTCCAGTTTTGGGTCATAGTGGTAAAGAGATTGGAATAGCTATAGAGAAATGCTTGTTTGAGTGGGGAATTGATAAGGTTTTTACTGTTACTGTTGATAATGCAAGTTCAAATGATGTTGCAATTGATTGGTTAAAGAGAAAAATCACCAATTGGGATATCAGTATCTTAAATGGGAAGCACCTACACATGAGGTGTATTGCCCATATCATTAATTTGGTAGTTCAAGATGGTTTGAAAGAAATGTCGGATTCGGTTGCTTGAATCCGAGCTGCTGTAAAATATGTGAAACAGTCCCCAAAATGGTTACATAAATTCAAAGAATGTGTGATAATGGAAAATATTGATAGTAAGACATTGTTGTGTTTAAATGTTCCCACTCGATGGAACTCTACATATTTGATGTTGGATGTAGCTCTAAAATTTTAGAAAGTATTTGAAACTTATGCAGAGCAAGATCATAATTATATTTGTGATCTTGCTAATGAGGGTGGGAGAGATGGGGCAAAATGGAAAAGGTATTGGTGCACCTATCGAATCAGATTGGAAAATGCTGAAAAAATAGCAATTTTTCTAAAATATTTTTATATTTTAACTAATCGAGTTTCTGGATCATTTTATGTAACTGCCAATGTTTTCTTCCGTGAAACCACTAATGTTGAATGCTTGTTACAAAGTTTGAGAGGAAGTAATGACAAGAAATTAAGTGCAATGGCTAAAAGAATGGTTGAAAAATACAATAAGTATTGGGTAGTATTGAGAAAGCTAATTCTTTGATTTATGTTGCGGATATTCTTGATCCTCGACACAAATTAGAATTCATGGAGTGGGCTCTAGAAGATTTATATGAGAAAGATAAGAGTGAAAAAATGATAAAGAAGATCCAAGATGATTTAGTTTTGTTATTTGATGAGTATAAGAGGTTATATGGCTCAATATTAAATAACAAAAGATGCAATAATGGCATTACATCAGAATTGAATCTTGGTAAAAATGATACAGAAACACAAGTGATGGATTCAAGGTTTAAGAGGCACAAATCTGAAACAAATGCAGGAGAGAGCAAGAGTGAGTTGGAGAAATATCTTAAAGAAGATTTATAAAATGATGTATCAGATTTTAATATTTTGGGATGGTGGAAGGTTAATGCCTCTAGATTTCCTATTTTGTCACACTTGGCACGAGATGTTCTTGCTGTTCCTGTTTCAACAGTGGCTTCCGAGTCGACTTTTAGTATGAGTGGCCACATACTTGATGCATTTAGAAGTTCACTGACCCTAAGAATATCAGAAGCTCTCATATGTGCTCAAGATTGGCTTCGTTCAACATTTTCGATCGGTGTTGAAGAAAATTTGGAGCTTCTTGATCAGCTTGAAGAAGGTAATTAAAATCATTTATTTACTAATTCAGTTTAGAGATACTCTCATATTTACTAATTTTTTTTTTTGTATTTGTGTTTTCAGAATTTTCTAAAGTAGAATTGGAGAGTGCAGCTCCAACTAATAATTAGAAAGAATGGATTTATGGCTGGTTGCTACCTCATTGAGTCACTGGTGGTAATTGGTAAAATTTCTATTATTAGTCTATGTTTTTGTGCTAATTAAAACTGAAATTAGCTTCATGTGATTTGATGTTAGACTTGCTTTTGGTAATTGGTGTGATATGAAGTTAAACTTGTTTTTGGTAATTTGTGTAATATGAATTAAGTTAAACTTGCTTTTGGTAGTTCGTATGATCTGAAGTTGGTAATTGTTCGTAATAGTCTATTTTCTTTCTTTGTAATTTTATCATTTTATTTTCTACAATTTATATAAGAGATACTAACACAAGTTTTAACTCTGCCTATGTCGTATGACATAGCCGATCCCAAGCTTGAATAAAAGAGGAGGGTTATATAAAAACTTGAAGGTACAATTCAATTACTTATTAATCAGATTTTGGTCCCTTCTTTACATTGATTGTTAGATGTTTCCCTTTTAATTGCATAGGAAATCACAATTCACAAATTTGGTATAGGCACCCTAATTATCCAATTTATTGTCAGGGGGATCTATTGATCAACTTTTTTAATAGATTATACCGTAGGCACCCTAATTATCTACTTTATCATCAGGTGGATCTATTGATCAACTTTTTATGGTATGTGCAGCTTAGCAACCCATTCCGTTCTAGCTTATGAACTATGCCAATTTACTGACAATTCAGAGGTAACAGGGGTCGTTATTTTGAAAATTGTTATGGGTCAATTATTTGTTTATGTAGTTGTGGGTTATTTGGGCGGAAATGAACAGGTGTTTTATCTAAGTTATACTTAGTAATAGAAGCTTAGAGCTACAAAAGGACTAATAATCTCTCTTAAACATTAATTAGGTATAGATAGTGATTGCAAGTGATGATAGGTGTATTTAGCAAAGCTGAGACAAAAGAGATGATTCTGGTTCAGGGATGAAGTAACAATAGAAGCTGATATGAAGTGTTTAGGAGTTCTGTTCTTTTAAATATCTTAGTTTCAATCAATTTGGCTCTTTTGATAATTTGACATTGTCCAATTATTCTTTTAAATATATATTTTTATAGCTCTTTTGGCAATTTTGGCACTGTAATATTATTTAGAGACTATTTTAAAATAATAATTGGTGTATACAGTATACTTGTATTCTATGTTTGTACACCATAAACATGTAAAATGTGTTGCACTGAAATAAAGTTTTGTAATTGTCACTTTGTCAATTGAACATTTTTATGATTATAAAACAATTGAAAAAAAGTTCGGTTTGAACCGAACAAACTGAACAAACCAAACTAAAAGTTTGGATCGGTTCGGTTCGGTTGATCAACTAAAACAGTTCGGTTCGGTTGTGTTTTTGAAAGCGAAATAAAAGTTTGGATTGCATAGTTCGGTTCAGTTTTAACCGAACTGAACCGATGGACACCCCTAATACCAGCAACCTATACAAGGTTGTCTGTGCTTGAGACCTTAAAATTATTTTGTGCCTTGTTGAAATTGTTTCAAATTGCTCTCAAATTTTTATACTTTCAATTGTAACTCCGTATGTGTTGTTTTACACCACCTGTCCCAAAGCCAGGAAAAAAGAGGGTTGTGATAGGCATGGCGAACCAATATAAAATACAATCTTTTTATGGAAATGAAATTCTCATCAAGATTATTGTTGGAACAAGTTGGAACAAGTTGAGACTAAAAGCTTTGTTGCTGCTGCTGTGTTAACTAAAAATATAGTGTTATTTCTTTTGAATGTCTATTGTAGAGAAGATACTGTCATCAACTTTTCTTCTTGTTACGTGGAATATTTTTCCGGCGACGTTTGCCATTCAAATTGAAATAAAGATTGATCTCCTATTATAATATTAATATATCTTTAAATTTAAATTTTGAAACTGCATGGATTTGTAGTAGAAGATTTACTGAAATATAATAAGATGTACTTGCTTTCCAACAAAATTGTTTCTGCAGTAACATTTAATTCCGAATAAATGATATATTGGCTACGGTTAAAAAACAAAATTTATATAATGTACTTGTTTCTTTATCTTTGTATAATTGTATTATTTCAAATTATTTTTATACACATCATAAATTTGTTTCTATTAATGTAGATTCATCCCTTTTCCAGCAACACTTACCCTTTATGTTAAAAAAGAATTGAGTGACTCTCAAAACATTTGATATAATCATTAGGCAATAAATTTGTACATATTCTGTTAAGCAATTGAGGAGGTTCAAATGCATTCAAATTTTTGTGCATCCAAATACACTCCATCCTTTTTCTCTATTTTCAAAATCCGAATAGTCAATCCGAACCGTTAGATGCTATCTATATATTAAGATATGCTTGGAGACCAAATTTTATATTTTTTGAAATTTTTTTACTATTTATTAAGCCACTTTGAAAAATCGCTGATCCAATGGTCCAGAAAATGTAAAATCAGCGATTTTCAAAGTGGCTTAATAAATAGTAAAAGAATTCCAAAAAATATAAAATTTGGTCTCCAAGCACATCTTAATATAGAAATCTCATTTAACGGTTTGGATTGACTATTCGGAGTTTGAAAACAGAGAAAAAAGATTTAAAAAATAGGGTGCATTTGAACCCTCCTCTTTCAATTATATAAATTTATAAAACAAATTATTTACCGTATCAATACAATATACATTTTATCTTTAATCACTGATACCTTAAAATTAATTCGGATAAAGTTGTACCTTTCACAACCAAGCTCCAAGTCCCAACTACTTTGGACACAAACCAAAAGGTACACAGGTTTTAACAGAAAATACTGCATTTTGTATGTGAAAAACTTCGATTTTATCTGCAAAATCATGCTAGTAACCCATGCTATAGGTATTGTGTTTCAGATCTAATGCATCTCTCTGAATGAGCTTCAGTTATCAACTGCCAACAAATACGAGTTTCCTATCATTTTCAAGCTACAAAAAAATCAATCATATAAAATTTTCATGCTATGTATGGAAGTTAATTTTACAATACTCGTAACATTTTACTCTTAAACTATATATAAAATCATGTATATGCACATAAATTTTGAAAATGAATGCCCCTGAGCCACGTTATCATATCGTAAGCATTTAAGATGATTAAACATGTGGAAGTAGATCCTAAAACTTCCACATTCCTTCATAAGTTAGTATCAGATAATTAATACAAACAAAATGAAAAAAAGAAGAAGAAGATGTTGTTTGAAGGTTGATTTGATCATAATAACACAATAAGAAGTTTACTAACTTCAAAACTCAGATCCCCATGTTCAACTTATCTACTAACAATCCAAACAAAACCAAGAAGGCAAGAACCATGAACAGAACAGTAATGGAAAAGAGAAAAAAAGGAAAATAAATACTAGAAATTCCTTAAACCCTACTAAAACAGATGCTGATATCTGCACAACCCATGCTGTCTGACCTAACTATGGAAAGTGACTCGGCATCAAACGACCATATCATCCTTTCAAATTTCGCACGCATGTAAAACATTTCCCCCTTTAGCCCCCGATCCTCATAATCTGGTATCACACCGGTTCCACATGTCACATGCTTAATCACTTCAAGAAACTCAAGATTCGTCACCTCACTGATCAATCGCAATGCATCACCTATGGATCGACCGTTGGCATGTTCTGTCCATTTCCACTCCTCCCAGATCGACATACTGGTATATTTCTTGACACATGTCAGAAAGAAGTGCAGCGGTTCATTGACTATGGTTTTCATGAAGAAGTCGGTGCTTGAGGCCAGTTCAAGCACAAGGAGAGGTGGTGATGTAGGCTCGATTTGGATCACCAAATGAAGATGTCCCTGTTCAGTTTTCTCACCGAATAAGGTACCAATCACCGGTTCAGTATGGGAGTGTTGGTGCTTCTTGTCATTACGAAAGAAGAATGGACCAATTTTCATTGCACACGCCGGCAGGAGGAAGGGGTGCTTCAGTTTCTTGTGCCGGGTAACGGAAGGAGACAGGCATGAAGGAAGCATATGACATGCCAAGAAGCGTTGCGGGTCGGGTTGGTTCTCTTCTTGGTTGAAGACGTGGCGCTTCTTACCTCCATAGTGAATACATTCCATGGTTGGATTGGTTTGTAAAGGTTTGAAAGGTACTTAATAGGTGATTTTTGTTTTATACTGTGACTAAATGTTCCTTGTGTTGTTGGTTTAGAGTATTTAAGAGGAGGTCTTTTAAGGAGAGAAACTTGTTTTGAGTTTGAAAATAGTTTCCATAATTTTTGATTTTGCATTTTATCGGAGTGGAATTGGGCCCAAGACACCCACTTGGTAAAATACCAAAGCAGGCCCGAATTGTCAGGAATTGGGCCCAAGGCAGGAAGGCTTTTGTTTTGACAATCTCTTGTCTTTACAAATTTTTCTTTATAAATTTTTTTGTTGACAGTCTTACAATTTTATAATCTATTGATGATGCCCCTATGGCCTATTATAGGTATAACCTGATATGTAAGTTGGCAGCTGGAATTCCCTAATTACAACTTTCTTTCAACTTTTTTGCGCTTAATAACGCCTGCATCATATTTCTTTCTTAATGCAACTAATCTTACAAAAGAAAAAAAGAGAAAAATTCTATTCCACTTGGCATCATGTAATTAGCCATTAAGTTGTGAAAATGGATAAAAGATAAAAAGAAGATGGTCAAAATGTAGTGCTTGTTTCTCACGCACTAATACTAATGCCTGGAAGTTGAAGGAAGAAAATGGTTTTCACAAATAAAATACTGCCACATCAGCTATTAGTGTAAAGCATTGCGTGCTTAAAACAATAACTTCAAAATGCACCGGGCGGTGATTAAACCGCGTTGAGACTAAAGACCTAATTTGATAAAGCGGTGCAGAACGTAAAACTGTATTGTCTTTTACTGACATGTGGGACATCCGAACAACCACACAAAACAAATAGAAAATTTTGTAGGTCCCTTGTGTCAGTAGCATCGACACAAAAATTTAGTAATTCTTAGATGATACAGCGAATTCGATCTCGTTGGGACCTGAGACCGAGAGAAGCGATCTAGTTTCGATCGAAGAGAAGAAAAGAAAGAGGTCGACAGGCTATTGCAACAAAATCTGAATTCGTATCCACTGAGTTAACTCCAATTTTGTGCTTAGATCGGAACCGTTCAATGTAAATCCGCACGAATGTTAAAGAGTCCTGTACATACCGAATTATGATCGGACGGTAAGGAGATAAAATCAAATGGTGCGTTAATGTAGAGATGATGGGACTCAGAAAATCTGTGTAAGAATCGATCAAACTATTACAGCTTGTGTTCCCAAATCTTAGACTTAAAATAAAGTTATTTAGACCGTTTCAATCGACGTGCCATCTCACGACCCCTTTACATCCCTTGTACGGTACACTCATTTTTTTCCTCTCTCCGATTCAATCAATCTTTGCTCCCCTTTTCTTCGGTCGATCCGTAGATCGATCGATTCGATCTGTAGTTTGACTTGGGTTTGATCTGGAGTTTCAGCTCAGGAGCGAGGGATTGTTATTAGATCGAGGGTTGTCGTGCATCTTTTGATTTAGTAATTGATTTGCGATGGCGGCACCACCTGCGCGTGCTAGAGCGGATTATGATTACCTCATAAAACTCCTCCTGATCGGTGACAGCGGTATGGATTGTGAATTATTTTGTTGTCTAATGCCTATGTTTTTTTCGATTTTGACTCTCAATCGATGGATTTTTGTACCATTTGAGTAGCTTATAGTGGATCCTGTTAGAATTTTAGGATAATTGCGCTATTACTAATCATCAAATTTGAGGAATCTTATTTTTGGATTAATCTATTTGAATCATGCCAATTAAAAAATTAATTCCTCGTGTACATTTTTGTTATCAATTCGAGTCGAGATAACATTCTCTTTGATTGACTACTAGAACGGTTTCTTCTCAGTACATTGGTAAAACTATTAGGTCAAGAAATGACCACCTCTTAATGCTTAGGCGGGGATTTTATAGACAGAATTGAGGACCCTGGGGCATATTGGATTTGAGTTTATTTGAGAGCAATCTGTACATTTAAAACCATATTAGTGGAGTTGAAAAAGTTGAATAAGTTGATTTGGGGAATAATTTCTAATTTAGTATGTTAGATTCATGTTGAACTGAATAATACTTGTGCTTCTGTTTGACTTCAAGGTGTTGGTAAGAGTTGCCTTCTCTTGCGATTCTCCGATGGATCCTTCACCACCAGCTTCATCACCACTATCGGGTGTGTAGTTTCTAATCAATTCTTTCTAGTATTTTTTTTTTCTTTTTTGTCGGTGTTTATTTCAATCAATTTTGTTTGTTTGTTTGTTTGTTTGTAGAATTGATTTCAAGATTAGAACAATTGAGCTGGATGGCAAGCGCATCAAGCTTCAAATTTGGGACACGGCTGGCCAGGAACGTTTCAGAACTATTACTACTGGTACGTGTTCCTCTTTTATGTAAATATATTCAATTTTTTTATTTTCTAGTCTTTAACACAAGTATGTGACAACCGGTAAAAGGAACTAAATACAAAACTTAGGCATGATTAGTTCTGATCCTTTGACCCAGGTACATGCTTGTAGCAACACAGTATTATTCTACTAGTTTATACTAGTACCAATTTTTTTTTTTCAGCCTGTTATGTTCAATTTGCTAGCAATACTTAGATCTTGTATGGGTCATAGGTCATTTCTGCAGACTGTAGTGCAACATTTAAATTGGTGTGTTTAAATTAGATGTTGGCTAAGTAAGATTTTTTTTTTCATTGCAGCCTACTACAGAGGTGCCATGGGAATTTTGCTTGTTTATGATGTGACTGACGAGTCGTCTTTCAACAGTGCTGCTTTCTCTTGATAATATGTTTATATTTTTGGATTTTACACCTTATTTATTTGCATTTTTCTGAAGAAATAGTTTACTAATTGAACCTATGTGACTATGCAGATATTCGAAACTGGATTAGGAACATTGAACAACATGCTTCTGACAATGTCAACAAAATCCTGGTCGGCAACAAAGCTGACATGGACGAAAGCAAAAGGGTGGGTTTCATTTGTTTGGTTTATTTATTTTGTTCTGAGGCGTATTTTAGGATTGTTGATTATATTTTTTATTCTGGTTATTTTTTTTTTTTTTTTTTTTTCTTTTTGAAATACAGGCTGTTCCAACTGCTAAGGGGCAAGCTCTTGCTGATGAGTATGGCATTAAATTTTTTGAAACTGTAAGCAATTTACTTTTACATATATTTTGAATTGTAACAGGAATTATTTACTTGATTTGTACCTGGTTCATATGAGCACCAAGTGTGAAGCACTGAACAGCAATACAACAATTCTTCTTCTTCAAAGCCTTTACTCCCAAACAAGTTGGGGTAGGCTAGAAATGAAATCCAACTGGAATCAGCAACACAGGGACTTCCCAGGAGGTCACCCATCGTAGTACTACTCCTGCCAAATTCACGAGGGTTTTATTTCAATAAAGAGGCTGTTTTTTTACTGCTGGCTTGCCAAGCCTATCATAAACTCTCCTCCTTTTCCCTAGCTTGGGACAGGCTGCGTAGAAGCTACCCAGGCGGAGTTGAACAGCAATACAACAATAGAGACCAATTTTCAACGCGTCCTTATAATTCAGCAAGTTCTACCCTATTTTTCTTTTCCATTTTATTATATTGAATTGTTTCATATTTTTTTTTGCATGCAGAGTGCAAAGACAAATTTAAATGTGGAGCAGGTGTTCTTTTCTATAGCTAGAGATATCAAGCAGAGGCTGGCTGATTCGGATGCTAAACCTGAGGTATGACCTTTTATTTTTGTCTCTCTTGACAGGCTGCATGATTTGAGCTGGGTCAAATATGGTTTTAGATTCAAGTAAATAAATTTGTTTCAGTGTAAGTTAATCTTGGATCTCAGTTTGATCAGGCTGAAGTTGCTTAAGGTGTTTGGTATTATACCAGTTAGGTCATAGTCAGGCTTAAGTATTCGCAATATTCTCGTGTTATTAGGTTTTTCAGGTCTAGTCAGATGTACCCCCCTCCCTGCTCTCTCTCTCTCTCTCTATGAAATCTTCGCAGAGGCTGCAAGGTGGTGAGAGGCTCAATTCCTCGACCTTTGGGCATCCAACAGCCCTAGAAACTTTTCCTAGCCAACTGTGCTACTGCCCCCATTCTCCCTTTCTCTCTCTCTGTTCTTTTTTTGAAAAATTGGCAGATGCTGCCAACGTGTATTAGAAAAATTAAAAGTCTCATTACAACTCAATCATGCACCTTCCACATAGGTTACATGCAATGACCATTCTAAGTACCCAATAGCCTAAAAAATAGCAAAAAAACAATCACCATAAAAAATTGAAGAAGAGGATAAAAACAGAAATTTCCAAAAAAACAAAAAAACAAATTTTCAAAAGTATTGTCTCCATAGCTCACTCTCTTGAGCTATCTCATATGCCAGTATTTCTGGGGGCTGGACCTCCCTCTCTCTCTTTTCTTTTTAAATCTTTGCAGTCCTCTCTCTCTTGTAGTGCACACCCATCCAGGGAGAAACCGTGTTTTTGATGCCGTGACCTGTTAATTTCTTCTGAATTTCCATGCAAACTAGCTATTAATCCTTCTCTACATTTGTATACGGTTAAATTGATTTGCTTTAGAGATAATGAATGGAAGGGGTCTTTGTAAATTCCTATTTTTGTAAGGTGTATGGTAGAAAGCCTGAAAGTATTACACTAGGAAATGGTGATTTTCATATTTTTGATGTGCTTTCAGGAAAAGACCATTAAGATTAATAAACCAGACCAAGGGGCAGCCGACACTACAGCTACGACAAGATCAGCTTGCTGTGGTTCTTAAGAAACGTTAAAGAACCGAGCGATGATTGGATATGATGGTTAAAATGTGACACACTATTTGTTGTTCTAATTTGCATGCTATAGGGAAATCACATTCCTTGTACTTGAATCTTATTATGACTATACGTTTCTTGTGCTTGTAGTTTCTACACTAAACTCCGATTCTTTTGCAACAACTACTTTTGGTTTTTATGTGATGTAGTAGTTTTTGCAATTGGTGAATCTCCTTAGTATCTGTGTTTTCTTTTGCCATTCAGGATTCACCAGTGACAGCAGAGTTTTTAGGTAAGTGTGCACTGCGTTTATCTTTCCTTTTTTTTTTTTTTCTTTTTTCTTTTGGTCTTTCAATGAGTGCTGTTTTGTAGTAAACATCAAGCGAGGTGAATTCAATTTCGTGCGTTTTGCTCCTTTTGT
Source organism: Carex pumila (assembly GCA_033356055.1). Classification (NCBI taxonomy): domain Eukaryota; kingdom Viridiplantae; phylum Streptophyta; class Magnoliopsida; order Poales; family Cyperaceae; genus Carex; species Carex pumila. The sequence continues at coordinate 158,950 of JARJHM010000556.1, read as the reverse complement.
AGTTTGCGCACATGCAATTCTAATTGTTCATTTTGAAGTGTCAAATATGCTGTGTCAATTACGACCTATTGTTAAACACGGAAGAAATGGAACGACTAAAGCTCGAATTCAGATCAGGTTGACTCCGACAAGTTTTACTTTTTTAAATTTGTCTTTTATCAAATTAAAATGTCGATTTTTTTGGAAAATAAGAACCCCTACTTTTCAATTTAATTTTCTCAATATCTTGATAATGTACAAAACAAACTAAAAATATTACATATTGGAAATATAAATGCACAGCTAATGAAGTTGATACAGATTAACTATTAGAATTTATTTGTTCAACTCTTAATTTGATGTAAGCATTTAATTTTTCTAACCTTTTCTTTTGATAGACCAGTTGTTGAACTAGTTAAATCATGGGACCGATAGCAGATACCTGCCTTAAAATAGTAGTATTATACCACGGTACCAGACGGGTAGACCCTGGATTTTCATCAGGAGGAGGTGCAAATAAATATTAAATCGGATTTAAATAACTAATTGGATTTAAATTCGCTTATTAATTAGGTACCCAATAAAAAAACAATGCTTTAACTTGTACTTTTCAATACTTTGACTTATAATTTCTAATTTTCTAATTTATAATTCTAATTATCAATTATAATTCAAAAAAATTATTTTAATTTTAAGTCTAAATTTAACCTAAATTACAAATCAAATAATTAGAGGGGGGCAAAAATTTTTTCAAGAGAGAACAAAATCGATTAGAACATTCAGATCTCTACAAAAACTCGAAATTCAGACAAGCAGCTGTTCCCCCTGAATGTACATGGGTCCACCCCTGATACGAGGCTACCAGCAACCAGCAAGTATTAATTAACTGCCTACGGGCTTGTATGAAAAAAAATCTCTATAATTAAATGCTTGGATTGAATGCAATTAGTCTAGGTGATAAAGTACAGCTTAAATGTTTAATGCATCTAGACTTTATTTTTCGACTTTTTCTAGCAATTTAATTACATTTCACATATGATTTGACATCCTATGGTGTTGACATTTTCTTCCCTCATAATTCAACGATGAGATCAAAATCACAAGAAAAAGAAACACTGTAGGGGTGCTGATTCAACCTTGGTTGGTTAAACATTGACAAACTGTTTACAGCATGTATTGATCTCACAACCAAAAAGCAGTACTATTCAAGTATTAATTGACCAGCCATAGAGAGTCAGAGACTAATTCATCTAGACATTTGCTCTCGGATAGGGTACGGGTACCTCGGATAGGGCGGGTACGGGTAGGATGGGTAGTCGGGTAGAACGGGTACGGGTAGGTTTTAAAAAAAGTGTAGCCTACCCGTTTCAAATCCGTGCCCGTCTCGGGTAACGGGTACCTCGGGTAAGGTACGGGTATTTTTTTTTCAGTTTTTAATACTGTTTTGTTTTTCGGTTTTTCGGTTTTTTTTTTTTTTACTTTTTTTTTTCTTTTTTTTTCCGTTTTTTTTTTCCGTTTTTTTCCGTTTTTTTCATGTTTTTTTACAATGTCGTACAAATATTATTATGTGTTTATAATTCGATTTTTATAATATAAATAGTTCGATATCAAATAGAGTATATATATATACATGAAATTATCAAGTCACATCTTTATAATTTATAAATGAATAAAATTTGTACCTTATAAATAAAAATTATTCGTGCAAAAATTTGTATATTTATACGGCTAATTACAAATCTATTTATTTATTTCTTTAAACAAGTCATTTTATTTTATTTTCAAATTCTCATTCTAATTAAAACAATAAAGTATAAATAAAAATATCTTAAATTAATTTATTACTTTAAAAATAATTATGAATAATTTGAAAACAATAGATTAAAAAATAAAAGTTACCCTTCTTCTTTATTCCGGGCTTGGGACTGGCTATGTGAAATAACATAGGCGGAGTTCTAACTTTTTTTTATTAGTAATTTGTGGAGGTTGTTGATAATTTAAATCTAGAATTTGGTCCATTCTTTGATAATTGTGTGGATAGTTAGGTGGATAATTAGGTGGTGCCATTTGGGAGTAACTATCAAGATAATTATGTGGATAATTAGGTGGTGGCATATAGGGGCCAAAAATAGAAGCCGACATTCTCGCTTGAAATGTTTCTTCCACCAATTCGTGATGAGGAGATGTCATTTTTTAACCTATTAAAAATAAATCTAACATGTTCAAAAAACAAATCTAGTTACTTCACAAATTAAAAAAAAATCTAACATCTTTTTTAACCTATTAAAAATAAATTCGAATTTCAAAAAAAAAATCTAACATGTTCAAAAAACAAATCTAATTACTTCACAAATTTTAAAAAAAAATCTAACATCTTTTTTAACCTATTAAAAATAAATCCGAATTAAAAAAAAAACCAACATATTCAAAAAACAAATCGAAGTACTTCACAAATTAAAAAAAATCTAACATTTTTTTTAACCTATTAAAAATAAATCCGAATTTCAAAAAAAAAATCTAACATGTTCAAAAAATAAATCTAATTACTTCACAAATTAAAAAAAAAATCTAACATCTTTTTTAACCTATTAAAAATAAATCCAAATTAAAAAAAAACTAAGATATTCAAAAAACAAATCTAATTACTTCACAAATTAAAAAAAATCTAACATCTTTTTTAACTTATTAAAAATAAATTCGAATTTCAAAAAAAAAATCTAACATGTTCAAAAAACAAATCTAATTACTTCACGTATAAAAAAAAATCTAACATCTTTTTTAACTTATTGAAAATAAATCCGAATTAAAAAAAATCTAACATATTCAAAAAACAAATCTAATTACTTCACAAATTTAAAAAAAAAATCTAACATCTTTTTTAACCTATTAAAAAAAAAAATCTGAATTTCAAAAAAAATTATCTAACATATTCAAAACAAATATTACTTCACATCTAACAGATCTAACATAAACTAAATAAATCTAACATATTCAATAAATCTAACAAATCTAACATAAAATAAATCTAACAAATCTAATTATTTAACAAATTTAACAAATCTAATTACTTAACAAATTTAACAAATCTAATATAAAATGAATCTAACAAATCTAATTACTTAACTTTCAATAAATCTAACTTAAACTAAATTTACTCTACAAAAATAAATTAATCTAACATAAAATAAATATACCTTAAACTAAATTTACTCTACAAAAGTAAATTAATCTAACATAAAAGAAATCTAACCTTTAAATCTTGTGGAAAAATCTTGCGGGAGGTGCCGAACTTTGTAATTTTGATACCTTTGTAATTCCGTTTGCGTATTTGTAGAATGAATTAAATTACAACTATATATTTTTTTAAACAATAAATTTAGAAATTGAGAATAATGAAAATTGAGAGAATGAGAGTTTGAGGTAGAATGTGGAGAGAAAGAGGGTTAGAGGAGGTGTATTTAAAGACAAAATTGGAGGGGGGGGGGGAATAAAATTCGAAATAAAAAAAAAAACCGGGATTTGACCCGGGTGGGTCCGGCCCGGTTTGTCTGAACCGGCGGCAAAAAAATTTGAATTTTGAATTTAAATTAAAACCGGGTAAAGGTAAAGGGGTAAACGAGTAAACAGGTAATCGGGTAAACGGGTAAAGGTACATGGGTAAACGGGTAAAGTTGGTCAGGTAAACGGGTGCAAGTACGAGTAAAACGGGTGCGGGTAGGCGGGTTTCAGGTATGGGTAAGACGGGTACAGGTTGGACGGGTTTTTTTCCCAAATCTTTGAGTCTGGTCCGTCTCAAACCCGTACCCATGTACCCGTTTACCTGCCTATACCCGGGCACGGATACGGGTTGGATAAAACGGATAGTACTCAAGCGGGTAACAACAAAAGTCTAAATTCATCAAATCATGAGCTCTAGAGAAATATATATTCAACATTTTTGTTTGCAAGGAAAGGGGTTAATCTACCCAATTATTGATATCTTTAAGAAATTTTCACTCGAATTTTGAACCTATGACTTTTTACATGAATTCAGGGGCGGACCCAGTGTATTGATAACTGCCCCTCCTTGAATTTTGAATTTTTATACAAATTTATAAGTTTGGTTTGACTTTGCCTCTCTCTGAACTTTTGGTATTTAATTTAATGTTAAATTTAGGGTTAAAGTTATGATAAATTTCTTGAATTCTAATTGGTAATTAGGATTAGAAGTCAAAGTGTTGAAAATTAGAAGTCAAAGTGTTGGAAATTAGGAATTAGAGTATTTTTTTATCTAATACCAAATTAGCTAATTAATTTGAACCCGATTAATTATTCAAGCCCAATTTGTTATTTTCTTGCCTCTACGTGACAAAAATCCTGAGTCTGCCCCTGCATAAATTTGTAATCACTTGACCAAAGACTAGTTCTTTATATATTGAACATTTATTACTGAGTTTGTCTACTTTCTTATATTGTTGTGAATTGATAAGCCTTAGTAATTACTAATTACCATCTTCATTTTGTGAAGATAACGTGCAATTGTTATTTTAGAAATATTTTGTTTTCAGCATTTCAATGTAGTTGCCAAGTCTTGCAAACATGTAATTTTCCTTCAATTGTTTGGTTTTCAAATTTGTTAGGTCAATACTTTATTTTTTTAAGGAAAATTGGTCATTTGTCACTCCAAAACCTTCAAATTTGAAAAATGCCATCTCAAAATTAGAAATTGTAATAATGCCACTCTAAACTTAGTTAACTTTTAATTTTGACACTCCAAATAATTAATGACTAAAATACCCTTCCTATCTCACCCTTTTCTTCTTTTCCTCTCTCTCGTCTCTACTCATCCACTGCCATGGTTATAGGCCCTGGTAGCATCTAATAGATGGCTACACCAAAGAATGTCTAACTTAAGATTATCAACCATTCACATAGAAGTTTTTCTTATCATAATATAGAGTGAGTTTGTGGCTAAACTAAAAGGATGAACATGATGTGAACATGCTCGAGGTTATAAAGGGACTTTGTTCTCTAACAGAGAAGATACAGCAAGTTTTTGCACTACATGTCTTCTTGAATAAGATGGATGTAGAGAGTTCCCAAAGGCCCACCCTCTAATTTCCATAAAAGCAGTTAAGTGATTCTAGAGCAATTTGAACAAATTGGTTGCTCAGCTATTCCCGCAATATTTTAAATTAATTTCAATCCCTCTATAAATGGGGGCACTACTTGAATACTTAATCATAAACTTTTCGGTATAGTTTGCACTTTGTAACTTAATAAATGCAGTATATATATGATTAAACCTTTATACAATTTTAACTTCTAAATGGCACCTTAATTAAAAAAAAAGTTTTTTCACATCACTAAACATCTGTTACAGGTGTATCTTCCAAGCCAAATGCCAGAGCTGCCATGTATGGCCATTTAAGGTACGTTTGGATGACACAGGAATAATGCTAACTCACGAATAACTACTATTTCTAGCGAGCTATTTTCAACATAACACGTTTGGGTGAAAAAAATGCTATTTTCTACAAAGAAATAGCTCAGGTTAGCTGCTATTCCGTTATTCCTATAAAATGTTGGATTAGCAGCTCTTTCGAACTCAGAAATAGCTGCTATTCCTAGCTATTCCTTGATTCATCCAGAACTATACCATCTCAGGGGAGATCATGTACTGTATTATTGTCCACTTGAGGAGAAACACCGTATCTATGGCTGTGCAGGCTCTAATGATCATTTGTTATTCTTATGCAAGCCCTGTTCTTGGTGGGACCCGTGAAAAACCAAGAGCAAAAACAAATAAAATAAAATATATTCATCAATATGTGTGAAAGATATTGGGAATCATAAAGATTAAACAATTACGTCTTATCTAGAGATCAAACAATTACATTTTATCTATGGGTCAAACACTTACACCCTGGGGAAGAAGAAACAATCCCCACCTTAACCTAGGACCATCTTATGCCAAAGAAACCCAAAACATAATCTTTAGTGCGGAATACAATACCTGATTCCATGTCATTTTCCATGAAATATCAAACCCTAGGTTGGAGAAGCAACCGTCTCTGTGAGAACGAGACCACTAGTGGAAAAACAGGAATCAGGATCGGCCTATCTGGATCGGTTAGATAAGAAAACCGATCCTAATAAGTATCTGGATCGGTTCTCACAAAACAACCGATCCTAAAAACAATTCAGATCGGTTTTTTGTTACAACTGATCTTAATTTATGAACTATTAGGATCGATTTTTCATAAAACTGATCCTGATAGTATCAGGATCGGTTCTAATAAAAAACGGATCCTAATAGTTCAATCATTTGGATCGGTTGTTACTAAAAACTGATCCTGATACTATCAAGATCAGTTATTCTCAAAAAAACTGATCCAGATAGTATCTGGATCGGTTTTTATCAATAAAACTGATCCAGATGTTTAAGTTACATATTTTTCAAAGGGAGAAAACATTAAAGAAACTGTCAAATTGTTGGCGCTTGGTTTAGTTCATGTTGTTAGGACCTTCCAAGGATATGACATCAACGGGTACACATTTTACACAAGAAATCAGGATTCAAAGAGTACCGTGCAAAACAATGGAGTGACGTTAGTAGCCGTTTCAAGTGATTTGTCAGATCTTAAAGGTGCCGGACCATCGCATGCATCAATGTCATATTACGGGTTTGTTGAAGAAATTTGGGAGCTAGATTACAGAAAATTTAACATCCCGTTATTTATGTGTAAATGGGTCGATAACCGTAGGGGGGTTAAAGTCGACGAAGATGGTTTCATTTTGGTGGATTTCAGTAAGGCTGGATACAAGAATGATCCATTTATACTTGCAAGACAAGCCACACAAGTGTTTTACGTAACTGATCCGGCCGATCGTTCAAGACATGTTGTCCTCTCTGGTAAAAGACGTATCATCGGGATTGATAATGTGGAAGACGAAGAAGCGTACGATCATTTTGATGAGATACCACCGTTTTCCACTGGCATGGCATCTTTACCAACCGGTGAGGATAACGAAACAAGTCACACGCGCAACAATCATAATGAAGGAGAATGGATTGAAGAAGTTTCCACTGGCAACAATCCCTAGAAGCTTATTGGTATGTCCAAATATAAAAATATAAAAAGCTTTACGCGATACTATTCTTTAATATTGCTGACTTAAGGAATTTTTTCTTTTTTTTCAGGATGCATTGAAACAGTAGACAATGAGAAGCATGCAAGTTAATTTTCAATTTATGTAACTTATTTCTTTTCATGTTATATGTAAATTTATTAGCTAATTTTTTAATTTTTATTGTCTTTTTTATTTTATTATTTTATTTCATCTTATAATTAATTTTTTTATTATATATAAGATTTAGTTATTTTCTAAAACAACTTGTAAGATTATGTACTAATATAATTTACTAAAATAATTTATCAAATATCATACACATACAAATTTAAAAAAAAAATATTAAAACAATATATAAGAATTTGTTTGAAAAATCTTAACATTTTAATCATTCTTATGTAATTTATCTTTACAAAATTTATAAGAAATTTTATTTCATAAATAAAAATAAATTCTTTCAGAAGAAATGTTATTTACAAAATTTATAAAAAAAAAAACAATCAGGATCAGTTTTCTTGTAAAAACCGATCCAGATAACTATCTAGATCGGTTTTTCCAAGAAAAACCGATCCTGATGTTTTATTTTTACAAATTTATATATGTAATATGTAAAAATAAAATAACTCTGTTTTGTTTTTGTGTTATATTATTTTCATACATTATTCTAATTAAAACCCTTCAACTAGGTTACTTGTGAGAAAAAATTCGGCAAATTATATAATCTTTGAATTTATTTCAACTTTATTTATGAATTGTTTGAAAAATCTTAATATTTTACTCATTTATATGTATTTTACCTTTAGAAAATTTATAAGAAATTTTATTTCATAAATAAAAATAAATTCTTTCATGAGAAATGTTATTTACAAAATAAAAAAAATAAACAATCAGGATCGGTTTTCTTATAAAAACCGATCCAGATAACTATCTGGATCGGTTTTTCCAAGGAAAACCGATCCTGATGTTTTATTTTTACAAATTTATATATGTAATATGTAAAAATAAAATAACTCTGTTTTGTTTTTGTGTTATATTATTTTCATACATTATTCTAATTAAAACCCTTCAACTAGGTTACTTGTGAGAAAAAATTCGGCAAATTATATAATCTTTGAATTTATTTCAACTTTATTTATGAATTGTTTGAAAAATCTTAATATTTTACTCATTTATATGTATTTTACCTTTGGAAAATTTATAAGAAATTTTATTTCATAAATAAAAATAAATTCTTTCATGAGAAATGTTATTTACAAAATTAAAAAAAAATAAACAATCAGGATCGGTTTTCTTGTAAAAACCGATCCTGATGTTTTTTTTTTACAAATTTACATATGTAATATGTAAAAATAAAATAACTCTGTTTTGTTTTTGTGTTATATTATTTTCATACATTATTCTAATTAAAACCCTTCAACTAGGTTACTTGTGAGAAAAAATTCGGCAAATTATATAATCTTTGAATTTATTTCAACTTTATTTATGAATTGTTTGAAAAATCTTAATATTTTACTCATTTATATGTATTTTACCTTTAGAAAATTTATAAGAAATATTATTTCATAAATAAAAATAAATTCTTTCATGAGAAATGTTATTTACAAAATTAAAAAAAAAAAAAAACAATCAGGATCGGTTTTCTTGTAAAAACCGATTCAGATAACTATCTGGATCGGTTTTTCCAAGGAAAACCGATCCTGATGTTTTTTTTTTTTACAAATTTACATATGTAATATGTAAAAATAAAATAACTCTGTTTTGTTTTTGTGTTATATTATTTTCATACATTATTCTAATTAAAACCCTTCAACTAGGTTACTTGTGAGAAAAAATTCGGCAAATTATATAATCTTTGAATTTATTTCAACTTTATTTATGAATTGTTTGAAAAATCTTAATATTTTACTCATTTATATGTATTTTACCTTTAGAAAATTTATAAGAAATTTTATTTCATAAATAAAAATAAATTCTTTCATGAGAAATGTTATTTACAAAATTTTAAAAAAATAAAAACAAACAATCAGGATCGGTTTTTCCAAGGAAAACCGATCCTGATGTTTTTTTTTACAAATTTACATATGTAATATGTAAAAATAAAATAACTCTGTTTTGTTTTTGTGTTATATTATTTTCATACATTATTCTAATTAAAACCCTTCAACTAGGTTACTTGTGAGAAAAAATTCGGCAAATTATATAATCTTTGAATTTATTTCAACTTTATTTATGAATTGTTTGAAAAATCTTAATATTTTACTCATTTATATGTATTTTACCTTTAGAAAATTTATAAGAAATTTTATTTCATAAATAAAAATAAATTCTTTCATGAGAAATGTTATTTACAAAATAAAAAAAAAATAAACAATCAGGATCGGTTTTCTTGTAAAAACCGATCCAGATAACTATCTGGATCGGTTTTTCCAAGGAAAACCGATCCTGATGTTTTTTTTTACAAATTTACATATGTAATATCTAAAAATAAAATAACTCTGTTTTGTTTTTGTGTTATATTATTTTCATACATTATTCTAATTAAAACCCTTCAACTAGGTTACTTGTGAGAAAAAATTCGGCAAATTATATAATCTTTGAATTTATTTCAACTTTATTTATGAATTGTTTGAAAAATCTTAATATTTTACTCATTTATATGTATTTTACCTTTAGAAAATTTATAAGAAATTTTATTTCATAAATAAAAATAAATTCTTTCATGAGAAATGTTATTTACAAAATTAAAAAAAAATAAACAATCAGGATCGGTTTTCTTGTAAAAACCGATCCAGATAACTATCTGGATCAGTTTTTCCAAGGAAAACCGATCCTGATGTCTTTTTTTTACAAATTTACATATGTAATATCTAAAAATAAAATAACTCTGTTTCGTTTTTGTGTTATATTATTTTCATACATTATTCCAATTAAAACCCTTCAACTAGGTTACTTGTGAGAAAATATTTGTCAAATTATATAATCTTTAAATTTATTTCAACTTTATTTATAAATGTAATTGACAACCTTAACATTTTAATCATTCTTATGTAATTTATCTTTACAAAATTTATAAGAAATTTTATTTCATAAATAAAAATAAATTCTTTCATGAGAAATGTTATTTACAAAATTTATAAAAAAAAAATAAACAACCAGGATCGGTTTTCTTGTAAAAACCGATCCAGATAACTATCTGGATCGGTTTTTCCAAGGAAAACCGATCCTGATGTTTTCTTTTTACAAATTTACATATGTAATATCTAAAAATAAAATAACTCTGTTTTGTTTTTGTGTTATATTATTTTCATACATTATTCCAATGAAAACCCTTGAACTAGATTACTTGTGAGAAAATATTTGTCAAATTGTATAATCTTTAAATTTATTTCAACTTTATTTATAAATGTAATTGACAACCTTAATATTTTAATTATTTATATGTATTTTATCTTTACAAAATTTATAAGAAATTTTATTTCATAAATAAAAATAAATTCTTTCTTGAGAAATGTTATTTACAAAATTTATAAAAAAAAATAAACAATCAGGATCGGTTTTCTTGTAAAAACCGATCTAGATAACTATCTGGATCAGTTTTTCCAAGGAAAACCGATCCTGATGTTTTTTTTTATAAATTTACATATGTAATATCTAAAAATAAAATAACTCTGTTTTGTTTTTGTATTATATTATTTTCATACATTATTCCAATTAAAACCCTTGAACTAGATTACTTGTGAGAAAATATTTGTCAAATTATATAATCTTTAAATTTATTTCAACTTTATTTATAAATGTAATTGACAACCTTAACATTTTAATCATTCTTATGTAATTTATCTTTACAAAATTTATAAGAAATTTTATTTCATCAATAAAAATGAATTCTTTCATAAGAAATGTTACTTACAAAATTTATAAATAAAAAAAAAAACAATCAGGATCGGTTTTTACAAGGAAACCGATCCTGATTGTTTTTTTTTTACAAATTTACATATGTAATGTCTAAAAATAAAATAACTCTATTTTTTGTGTTATATTATTTACATATGTAATTTACCTTTACAAAATTTATAAGAAATTTTATTTCATAATTTTTTGAAACTTTTCATTTTAGTTTTCATTAAATTATAAGAAAATCTGAAAAAAAACAATCTGGATCAGTTTTTTATAAAATAACCGATCCAGAAAGTTTAAAATTAAAAAAATCGTGAATACATATCAAGATCGGGTTTTTTAGCTTAAAACCGATCCTGATATTTATCTGGATCGATTTTTAGCTAAGGAACCGATCTTGATATGTTAATTTGAGCTTCGCGCGTCTGATTACTTAGCCTAATTTTTGAGTTTTCAAAAACATAACTCTTACTCTCTTACTCTCTCTCTTTCTCTCTTTCTCTCCTTCCTCCTTGCCGCCGAACCCAGCCGCTGCCGCCGCCATCGAGGCCGTGGGCCGAGCCGTTGCCCCTCCGTTCCCTTCCCCCCCCGCTACTCCTCCGTTCTCTTTCTCTCCTTCCCTTCCCCTTCGTTCCCTTCCCCTCCTCCCCCGCTGTGCCGAGACCCTGCCCCTGCCGTCTCCTCTTTACCGTGCCCAACCCTAAACCCTAAACAGTACCCGAGCCGCTGCCCCAGCCCCTGCCGTCGCCTCTTAACCCTAGCCGCCGTGGGGCCCTCTTCTCTCTATTCGGACCATCTCTCTTTTATCGGGTAACTCTCTTGCTCTTCTTGATCGATTTGTGCTTGATTGTGTTTATTGTAGTATTCAATTTCTTGAGCTCGGGTTGTTGATTTTCCCAACTCAAGTGAATTACTAAATTGTTGGGTTTTCAATCCGGTTATGCATTGTGTGTAATGGTGATGGTTTTATGTGGGGTTTGATTTACATTTCTTAGATGCAAGTAGAGTTTGATTTACATTTCAATTCGGTTATGCATTATGTGGGGTTTTATGTGCAATTCGGTATGTGAAAATCTAAATCTTGTGTTTAAATTGAATTCTTGAAAATATATTCATGAATGGCTTAATTTGTTGTAATTTAAGTAAATATTAATTTAAGAAAAAATTATAATGTTCTAGTTGTCTATATGGATACTATCTACTATATGTGTATGAAATATATATACATGTAAGCTTCTGTGAGTAGCAACATATGCATGTTTCGAATGTCAATAAATGAAAAAAAGTTGATTTTGAGGGTTTTCATAACCGATCACAAGGAAATCATATTGGACAAAATTCAGAATTTTATTCTATATCTCTGATGCAAGAATGAATTGTACACCAAATTTTATTTATTTATTGTACTAGATTGATGTTGGTGGGATTATATTGGATATTTCTAAAATAATTCTTTTAGAAAGAAAATACATAGCTACATATACTAAATTATGTCCAAACTGGTACGGGTCTGTACCAATACATGCTTTAAAGTAATTTGCAACTTAATACTTTTGATCTGTCGGTCATGATGCTTTACATTATTAATGGATCAAAATAGAAAAGTAGTTTTTTCAATTCGGTTATGCTCGGGTTTGATTTACATTTATGTGGGGTTTGATTTATGGTGATGAATATCATATCAAAGAGACCTAACAAGTGTTACAATTTGTAATACTTATTACTTTTTTTGAAAAAGAACTAGATATGGGAGGCGGTGAGCCATCCGCGGATAAGAAACGAGGAAGAGGGCCTAACAAAATTAAGGAGAAGTTTAACGAGAAAGGCAAAGCGCTGGAACTTGACAAATTTTACAGGCCGGTGGTTAATCAAGATACAACGAGTTTTCCAACGGAATTTGGAATACTGGTAAGAAGGAATATTCCTATAAGGTTCAATCGATGGAAAGATGTTCCAGATGACTACAAGCAAAAAATCTGGGAAATACTTAAGGTAAATAACATGGTACTAATTTCATTAAAAAATATTTGATTAGTTTAGCTCTAAATTTTGATTTATATATAGAATTAAGGTGAACTGGGGCATAGCCGAAGACGAAAAGGTGAGGAGATATTATTATCAGAGAATGACTACTTGTCATCGGAAGTGGAGAACCGATTTGACTAAAGTGTGGCGCGATGGTGAGACGCCCGATTTTGATAAGCTTCAGATTGAAGAACAAGACTGGGAAGAATTTGTCGAGTATCGAATGACGCTGGATTTTGATGTATGTTTATTTCTATGTACCACCTACCTTATCTCTAATATAGAATTCATTTTTTTTATAATTAAGGCAAATTGTTTATTTGTTCAAATTGAAGGTTGCTAGCCAGATTGGGACGGAGAATCAGGCACACAACAAGTATTCGCATTTCTTGGGATCTAGAGGTTACAATGGTGAGGATTTTCAGAATAGACTTAAAATTGCTATGCAGGCGATTGCAGACGAGAAAGCATCTAGTGACCCGTCTTCTCAAGGGTCAACTAGTACTGCATTGACACCGGATGAGTTGGTTGATTTGTCGATTGAGCATAGGCACGTTACATGGAAATTAGCAAGGCAGAAGCTCTAAGACGAGACTAACGAACGCTTTTATCCAGAAACATACTTACCGGTCATCAACAGAATTGTGAGTATTTAGATATTATTATTCATTGAAATTTAGCTTTAAATTATAATGTTATAACTTGCATGTCGTCATTTCAGGAAGAACAAGAAGCAGCTTTCAAACAAGGCCAGTTGGCCGTGGAACGATACGACGATGTTTTAGGAAAATCTCTGCCAAATCCGGAACATCCTGGGAGGGTGAGAGGAGTGGGAGGTATGGTTCCAATGACAAAAACATTCGAGAAGGGCTCCATAAGGAGGACACGCACTAAGAAGATGACCGAAGAAGAAATTAACGCGAGAGTGGATCAAAGAGTGGAGGAGAGGGTAAGAGGAATGGAGGACAGATTACGGCAAGAAATAAAGCAAGAAATGAAAGCTGAACTTGCAATTATGCTTCGGCAGGCGATTGGCGAACCAGAAAAGACGTGTACTCCAACAGTCATTCGGAGCAGCTCCCAGTCAGTCAAACAGTATGCAAATCTCTTCGAGTTTACTGAGGTAATGCAACTTCAGATTTAAATCAGTTGGTCTATGCTTTGGTTTCATATATATTTGTATTAATTTTATTCGAGTAAAATCATATACTTGTATAGGAGGCAGAACTCGGCTGCAAACTTCTAGCGAATGTAAATGGGAATACTCGTATAGTGGCCACGGGGACAATTCATGCTCCAGTTGTACCCGGTGGAACAATTCACAACAGGCCGATGCCGCCCGACCATGCAAGAGTAACGGTGGATGGTGTTAAAGATGCGGACTTCCTAGAGCTCCCCTTATCTGTACCAAATGGTGAGCAGTTAACCCTTGCATCGGTTCTCGGCAGTTTCACCGCATGGCCGATGTCCATGATAGTGGTCAGTTCAGATCTAGATGAGGTATATTATTACTAACTTCTTATACTTCTTAATTTGTATCTATATATATGACATAGTTATAATTGATTACGGATTTTATTTCAATTTATTACTAAACTTTGAAGGAACCACGCAAAGAGGTACAGGTTCCTGTAGGTGAGAAAGCAAAGAGTCACTGCAAGGCGTTTGATCAAATCAATTTTGACAAGCTGGGACGAACATTCAAGCATCTGCGTGATCTGTTTTCGGAACTAGATGGCAGTCCATTCACAATTGATCCGCCACTTGATCTTTTTTGTTCACCAGACCTGATATCCGTTTATGCAGATGATTATGCGGCCTTGCTCGCACCGTCGGGGTGGCTCACTGTACCAATAATTCAGATCTGGATGCTGTGAGTTAATATTTGTAATAATTACATAATTTAGTACTTTTAATTCTAATTTCAGAAAATTAAGAACACCTGTATCCCTTTTTTCTATTTTAGGTATTGGCACAAATTCATCAAGGAGGAGTTTCCCGATGAGCATGTTGGTTTCATGGACCCCGAGAGAACGAATGCCAACATGCTGAATGATGACCGAGGAGGTGTTCTTCGATACATAGGGGAAGCACTCAAAGCAAATCGGGACAAGAGATTGATTTTTATACCTTATCATCAGATGTACGTTAGTGTTATATATATATTCTAATTTCATTATATTTCTTTCTATTTATATAAATTATAGAATATGACATGCTACAAACCTAACATGCAGAAATCATTGGATATTGGCTGTGCTTATTGTTGTTTGTACAATAATCTTTGACGTCTATTTGACTAATTTGCAAAAACATACAATTATTGAATTTTACGATTTCTTCTATTTTTGAGAACATATAGGTCCAAGAAGAGTAAGAACTGCGATATAATAAGCTTGGACTGAAGAAATCACGAAGACTTTTATCAAGAATACAAATTGTAAAATCAAAAGCTTGGTAAAGTATGTTTGAGGTTGATTAAATTGGGATAAAATGTTAGGAACGTTTTCAAAACGTTGGTAACGTTTTATAATAATCAGTAGTAACAAACTGATCAAAAGAAGAATCAAGTTATAACGTTATACAAACGTTGTGACGTTTTACAAACGTTGTAACGATTTATAAAACGTTGGTAACGTTTTACTAAACTGTCAGAGATTTAAAACCCTAAAATCGCATTTGAATAAAACGTTGTAAGGTTTAATAAAACGTTGGTAACGTTTTATGTCAAACAGCTCATTTTTGAGCTGCCACTATAAAGAGACTGAAGGGATCACTTTCAAACCAATCTCAGCCGACCCTAATCATTTCAAAAGCGATTTTCTGAGAGCTTAGCCTACTCCATTGTTGTGAGAGCTTAAAACTTCAAAATCCCTCAAGCAACCTCAAACCTACTTCACTAATCTTGATCTAGATTAGGTTAGAGTGATCTATTGAGTGTTTCTCTTGTTCTTGAGTAGCTTGTGTGACTTCCCTTGTTTGTAAGGGCTTGCCGGCTCAAACCTCGAGTTGCTCGTGTGACTTCCCTTGGTTGTAAGGGCTCGCCGGCACTCATCTCTCGTTGGCCGTGACTTCCCATTTTGTAAGGGCTCACGGTTCACAATTGTAATCCTTTCATATTGGGTAATAGAAAGGCGCACCTAGAAAGAGGTTGCGACGCCTCGGAGACGTAGGCCATTGTTTTGCCGAACTCCGTTATCATCCCGCGTGTCAATTTCTCTAAACTCATCTATTTACTTTCAATTGCAATTTATTTTCAGTTTTTGTTTAATTAGAGGTGCCCCTAAGTGCAACACTTATGCCAAGAGAAAGTGCATTGTACGTGTACGATTCCGACAAGAAGAGTAAAAAAATGATAATGATCACTGCTGCGGTCGAGGAGTAAGTGCCTTCTGAAATTTTACACTTGTCTAGAATGCATTAGATTTTTTTATCATTTTTAATATCTCTCGTAAGTAATGATTGTTCAATGTGTTCATATTTCAACAGTGTCTTCGTCAGGGTAATGGAGACTTCTTTAAAGATTCATAACGACTGCAAGGTAATAGTTCCTATTGAGATATATGATTATAGGGACCTAGATGCAAAAAAAAAGTTAACATCTAGACATAAAAGCTAGTTGAATGCTCATTACCATATACATTTTAATATTTTCAAACTTGTTATATAGTGCCCACAACAACCTGCCAGCTGGGAATGTGCATATTATGTCATGTTGCTCGTGGAAGACATAATAAACGAACACATGGATTCTTTTCCAAACTTAAAGGTATGCATTTATATACTTTCAAAAAGTAATTAAATATTAATTGTTGCTTCAAATATAATTGTGCATGCTCTTTCATCTTTTAAAAAATGCAGAACATTCCCGCTAAACATACTGTGCAACGCTTGAGCAACTTGCGAAAAATGTGGGTTCAATATTTTCTAAATGAGGTAAAGTCGACAAGAAGTACAACAATAATTTAGGATGTGTTGTGTAATTTTAATTTGCATGAACATGAATTGTTTGTTTAACTTAGGATGTGTATGTTTGTATGCATATCTATTTCAATATTTTTATGTGATTTGTATCTGTAGCATATTAGGCCAGTATATATATGGAATCTGGCCTATTAAATTAAATTTTATATTTTAGATTCAACGAAACATCAGGATCGGTTATGTTTAAGAAACCGATCTAGAAAACTAATTAAAAATAAAAAATTATATAAAATTATATCAAGATCGGTTTTATATATAAAACCGATCCAAATACTATTATCTGGATCGGTACAAAACCGATCCAGATAGTAGTATCTGGATCGGTTTCTATACAAAACCGATCCAGAAAGTAGTATCTGGATCGGTTTCTATAGAAGGGAGAAAGGCACTCAATTCTATAGAAAGTAATTTCTGAAAAGAGTTGGTTATCTTGTGTCTTGGGGACCCATCTATATATAGTTATACACTTTTGGTGACATCAGTGCGTCCACACTCAGGTCCAGTGTGGGTGACCCACCCGCACTAGGTCGAAAGGAGCGTCCTGATAACCGCCTTACTTAGCCCCAAAAATAGCAGTGCGTCTGCACTCAAGTTCAGTGCGGGTGAACCACCCGCACTGGGCTCAAAACAGAATTTCTAGAAAATTGACTAAGTACCCAGTGTGGGTGAACTCCACCCGCACTAGAGCTCAGTGTGTCCGTAGTACACTCAGACTTTTTCCTACATTGTTCTGAAGTTCTCAAAAATTGGCTAAGTACTGAGTGCGGGTGGGCTCACCCACATTGGGCTCCCAAAAGCCTCTCATAATTTGGCTAAGTTCTGAGTGCGGGTGGGCTCATCCGCATTGGGCTCCCAAAAGCCTCCCAAAATTTGGCTAAGTTCTGAGTGCGGGTGGGCCACCCGCACTGTGCTCCAAAAATGCAGTTTTCTTAATTGCAAATCTTAGAATCAGTTTATCAATAATTTGATATTTGCCTAAATTGTTCTATACACATATGAACCACATCCTATTGAATACATAGATTGTCTAATATCTTAATTTCATATTAGATCACTTTAATTGTGACAATCTTATATAACAGTAAACAATTCATAATTATATTACATATATGCTCAACGTTGAATTAAGATCCAACAAAAAAAACTCCTTATGGTGTAACAACATAACATTCCTTTTGTTCATAGAAAAGCAGTAGAAAATTTATTTAACAACAAAATATTTAATTTTGTCATTTACGTTCCAGAGAGTACAAATGTCTACAAATCAAGTTAACGAATTATCATGCCATGTCTATAGATCCGAATTCAGAGAGTAGTTAACGATATGCCTTAGCATTTTACAAAAAAGGGGGAATTTCATGTTTATTCCTCAAAAGTTTCAATATTACGTATTTATCCTTCTAAAATCAATAATTACATATTTATCCTTAAAAATTATAGAAACTAACATATTTATCCAATCTAACTCTATTATATATCAAATATCTCCAAAAATAATTTAATAATAATTTTTAAACATTAAAATTTACTTTACAATATTAATTAACATTGTAATGACCACTATACCCTTTCTTCCTCTCTCTCTTTAATATGTTGAGTCTTGGGAGTGCCAAAACCTCCTGTCACTTCTCTCTAAACATGCTAACATAATCTTCCGCCCTGCCTGTTCTCTCAAACTTTCTCAGAGGGCTGAAGTTGTCTTGTTAAGCCTTCATTAATTTGCAATTTAGCTACCAGGGTGGTACGTACGTTGGGTATCAATCATGATTTTTTGTTAGGTACCAGTAAATGCTATATGGCAGTTAAGGAACAAGGGGATACATAGCACATGGCAGTGGCATTGAATGAAGGATATAGGGAATACCAGTTTCTTTTTTCATGCAGGAACAGAAACTGCACAACACAATAGATACTGGGTTTTTTTCAATTAAAGGGCAATGAGAATCTGAAAGCCAAGAAGACAAGCTCTAATTTGCTATATTTTTAGTAGCTACAATAAGTCTGTCAGAAGGCTTCGCTCTAATTAGATACTTTAGTCAAAATTATTGAGGAACAAGATACTTTAGTTAGGCTACAAGCTCCTATTGAGAAATAAATTAGTCAGGCAAAGAGGGTATTGGTACAGCTATGTACTGGTATTGGTACGATTTAATATTGTTCTCTAACACACTGATCTTAGAAGGGAAAATAAAAGAAGGTTAAAATTGGAATACATATACATTTAGTGTTTAATATAATGAATTGGATAAATATGTGAGTTTTTATAATTTTTAAGAATAAATATGTAATTATTGATTTTTGAGGGATAAATAGGTAATATTAAAATTTTTGAGGGATATACATGAAATTTCCCCCTACAAAAAAATGGGGGGCATAGTTACAAAAATTTACATTTAGTTGGAGAATTAATAGCTGAGGAAAGTTGACGCCACGCCATGCATGCTACCAGGTTGTTGGGTCAAGATTCGTCGGTACGTTTCTTTTCTTGATCTCTAGTTAACGTGGGGATTTGGTTAGGTACGATACTATGCTCTAAAGTGGGGATTTGGTTAGGTACGATACTGCTGGTAATAATTTGGGTGAATGGAGAGAATTGTGGTGTCAGTTGGTAGTTGTAGCACTCTTTCATGAGTAGAATTAGGGTGTTCTTAAGTTTGTTAAGCATTTTTTGTGAACTGATGTGATTACATGTGAAAATTTTAATGTTTCGATTTAATTTAGTATAAAATCAAGTAGTCAAAATTCTATACAAAATTATTTTAAAATTTTAAATTTTTTGTATGTAAATAAATTACTCGTAAGGTAGAAGAATTTCAACTGTTTGAATTTGTTGTTTAAAATTAATTTGATAGATTTTGGAGTTGAGTTCACAAAGTAACTTGGTGAACTTAGGAACACCCTGTTAGGTCTACTCCTCTTTTATATATTCATTATTTTCAATGAAAAATATTTGGTATGTGCATAAAAAGAATATATGCCAATGAACGTTTGAAGAGATATATACAGGCGCATGTCCCTTAAAACCATTTTCACATATGCTAAAAAAAAAAATTCTTTCTGTTGAGAGAAATAAATGTTTTAGAATATAAAATTGGACATCCTAATTAAATTAAAACCAAAGCAAATATGATTATTTTGAATTAAATACTGACACAATAAATAAATAATTCTAGCATGAGCTACACTACAAATCTGTTTCAACATGATGAACTTCCTTAATTTTACATTGATTCGAAAGGGAGATTAATTGAAAGGTTTTAGAAGAGGAATTTATCCACCTCTGCAAATTTTCAAACACAGATCATGTTAGGTACCTGATTCTATGATTCTATCAGGTTAGATCTGGTCCCTTTGATATAAATTTATACGAATCTTAAGTGAGCTTTCTATATTTGAAATAGGTCCAATTTTTTTATGATTCGATTGAGACTTTATTCTATTTCGTGTGGCACCGCATATTTTCTTTTTCACCCTCTTTTCTTTTCTTAATTTTCTTTATGATACAACTATACATTCTTAATTAATATAACAAGAGAGTATGAAATTTAGTAACCTAATGCAGTACTTCTTTCGAAAAAAAAAATATAAATTTGGGCGAATAATTTATTTGAAGCTAGCTATAGCTGTTAATTCATGAGTCAAACCAAACATTTAAAAACAGAGTAGGTTCAAAGTCTACAACTTTAATTTAGTGTCTAGCAGGCATGAATTCATCGTAAATTAATTAATGCGCTCGAGGTCATTGACCTTCTCTACAACCACACAAATTAATACAAAAGAAAAATAATACTTTTTGGAAAGAGAAATGATGAAAATAATTGTGTTGATTTTTCTAATTTTACAACTTATTCTCAAGGCCTTTTATAGGCTGAGAATGATATGCTAAATGATATAGCCGTTGGCTATTTTCTTAAAATACAATATTCTAGATTTGTCTAATCTCAAGAAATTATGCTAGGTACTAAATTAAGCTTGACAGCTAAATCAAGATGCTAGTCTAATTTCCTTCCTAAATGGTCAATGATGATTTTCTGAGACCTAAACTCTATTTCTCAACACTCCCCCTCAAGTTGGGTTCGAATAAATTTATAGAACCCAACTTGTACAATATATTTTGAAACATCCCTTTATCTAATGCTTTGGTGAAAATGTCAGCTAGCTGGTCTTGACTTCTCACGAAAGGAGTTTCGATTTCTCCAGCTTGAACCTTTTCTCGTATGAAGTGACAATCCACCTCAATATGTTTAGTTCTTTCATGAAACACTGGATTTGAAGCAATGTGTCTGGCGGCTTGATTATCGTAATACATTTGCATTGGCCATTCACATGAAATCTTCATATTGCATAATAATTGCTTGAGCCATACTAGCTCACTAGCTGTTGATGCCATTGCTCTGTACTCTGCCTTCGCGCTTGACCTTGCAACTACATTCTGCTTCTTACTTTTCCATGTCACGAGATTCCCGCCTACAAAGGTGCAGTAACCTGTGGTTGATTTTCGATCAAAGTTTCCAGCCCAATCTGCATCAGAGTAAGCGAGAATATTGTTAGTATTATTTTTCTTCATCCATATCCCTTGTCCAGGAGAACCCTTTAGATACCTAATAATTCGGTTCACTGCATCTAGATGAGTGGTTCTTGGTGCATGCATGAATTGGCTTACAGTAGCAACTGCAAAAGCTATGTCTGGTCTAGTAACAGTTAAATAAATTAACTTACCAACCAATCTTTGGTACTGTCCTATATCTTTTAAAGGTTCACCACTTTCTGGTTTGAGTTTATTATTAGTATCCATAGGGGTATTAGCAGGTTTTATACCGAGTTTACCTGTCTCCTTTAAAAGGTCAAGGGTATATTTTCTTTGAGAAAGTAACAAACCTTTGTCGGAATGAGCAATTTCAATGCCTAGAAAATACTTGAGTATTCCTAGGTCTTTGATGTCAAACTTTTCTTTTAGGTTTCTTTTAACATTATCAATTTCTACATTGTTATTTCCAGTTATAATTATATCATCTACATAAACTAAAACAATTGTAGTTGAAGTGTTTGTGTGTTTAATGAACATAGATGAGTCTGCAGAACATTTTGTAAAATTGTGAAGTAAAAGAGAGTGACTAAGTTTGGCATACCAGGCGCAAGGAGATTGCTTTAAGCCATAAATTGACTTGTGTAATTTACAAACTAGGTTTTTGTCAAATTCATGTTTGTGACCTGGAGGTAAAGTCATGTAAACCTCCTCTTCTAAAGTACCTTGAAGGAACGCATTCTTAACATCCATCTGAAATAAGCTCCAACCCAAGTTAACGGCAACTGATAAAAGAACTCTAACAGTGTTCATTTTGGCAACAGGAGCAAAGGTTTCTTGGTAGTCAATACCGTATGTTTGGGTAAAACCTTTTGCAACGAGTCTAGCTTTGTATCTTTCTATAGTACCATCACTGTTGTATTTTATTTTGTAAATCCACTTACATCCTACTGTTTTCTTTCCATTTGGCAAATGAACAATAGACCATGTGTTATTTTTTTCAAGAGCCTTGAGCTCTTCTTTCATTGCTTTGTCCCAAACAGGGTTGTTTTTTGCTTCTTGAAATGTGGTTGGTTCAATTTGTTCATTAATATGGCTCAAAAAAACTTTGTGTTGAGAGGATACCTTGTCATAAGAAATATAATTTTGAATTGGATACCTTACATTGTATGTGACGAAATCACGTAACCTGGATGATGGTTGTGTTGTCCGATTTGATCTGCGAGGGTTTTCTTGACTTTCTCCCCTTGTGTGTTGCTCCTCTGCCTCATTTATTTGTTCTTCATTTTGATTTTCTCTCCCTGAGTGCAACTCCTCTTCATTTGTATTTGTGTGACTTTGTTGAGTTCTTGTACCTTCAAAAATTGTTAATTCTGGAAGAGCAATATCATTTCTAGGTTGTTGATCCTCCTCTTTTTTATAAAACGACACTTTTTCAAAAAAAGATACATTTCTAGATATATATAATTTTTTGTTAGAAGGATCATAACATTTATATCCTTTTTTTTTAAAAGAATATCCAACAAATATAGCTTTTACTACATTTTTATCTAATTTATCTTGTCTTTTAATATGTACAAAACATGTGCATCCAAATACTCGAAGATGATCTAAGTTCATTTTCCTTTTGTTTAAAATCTCTAATGGACTTTTATTGTTTAAATTTGTGCTAGGTAATCTATTAATAAGATATATAGCAGTTAGAATAGCATCTGACCAAAATCTTTTTGGAACATTTGATTGAAAAAGTAAAGATCTAGTAACTTCTAATATGTGACGATTTTTCCTTTCTGACACTCCATTTTGTTCAGGTGTATTTATACACGTTGTTTGATGAAAAATTCCTTTTTGTTTTAGAAACTCTAAAAAAAATTTATTAATGTATTCAGTACCATTATCAGACCTAAATATTTTAATTTTTGTATCATATTGATTCTCAACAAGATTTGAAAATTCTTGAAATTTAGAAAATACTTCATTTTTTGATTTAAGTAGGTAAATCCAAGTGGTGCGTGAAAAATCATCAATAAATGTAACAAAGTATTTAAAACCATTGTAAGACTCTATAGGTGCGGGTCCCCAAACATCAGAGTGTACTATTTCAAATATTTTTGAGGTTTTATTGATAGATAAAGAAAATGGCAGTCTGGTTTGTTTTGAAAACCGACAAATCTCACAATGATTTGAATCTAAATTGGAAAAAGAAAATAACTTTTTTAAAACATTATCAAAGGGATGACCAACCCTCCAATGCCACAATTTATTTTGTTCTACATTATTATTAGCAACAAAAGCTTTATTTGGAAAATTTAAAACATAAAGGCCATTTTCTAATCTTCCTTCACCAATCATCCTCCCGTTCATTTTGTCCTGAAATTTCACACCTTGAGATGAGAAAATAACATCACAATTTAAATCTTTTGTAATTTTACTAACAGACAACAGATTAGAATTAAATGCGGGTAAGTATAGTACATTTGGAATCCTTTTTCCACATAAATTCATTGTTCCTATATTTTTAATTGGTACTTGGTCACCATTTGCAACAGTCAAATTTTGTGAGTTTTCATCATTTTTTTTTTACATTCTCTAAAATTTTAATATTTCCTGTCATGTGATCAGTTGCGCCAGAATCAATAATCCACTTTCTATCTGACTGTTGAACAAAAAAAGGATTTAATCTGAGATGCAATACCTGTGTAAATACCTGTTATTCCCAATTTATTGGTTATCTGGGCCACAATGAGATCAAGTTGGGCCTGACTGAGACTTGGGCCAGCGGTACTGCCTTGAGTTGCTTCAGATCCGGATTTGATTAGAACACTTCCTCCTCCAGTGCCTTCATTTGTTGTAGCCGCCATGGTCTTTCTCTCTTCTTTCGATCCTCCATGGGCACCACCCTTTTCCCCTCTTCTCTTCGGCCGGAGGTGAGGGTGGAGGAACCAGCACTGGTCTCTACCGTGACCCTCCTTTTTACAGTTATCACATTTCAGGCCATTGGCTCCCCGCACCTCTCCCTTAGAATTCGGTTTAGGGTTTCGATTCTGATTCTGGTGGTGAACAAGGAAGGCTTGGTTTTCTGTGGCGGGTTCACTGTTCATACATTTCCTTCTCGACTCCTCTCTTTGCACTGTGGCTACAATACTTGAAAGAGAGGGGAGCTCGGGTGCCATGAGGATCTGAGCGCGAATTGGTTCAAAACTGGTGTCTAGACCAGACAAATAGGTATATATACGCTCAAATTCTACCCTATCTCGAAGGATTTTGGATCGCAAGTTGGTGGAAGGTAAACAGATAACTCATCCCATTTTCTTTTCAAATTCCCATAGTACTCAGTATTTGGCCTATTTTGTTGTTTTATTTGAGCAATTTCTTGCTTGATCTGAAAAATGTGTGCAAAGTTTTGTTGGTGCCTAAACATTTCTTTGACTGAATCCCACATATCTTTGGCAGTATCACAAAGCAAAAAAATTTCACTTATGCTTGGTTCCATGGAGTTAAGAAGCCAAGAGCATACAATATCATTGTTCATTTTCCACTGTTCTAGTACTTGAGGATCAACCTCACCTTCTTTTGGGGGTTCTGGTTTTTTTATCTTGCCATTGATATAGCCTATCTTACCTCTGCCACTGAGAGTCAGTGATACCGATCTTGCCCAGGACAGATAGTTGTTTTCATTGAGTAGAGTGGCCGTGAGCCTCAGGTTTGGATTAGCATCGCCATTGAGCGACTGTTGACCACCTGTTGTTGCTTCTGCCATTCTTGTTGTTGTTTCGGCTGTGTCTGTTGCTTTTGTCATTTGGGTTTTGTGATTTTGTTCTCAGGTCCTTTAGACCTGCTCTGATACCATAATACTTTTTGGAAAGAGAAATGATGAAAATAATTGTGTTGATTTTTCTGATTTTACAACTTATTCTCAAGGCCTTTTATAGGCTGAGAATGATATGCTAAATGATATAGCCGTTGGCTATTTCCCTAAAATACAATATTCTAGATTTGTCTAATCTCAGGAAATTATGCTAGGTACTAAATTAAGCTTGACAGCTAAATCAAGATGCTAGTCTAATTTCCTTCCTAAATGGTCAATCATGATTTTCTGAGACCTAAACTCTATTTCTCAACAATCACCAAACACGTTGGTCATGCAAAATATGAGATATCTCATAGGATATTCACTCATATCGTATAGCGAGTCTGAAGCTGATATTCACTCAGATCAAAAGCAATCAAAATTGATCCTCAAACTTGGAAAAACATAGTTTGCTTCTTTCATTGATTTTCACATATGGTCTATGGATCTGAGATGTGGCATCCATTGACCATTGTCGCTCTTCACAGTTTTAATTAGAAAATAAACAAGCAGTTAAAGTTGGTCAAATGAAGTTTGTGACAGATTTGGTTTTTACAATGTAGTTCGAGAACCTGATTTTTCTCTCAGTTTGGAGGGGCAAATTTTGACTTTCTACTGCAAATTTCTGTTTAAAAGTTTGAAGTTGTACATTTGCCAGTATCTAGAAAGAAAATTATGTCTTGGATGATATGATAATCTTTGTTTATTTGTGGATTCTTTTATATTAAAATAACCTTATGGTAATTTCTGAATATGCTTGGTCCAGAGTAAATTATGTTTTGCCTTTTATTTTTTTACCTAGATGCTGGCTTATGAAAGTACTCTTTCGTTCATTTTCGTTTGTTTCCTACTAAATAAATCACTGCTTTTATAGGTTCCTCCATTACTATTATTTTCTAGAGCTAGTGCTGCATTTGGAGGTAATTTATTAATTTCTTGACCAATTTTGAAGTAATGAAGAAATGTGATACTGCATTTGCTTATACCTCGATGCAATTACTAGACCTAACTATCATGTCACAGTCTCATAGACTCCTAAAATAATATTTTATCAAGAGTTTAGTTTAAGCTACTCCCCAACAAAGTGAATAGAAAAATTGAAATAATTGACCAAGGCAACTTATCTGTTGCCAATTAGTGCACATTGGCTTCTTTATTGTTTATCTTATTAGTGCATACTAGTGAACATATTTTGTATTGCAGTTTATGCTCTCCCAAAACTTGCTCAACTATCGGTCACATCTTATTATACTGCATGGACATCCTCACACTATACAATTTCTCAAATTACACGGTATGTTGAGAGGGCCCACTCATCTAACTGTACACAGGAGAAATCTTGATGAGCTTGTCTTCTCCTTTATTTATTGTTATTTCATACACTGCTATATATGTCCTTTGCTTTAGTGTTTTTATGCTGAAGAAGCTTTACATTTTTCTTTTTCATTTTTTTTCTTTTTTTTTCTTTTTCCTTTTTCCTTTTTGTATTGATAATGTTAAGATTACACTCGGTTTCAGCATAACTTGGGGATCAAGTCAAATCATCTAGAAGATCTATATCTACTCAAAAGAAGTAAAGAAGGAATTGAAGGATATCAATCATATCTAGTGAAATAGGCAATAGATAGTATTCGATTATTAATTATTAATTCTAAGGATTGGTTTCCATATTTAGCATGATATACAAAATATTTATGAATTGATAAATAAGCATGTAAGAGTTGTGTAATTCAATCAAGAAAGAAGAAAAATAAAAATAAAATAAGGGAGGAAAGGGAGATTTATGGGAATCTTGTGTTCTTGAGTTGTTTTATTATTATTTTTTGACAGTTCTATTATTATTTTTGACATGGTATCAGAGCATGGTTACCTGGTGGTATAGCTAGAGAAATTGTTGCCCTTCTTGTCTTTAACTTCAATTTCTTGTGCTATACTGCTCTAAGGAGCGATCTATACTTAGTAGAACAATGTCAAATGCCAAATCCCAAGAATCGACCACCATTGTTGCACTGATTAAGCAGATGACGAGAATAGTGACTCAAATAGTAGCTATGCAAACTGCTGTCATAAACAATCCTCATCCTGTTGTCATGACCGAGGGTATAATTCATTCAAGTGCTATTGATGTAAAATTTGATAGTACAAAACTAAGGTGCACGAACTGTGGCAAAAACTGGCACACAAAGAAGCAATGCTTCGAAGTGGTAGGCTATCCAGATTAGTGAAAAGGTGACAAGAAGAAGAAGTATGAGGAGAAAGGAAAAGGTGTAGCAGCAACAACTGTGGCTGCAGGCAGTCTGGTGACCAGCAATGTCACACCCCGCGGCCACGGGTCATAACAGTCTCCCGCCGTAAGCATACAACGCCGTGTATACTTACAAGGCTTATCCAAATTATACCTAGCAATTCAAAATCAAAATAACATAAACCAAGTTTATATATACACAAATCAGAGTACACAGTCTGGTCAGCATATAATACAACAAAAGTATCTCCTCTGGATACCAACCATAAGGTCTACCCTAAACCATACAACAAAACATAACTAGGGTCATGAGATGGTAAACTATAAGGCCCACTACTCGCATGCCTCTCTGGAATCCATCGCACCCGTACCTGTAAAAATAACCCGGAGGGTGGGGGTGAGAATAAATTCTCAGTGCGAATTTGCCACAGTTTAGACTATTGGACTTGCAATCAAACTCTATATTCAAAAATGAAACCCAAACAATAACAATGCAAACAGATATATATAATCATAAATAACAGAATGCCAATGCTTGACAACAATTAATCAAACTGAATCACAGTTTACGAAATTTCCAATATAAGTTTCAAAACACAACATATATTTGGCTTAACTTAATTCATTAGGGCTTGTAGCAACTACAGATGTTCTTTCGAGCTAGATCGTTATCAAACCCACATCTGTAGGGTTACAGACTCATACAGATGGCCAACCAAGCTGGACCCTTTATCTGACACCCATCTGTAGCGGTTTGGCTTAACCATTTCCTAAGGTCCGGTTACAAGTCACCAATATAGGTCAACTTGACAAAAATGCAATCACACGGAATCAAAGTCAGTCATACCGCTCAACTTTGCAATTTCATTCAAATAGAATCACAAACAACTCTCAGCCTTGCACAATCCATTAAACAGGTCAACGGATAGGTCACCGTCACCTTATCTAGCCACCTAAACAGGTTGGTCTGGCCAATTCATAACAAGTCAAACGCATAAGTCAGCAGCGTCACCCTATCCAGCTACCTAAACAGGTCGATCTGGCAAATTAATAACAGGTCAAACGCATAAGTCAGAGCGTCACCCTATCCAGCCACCTAAACAGGTCGGCTTGGCAAATTCATAAACACAGGTCCACGGATAGGTCACCGTCACCTTATCCAGCCACCTAAACAGGTCAGTCTGGTAGATTCATTCACATCAAGAACAATTAATAGAACTAGTCAAATAATAACCATACCAACATGCTAATTAACCTTAACCGAACAATTCAATCATTCCCATTTATGCAAGAATCAACATGCAGCATGAATTCCAAAATATGCAACAATTAATCATTCAACATGACAAACGAATAAACAGTTTAATTCCTGAAAATAAAGAATCAAACAAGTCCAAGAATCCCGCACCTGTTTAAGACGAGCGTACCGCTTAGTTACGGATCGGGCATCTCGAATTGCCTCGCTAATTCTTGCTCGACCGAGCCTACACCTATATTACACATATACTAGGTTTAATTCGAGTTCAGTGGTCTATACATTTACTTAGGGTTTGTACAGTCATAAATCAATTCTTATGTTTTGATATCGATTATTTTCGGTTCCTTCTTTCTTATTAAAAATCTCATATAACATTGCACAATTGCATCTAGGCCCTCTAGCCATTACTATTTCACCTTAGTAACCATTAATCACTGTTTCACTACTTTGGTTCTCGGATCAATTCAATTTACCAATTGGTTAAACCCTAATTTGGTCAAAATCTCAAATTAACCGTTAAACGTTCTAAACATCCAAGATCAAGAAGTAACCCTACCGATTACAAGTCTAATTGGTCGGGTTAAACAAATCAAATCACGATTATGCCAACTTTCAGTTTTGGCACGAAACCCTAGAAATCCAAAATCAACAAATCGGAAGAAATTGGGAAAAAGATTGACAAATAAACAAGCAAGGAGTGTAGAGGAACTAGTCCTCAAGCAATTTGAATACAAATCTCGAGTTTAAAGCGAGAATATGAGAAATCGAGAAATCTGAGTTTTTCGAGAGAATTAGAAAGGGAAAGAAATACCAAATATGAGAGCTAGGAGAGATCCACGGCCGCTTACTCGGTCCTGACTTCGATTTCTCGCAATAATCGGGGTTTGAGAAGGAACGGAAACTCTCTCTTTCTTTTTCTTCTCTCTTGGCAGAAATTCACTTGAAAATTGTGAAAAGAACGAAGTGGGAGAGAGAGAAGGTTCGATTTGAGTTTTAGGATTAAAATTACCCTGAATGCGGATTAACCAATCCGCACTGCGGGTGGTTTGACTCGCACTCAGCACTTATTCGATTTTCAGAACATAAAATTTAACACAGAAACAATCCGCAGTGCGGGTCACCAACCCGTAGTGAGAACTTAGTAAAATTTTGATAGAATTTCAGAAAAAGTCCGAGCCTAATGCGGATGCATTCCACCCGCAGTGCGGGTCAATCAATCCGCACTGAGGACTTAGAAGAATTTCATAAAAGTTCAGGTCAACACAAAAATTCATGAGTGCGGCTGAACCCATCCGCAGTGCGAGTCACTAACCCGCACTCAGCACTTAGTCAATTTTTTTTCAGAATTTCAAATCAACATATGTTTTCATGAGTGCAGATGCACCCACCCGCAATGCGGGTCAACCAATCCGCACTCAGCCTATAAAATCTCAAATTCTCAAAATTCTAACGTTGTTTCGATTCGCACTTAACTTACTTATTTATGGGAACCTTAATTAAGGTTTAAACTTCTATTTTGTTAGCATAATTTATCTATTCTTGCCTTTAAATTATTTGAATTTAATTGTAAAAATTTTGTAACGTAACAAGCAAGCAACAACTGACATTTGTACAAGGAGCAGCGGCTAGATCTGAACCAGAGCCAAGGCAGCAGCTAGGACCAAACCAATCTGGTCAATAGTTAGCAGTCAAAACTGAGTCACAAACAAAATGAGAAGATCATTATGAAGGTAAAAATGGTATTTTCAAAACTAGCATGGGTAAGTGTAATATCTCAAATTTGAGCAAAAACAAGAAAAATGAAGGTTGGGTCATTGACTCAGGTGCAACCGACCACATGACACATGAAAAAACTGAATTAAAAATCATGTGCACTTCACATAAAACTGGAATCATTAATGCAAATGGGAAAGTTTATCCTATAGAAGGTGCAGGAGAAATTGTATTACCAAATCAAATAAGGTTCAAACATACACTTGTGGTTCCTTTCCTTGCAACAAAACTGGTATCAATTAGCCAACTTACAAAGGATCAAAATTATGTTGTGCTTATGTTCCCTCTATTGGTGTTTACCGGTGCTAACCGAAACCCTTTAGGCTTAAGGTGCGGAATGACCGTAGAACAAAAATTTCTACGGCCAACTTAAGCTCAGGATTAAACGGAGTATGTCAGGAAACTTTCCAAGGCGGTCCACCTTCAGTATTCCTTTGGCATCAAAACCCAATTTAATCCTTTTACAGATCTACTCCATGATTGATTTCTAAAACTTTAATCTACTTACAAATTAAATATATTAATATAACATATTTATACCTTGTTTCCAAATCATAGTTGGAATGCAGACCGAGTGAGTAGAGCCTCACTAGGGAAGGAATCGGCTCGGAGCGGAGCATCAGACGTCTGATGCCTCTATCGGTTATCCACCAGGACTAACCAGAGAGCGGTTTATTTCTTCTGCAAAAACACTATTCACAGGGAAAAGACAAAAACCCGTAAACACGAATTTTCGGTTGCTCAGTTTCATCAATATGCAAAACTGACATACCACGAAATTCGGTAAAACACTATTCATCGATCCCGTAAATATACTCCACAACAACCCGCAAGATTATACGTCAACTACGTATAACTTTCTTTTCTCAACCGAAACACTATTTGGGAGAGAAACCGAGAAAGAGAGAAAATACCGATTCGATTCTGCACGAAACGATATGTGTGAATTAGTGAATTTCTCTCTACCCCTCCACCCCTATTTATAGTGTTTATGGTCGGTTGCAAAAGACCAAAATGCCCTCCAAGTTCGGCCTATTTACAAGGTATGTCATTGACACCTCATCCTTTTATATGTGAAATGACCAAAATACCCCTTCCACACCCTTCCACATTCTTCTCCATGCTTCTACATCATGCAAGGTGGCATAGGTGTGAAATGACCATTTTGCCCTTGTGGATAGGATTGATGACATGCCATCTGGATAGGATCGATGACATGTCATGCGGATAAGAACGAATCTGAAAAGACCCGAATGCCCTCGGCCCGAACACAAATAATATTCGTATAATTATTCTGAACAATATATATATTTTTCTTGCGGTTTGTTATTTCGGTAATTTATACAACGTGTCCTGCACATTTATAAATTAACTGGTTAACTTTTATACAACGTGTCACACACATTTATAAATTAACCAATATTTTTGCTTGTTATTTTTACATAACATTTATAATTTAATTATAGCACATATAATTAATTATAACCATCTTACTATTGATCATAACAAATTTATAATCAATCACAATAAGATTCTCCGATTAACTCCTATATGGTGTGGCCCAATAGGATCTGTGTTATGTTGGTAAATAGAGTTAAAACTGTTTTAACTTTTATAATCATGAGCGGCATTTGGCAACACATCATGACCATCCAATTACACAGATGATGCTGTACTGTACAATATCACGATCCAGTAAACAATTTACTTGTGTCTGTTCTTCTGTCTCATAGCTATCAGATTAGTTTCAAGGTAGATGTGTGTCATCCTTGCTAACTGAATCTTTTCTTGATCTTGAGCAGATTATCAAATATAATTACTCTTGTAATTATACTGCTAGCAGATAATCTTACTCTATCAAGGGGCCCAGTGATGCTATAGCTCGTATAAAATACGAGGGACAAATAGTATTCTTGGTAAACTATCACTTCCTCAGCTAAGCTATACATATGGAAAAGCTACCGTTATTACTGCTTTTTACAAACAGCGTTAGATAACAATCACACATACATATTTCTCAGTGGGAACGATAAATACCTCATACTGTAGAACCTGACACTGAATGAAAACATTAATGACACGAACACAATTCTATTTAATGTTTCATTCGGGGTCTGTCAAATACCATGTTCCTAGAACATGTATCTATGTGATTAAAATGACATCTCGTGTCAGGTGGTTTGTAAAACTTAACCATCTTTTAATCCACATACTAACCTTATCGCGGTAATTAGTGTTCCTGCTAATTACCTTGGTCAGTGACTTTTTAAGAGTATATATCATCTATATTATGGAGTTTCACAATTTCAGTCATGAACTCGAAATGATCCATAAATGCAATAATACTCAAGGCAACAAAATGATATTAAATCATCCAATTCATGAACAAAGCTTTATGATAAATTATCCTATTATTGACTTCTAGATTATTACAAACTAACACCCTCACCACTGTGTAATCCAAGATATTCTCACGAAAAGGATCATTAGCCATGGTATCAGACAAGATGGGTTATATTACTTGGATAAAGTCAAAACTGGTAGCAATTATTGTTGAGGCATTTTTGTCGGCCTATTGCTTTTGTGTAGATTGGCACGAACGTCTCTACAGATACACTCCCTCCCTTGAGTAGATAAAGGGGAGGAAGCTTATTGTTTGATTGTGGGAATTTTTTTCCTTCCGGCAGGCACAAGCCCCTGCCATTAATTACCCTAGGTGGTACCCAAGAACCTCTGATTAAGGGGCTAGGTGAAATGACATGATTAGAGTAGGGCATCAGAAGTGCAATTAAGGAGAGAGGGTGGTACTGAATCAGAGGGGCAGTACTGATTCAACCCTCGAGGAGCATACTAATGGTGTATGCTTAGGATTTTCTAAAACTTTTATTTGATTTGGGTTTTGCCTAGAATTTTCTAGGGAAAATTTCCAATGTACCCATCCAAATTTTCAAAATAGCCAATATCCCCATCAATACATCATAATAGCCAATATCCCCATATAAACTCAACTTTCTTTCTTTTATCCCCTTTCATTTATTTTATCTTTTATTTAATCATTTTAAAAATAAAATTGACAAATTTACCCTCCTCTCTTATCTCTCTCTCCTTCCACTGTACACGGACAACATATTAAGTTTGATTGATTTGCAATTAATATTGGGGGGGTTATTATGTCATCACTCGTTTTATATTTATTTTGATTAATTGCTTAATTCCTGCTTTCTGAGATCTTGTTTGGATCTAAACAATCAATGAAAATAAATTACAGTAGAAATGAATCCTTCTTTTCTAACTTCAATTATCTGAAAGAAAAAGCATCTTATTCTATAAAATTTTCCACCCTAAAAAAAAATATTATTCATCATAGCTATAAAAGAAATAGAAGAACATAAAAAAATTACTAATAATTACTATCTAAGGCTGTCTCTTGAGCTTTACATGCAATTGATCAATAGCGAGGAGTTCTAGTGCCACTTGTTCTGATGCCTTTGAGATTAGAATCGACTAAAGAAGTTATTTGTTATTGTGTAAGAGGGGTACTCCAGATTCTTCTTGCCCCTAGGGGGTGTCTTGGGGTAATTCTCCCCAGGTCGTGGAGGAAGCCATGAGACAATGAAGATGTTGATTGGGGGAGGACCATGAGATTTTTTTATTTTTTTTAATGCAGTGATTTAGACAGAAAGACAGTGGGAGGGATGAGGGTAAATTTGTCGATATTATATTTAAAATGATTAAATAAAAGATAAAATAAATAAAAGGGTATAATAGAAATATAGCTGAGTTTACATGGAGATATTGGCTATTATGATGTATTCATGGGGATAGTGGCTATTTTGAAATTTTGAATAGGTACACTGAAAATTTTCCCAATTTTCTAAGACTTTTGTTTAATTTGGGGGTGCTTAGCGTTTTCTAGGGCTTTTGTTTGGAGTGCCTATTTTATGCAAGGACTTTAGCGGATTTGAGGGTGCCTAGTATTTTCTAAGGCTTTTGTTTGGGTTGCCTATTTCATGCAAGGGCTTTAGCTGAATTTATGTCATGGGCGACACAGGACTACTTGAGTGGGTGTCTGGAACACTTTGACAGCCTACAGGTCGGACTGGCGCAGAGGGTTTGGACCAGGGCATATCATGTGCCCGTGGCATCTATAGGGTTTTCCTTCCCTTGGGTTGCCTATTACATGCAAGGGCTTTAGCTGAATTTATATATTGTTAGAGTGGCATGGAAGCCTTTGAATTTAGGTGGCATTTAGCTTTTGACTTGGGTTTATTTGGTTAGTTTCGGTTCACTGGAGTTTGTTTGACTCTTTATTTGAGTGGGCTTGGTTTATTTGGTAGAGCTTTGTATTTTATATGGGTTTGGTTTGAGTTTGGGTAGTCTTTGACATGGACTTGTCATGGTTTATTGTAGGTTTGGTTTTGGTTGTGGATGAATGATGTGGTATAAATATTCGAGAGAAGATCATGGTCTCTTTTCAAAAGGGTTGTGCCTTTATATCCCTTATTCATATGCTTAAATCGATCGCTAATTATTCAATTTATGCATTTTGTTTCGTATATGCCACTGTTATATAACAGTGAGAACACTTCTATTTTGTATCATGTATATCACCGTTGTATAATGGTGTACATTAATATCTCTTTTCATTTTGACCACTTATTCAATTGGTTATTTTTCCTTGTTGACTCCTTATTGTACAGACTTCACTAATAACATCATTTTAGCAATACGTCTCTTTTAGTTTTTTTGTTCCTTCATTTACTTGCCATATATAAACCGGCTTCAATGTTATGACATGTCTTTTTTTTATCATTTGTCAAAAAGCCGCATACTCTTTATTTTCCTTTTGAAATTTTAGCAGCATCTTGGCTTATCAATTTGATTTATTTCGAATATTATTTTGCATGTCTAATTTAGAGGGAATTTCAACAGTATTTCTGTCTCATTCACACTCGTCATTAGAATGATTATGACATCCTACACGCACCGAGTGCTTCGGATTCTTTTTTTTTATTGGCGCCCTACACGCACCGAGTGCTTCGAGCCCATTGAATCACCCCATCGGCACCCTACGTGCACCAAGTGCTTCGAGTCCGATGGTAGCGACTGTTTGTGTAATTTTGCCCAACCGGCACCCTACGCGCACCGAGTGCTTCGAGTCCAGGAGTAGCGAGTGTTTGTGTGGTTTTGCTCAACCGGCATCCTACGCACACCGAGTGCTTCGAGGCCAGAAGTAGCGAGTGTTTTATTTTGAATATACCGTGACTTTCGATTTAGATTGGTCTTTTTGTTTGTTTATTTGCTTATAAGATATGAGAAAAGAGGAGGGATGAGAAAATCAAAGGTTCAAGTATTCAACTCATGAATAATACAAAATCTCCTTTTTACCTTTTCTTTCTTACTCAACGAAGGAAGCTGTATCTCTTCTTCTTTTTCGTATGATTTTCACTCAATCTCTCTGTCAGAATTTTAGTATAGTTTTGGCTCCTGATTTCTGTTTAGATCTGAGTATAACTTTCACTCTATCTTCCGGTCTCTCCCTGTGTATATTTCTGTGGGTTTTTCCTTCTCTCCCGGTCTCCCTCTGTGTATGTATATTCTCCTCCGTTTTTTTTTTTATTTCTGAGTCACCCTTTATAGAGCCAGGGGAATGTTATTGCTGCCAAGGATCATGCTCAAATTAAACCATCCAGCCTTGCGATCCTCAAATTAAATGAGCCAATCTTGCAATTTTTAATTCCCATATATTATTGCTATTACAATGATTATAATAGTGAATGTCAAGCTCCTGGTTCGCTTCAGTTTCATATATTTTTTTATGATATTGAATGTCTATAAAATTTTTAAGAGTGATTTAAGCAGCATGTGTCGCTCCGGGAGTGATTGTGGCTAATGAGAAATTAATTTTGTTTGTTAATGGTGCCATGCGTGTAATATTACCATTGCAACGGTGACTATTGTAATTTAACATCATTCAACTCAAATGAATAATTTCGACAGCTTTTTACCGCTTATAAGCATGTACGGTTATAGCGAATTCTCATAAATTTATTACCAAGATGTGGTTTCATGGGCTACGAAAGTGACACAAATATAAGATGGCCCATAAGGCATGAAAGGATCATGATTATGAT
This sequence comes from Carex pumila, assembly GCA_033356055.1. Lineage (NCBI taxonomy): Eukaryota > Viridiplantae > Streptophyta > Magnoliopsida > Poales > Cyperaceae > Carex > Carex pumila. The sequence goes on along the minus strand of JARJHM010000556.1, from coordinate 122,167 downwards.
CAACATTAAAATGAAATAATGTACCCGAAGCCCATTTGAATTTGCAAAGTTTGATCTAGTGAAGACTTATTTCTCTTCCTTTGTATATATATAATATATTTTTAGAATGATATTCGTAATGGTAAGTCAGGGTGAATCGAGACGTGGCTTATTTTTCATATTTAACCATCGGTCTAGCATATTTTTTTTATTTTTTTATTTTTTTCTCATGTATATATTCTTTTGATGCATTGGATCAAATCTTTTTTTTTTCTTTTTTTCTTTATTGTGTTGCATTATTCTTATGGTAGAACAAATGTCACAGCTGATTCATTTATGTTGGGTCTTCATCATCATTATATTTTGCCGTATTTTTTGACTAAAACAATTATATAGTAAGGAAAGATCATATATCTACTAAGAATAAAATTTGGATATGGCATAAAAGACTAGGTCACCCATCTTTTGGATACATGAAAAAGCTTTTACCTGATTTTTTTTTTTGCATTTAGATCCTAAATATTTTATTTGTGAAACTTATATGAAATCTAAGAGTCATAGAACAACTTATTATAGCAGTCAAAATAATGTAAGAATCATTTTGATTTGATACATACAGATGTATGAGGACCATCCTCTATAATTTTCAAATCTGATTGTAGATGGTTTCTATTTACTTGGCTCCATAATGACTTGGCTCTATTTACTTAAAACAAAAGATGAGGTTTCTAAAGTTATTCAAGATTTGCATAAATTGGTAAAGACTCAATTTGGGAAAGAAACAAAAACCATAAGGAGTGATAATGGGACATAATACTTGAACTAGAGGGTACAAAAAAATTTTAGAAAAACTGGGATTATTCATGAGACAACATGTGTAGGAACACCTCAGCAAAACGGCATTACCGAACGAAAAAACAAACATCTCCTTAAAATTATCCGATCACTACTACTTGAAAATAAAGTACCTCCTATATTTTGGGATAATGCATTTTCATTTGTTGTATGTTGTTCGTACAATAATCTTTTACGTCTACTTGATTAATTTGCAAAAACATACAATTATTGAATTTTACGATTTCTTCTATTTTGAGAATATGTAGGTCCAAGAAGAGTAAGAACTGCAGTATAATATGCTTGGACTGAAGAAATCACAAAAACTTTTATCAAGAATACAAATTGTAAAATCAGAAACTTTGTAAAGTATGTGTGAGGTCAATTAAAATGGGATAAAACGTTTCCAACGTTTTCAAAACGTTGTAACGTTTTACATTGGTCTGGAACAATAAACTGATCAAAAGAAGAAACAATGTTACAGCGTTATAACATTTTACAAACGTTGTGACGTTTTACAAACGGCATAACGTTATAAAAACGTTGTAACGTTTAACAGCTACAAAACGACTGAAGCAAGCAGTACAGTACCAACTAGAAACGTTGTAACGTTTCAAGTATATTTAAGCTTCAAATAACTTCTACTTTTGATCAAGTTTGTACATGTTAAAATGTTGTAACGTTTTGCTAAGCTGTCAGAAGATTAAAACCCTAAAATTGCATTTGAATTAAACGTTGTAACGTTTTATAAAACGTTGATAACGTTTTATGTCAAATAGCTCATTTTTGAGCTAACACTATAAATATAGTGATCGGATCTTTTCTCAAAGTATCTCAGCCGACCCTAATCATTTGAAAAGCGATTTTCTGAGAGCTTAGCCTACTCCATTGTTGTGAGAGCTTAAAACTTCAAAATCCCTCAAGCAACCTCAAACCTACTTCACTAATCTTGATCTAGATTAGGTTAGAGTAATCTATTGAGTGTTTCTCTTGTGTTCTAGACAATCGAGACCTTGTTCTCATCTCTTTGAGTTGGTCGTTTGACTTCTCGCTTGGTGCGTAAGGGCTCAACGGCTCACAAGTTGTAATCCTTTCATATTGGGTAATAGAAAGGTGCACCACTCAAGGTTGCGAAGCCCCGGAGACGTAGACCTTTGTTTTGCCGAACTCCGTTAACATCCCGCGTGTCAAATTTCTCTAAACTCATCTATTTAATTTCAATTGCAATTTAATTTCAGTTTTTGAGCAATTAGAGGTGCCCCTAAGTGTAACAAAATGGTATCAGAGCAAGTTACTCAACTTAAGGCACACTTAATTGGACAATTCACCGATCTAATAGATACCTGTTTCGAGATATTGTTGCCTATGAGAATTATGTGGGGTCTTTCATGAATAGGAAAATAATCGATTGCTACCGGTTTGACAAATCAACGGTTATCTTTTCCCAACCCGAAGATAACAAGATAATTGACTATGTGAATCATTGGGGTTGGGAACCCATTATGAGTTGTAATGAACCGTACACCTATCTTCTAACCCGCACATTCTATGCAAACATTAAAATCCAAGATGAACCCTTCATTATCACTTTTTGGGTTGGCGGGCAAGAAATTGCACTCTCTTTGGGAAATGTGGCTCAATGGCTTGGGGTTCAAAATGACAGGGAGGAAACCTATCCCTTGAGAAGTTGGCCTCTTTATGCCAATGGTACCTCAAGTGAGTATAAGAAATGGTTTGACCGGAACAACGTAGCCAGAACACCAATCTATGGTTCTCACCTTTCATCCCTACATCGATTACTCTTCCTCTTCATAAACAACATTCTTATGCCCAAAATCACAATCAAAACCAATCTTGAGTGGGGACCCATGTACTTTCTCCGTCACCTCATTCTATTTGATGGAAAAATCATCAACATACTCTACATCTTTCTTCGTCACATAAGTAGTGCATTTTCAATCACGGTTCATTCTCTGCCCTATGCCCATCTTATTCACAAAATCATCCAGCTCAATGGTATTCAAATACCTGAAGATGCAGAAGTCTCCTTCTCGACTAATTTGGTTGATCACCTAACCATAATCGGGTGGGTTTATGGTCATTCATCCTCGAGTCTGAGGTGCTACGAACCTGATGCAAGAGACATCAACCAGTGGATAAATCATCAGGAAGCCTTACCCAATCAATACTGGGACCTGGAAGAAGTGGTCCCGATACAACCTCAGCCTCACCTCAACCTCAATCTCAACCACAATTAATGCCACAAGCGGGTGCGTTTGTCCCTCCACAAGGCCAAGAAGCACAAATGTTGTGGTTATGCCAACAAATGCATGCTCAAAGCCTTAAAATTCAACAAAATCATCAAGCAACGCTAAGGAGGTTTGATAAACTGGAAAAGGGGCAAATGAAGATAAGGAAACAACTGCAAGCACATGTCCGAGCTCTCAATGCTCTTGATGAAGTTCAAGCGAGTCTCTCGAATCGCTTTGTCAAGCAATTTGGTCCCTCGGAAAGCCCGGCACGAGCACGTGAAAATCTAGTTGAGGAAGAGGACCTAGAAGATGACGAAGAGGAGCATGAAGAGGAAGGTGATGGACAAGAAGAAGTAGCTAATGCACCAAACAACCCCATGAATGAGGAGTAAACCGCACAATTTCAAAAACTAAAAACTTGCTAATTTAATTGTTTGTTGGTTGCATGAATTGTTTGTTAGTTGCATATTTAATTTGAATTGTTGAATTGGTTTAATTTGGTTGTGTTAGTTGAATTGTTGCAATTGTTGAATTGGTGAAGTGTATCTTTGAAATGGTTTAATTTAGCTAAATTGCTTGAATTGCGTTATTTGAAATTTGGTGTGGATATGTATGAAATGAAGATATTTTAAATGTGGTATATGAATTGCTAACTTGTTAGGGGCTATATTGTAAAATTGCAAAATTGTTTGAATATGTCCAATTGGATATCTTGGAGCCTTGACAAGTTGTATTGAATTGCTTGGATTGCATGAATTGAAATGTTGTATGTGCATGGTTTATGCATATTGATATGCATAATTTGATGTGGTAAATTGAAATTGAATTGTCTTGCATGTTAGATACCACCCTCAATCTTATTTTGTTTGTAAGTTATCATTATTATATTGCAAAATTGAAGGGGAATGCATAATTTGAGGGGAAGCACTTTAAATTAGTGCTAATGTTTCACCCTTTCGTCGAATTTCCAAAAGGGGGAGAAATTGGTACAAATGGCTTGACATGCAAAATCAAAATTGGATTAACTAATTTTTGAAAATTTTCAAAAATTTTCGATTTATGCACTTACTTACATTGTATGTTTTTGCAAATCGTCGAAAGGAGGAGATTGTTGTTCGTACAATAATCTTTTACGTCTATTTGATTAATTTACAAAAACATACAATTATTGAATTTTACGATTTCTTCTATTTTGATAATATGTAGGTCCAAGAAGAGTATGAATTGCAATATAATATGCTTGGACTGAAGAAATCACGAAGACTTTTATTAAGAATACAAATTATAAAATTAGAAACTTGGTAAAGTATGTATGAGGTCAATTAAAATGGGATAAAACGTTTCCAACATTTTCAAAACATTGTAACGTTTTACATAGGTCTGGAATAATAAACTGATCAAAAGAAAAAACAATGTTACAGCGTTATAACGTTCTACAAACATTGTGACGTTTTACAAACGTCATAACGTTATAAAATCGTTGTAACATTTAACAGCTACAGAACTACTGAAGCAAGCAGTACAGTACCAACTAGAAACGTTGTAACGTTTCAAGTATATTTAAGCTTCAAATAACTTCTACTTTTGATCAAGTTTGTATAGGTTAAAACGTTGTAACGTTTTGCTAAGCTGTCAGAAGAATTAAACCCTAAAATCGCATTTGAATTAAACATTGGTAACGTTTTATGTCAAATAGCTCATTTTTGAGCTGACACTATAAATACAGTGATGGGATATTTTCTCAAAGTATCTCAGCCGACCCTAATCATTTGAAAAGCGATTTTCTAAGAGCTTAGCCTACTCCATTGTTGTGAGAGCTTAAAACTTCAAAATCTCTCAAGCAACCTCAAACCTACTTCACTAATCTTGATCTAGATTAGGTTAGAGTAATCTATTGAGTGTTTCTCTTGTGTTCTAGACAATCGAGACCTTGTTCTCATCTCTTTGAGTTGGTCGTTTGACTTCTCGCTTGGTGCGTAAGGGCTCAACGGCTCACAAGTTGTAATCCTTTCGTATTGGGTAATAGAAAGGTGCACCACTCAAGGTTGCGAAGCCCCGGAGACGTAGACCTTTGTTTTGCCGAACTCCGTTAACATCCCGCGTGTCAAATTTCTCTAAACTCATCTATTTAATTTCAATTGCAATTTAATTTCAGTTTTTGAGCAATTAGAGGTGCCCCTAAGTGTAACAAAATGGTATCAGAGCAAGTTACTCAACTTAAGGCACACTTAATTGGAGTTAGATCAACTTGACAAATGGCACCTTATAGATCCGTGAAGGAACCCCTAATTTTTGGTACTACCACCAAAAATTTCATGCATTGGAAGAAAACCATAGTTAACTACTTGAACATTCTTGAGATATGGAATGTGGTTGAAAAAGGTTACACACCAACATTTACTTCCATTGCCACCAATAGTGAAATCGAAGTTAAGATTGAAACTCTTGATTCCAAACAAACCAAGAAAGAAAATGATCTTGCAACCAATGCCATATATAACTTGGTTAGTGAATCGATAGCCTCACTCTTTAGTAGTGCTTCAAGTGCAAAAGAAATGTGGGATGCTCTTGTAAACCAGTATGAAGGAAATACTCAAATCAAACGAACCAAAATAACCGATTTAGAAGCAAAATTTGAAACCTTTCAGGTTGAAGATGGTGGAAGCATTGAGGATATGTATAATAGACTTATGCATATTCAAAATGAGTTTACCGAATTGGGAGAACCACTTTCTAACAATAAAATTGTTTCTAAATGGTCCATAATCTTCTGAAAACAACGGTTTTATACATATCTAAAAATTATAATTTTTTTCAAAAAAAATATAAAATTTGGTCTCCAAGCATATTATAATATGGAGATCATGTTAAACAGTTCAAATCGGTTGTCTAAATTTTAAAATCAAAGATAAGAAAATGAGACATGATCCAAAAATAATATGACATTTTAATCCTACTCATTAAAAATATAGGTATGTTAGTGATTAATTTTTATTAATGAGATATATCTTTTATAATTACATAACAAGTTTAACATAAAAAATATATATTTTACTCATCATAATGATTACATATCTGAATTATATCCATATTTTATTTTGTTTTGTTAAATAAGATGTTAATTTTGTTACAAATATTTAAATTATATAAATATTTGTATCTGCTTAATATTCAATTTGTATTTATTTTTATTTAATATTCAATTTGTGTAAGATCCGTTTGCATCTCTAATACTCCTCTTCCCTTGGAGGTTAATCCAAACTCATCCTAGGCACGACCCAGTTCTCTTCAATGGGAGCTCTCCGCCTCTCATCCCTCTCTCTCGTACGTCCGACTTTCTCTCCGCTCCGCCGCCTAGCGCCTCTCTCTGGAGGCCGCGCCACCTCCTCCGCCGCTTCCACTCACAGCATCGCCAAGGAGGTGGAGGCTGTGACAGCCGGCGACGGCAAGGCCTCGGCTTCGCCCTTGCTGGAGTGCGCTGTGACTCCACGCTCGGTGGATTTTAGCAAGTGGTATCTGAATGTGATCGACAAGGCTGAGCTGGCAGATTATGGCCCTGTCAGTGGCACCATGGTTATTAGACCTTACGGATATGCCATTTGGGAAGCAATTCAGGTATCTTTCATTGAATTGAGTTTCGATAGTGTTAGTGCAGTAAAGATTTCTGTTGTGCTTGCTCGTATTAGTGTCTGGTATCTATCCTGAGGGAAGTTTTTTTTTTTTTGACAGTATTGACTGATGTTTTGATAGTCTTGTTTATAGAAAACTTAACAAAAGCCGGTGATGATATTTTACAGAACAATTGAACCATTTATATTTCAATGTACCAAGTATAGACCACAAGTTCACAGCAGGATTTTAGGTGTCAAAGATTTAGGATGATTGAGATGTTAATTATTAAGATGTCTTCATGCCACTGTTCTAGCAACCTAAAATTGTGCTCTAAACTGACATGTGTTTTTTATTAGGTAAGTAGTAGTTTCCATTCATTCTATTTCTTTTTTGTTGTAGGATTATTTGAATGTGAAATTCAAGGAGACTGGACACAGTAATATGTATTTCCCTCAGGTGTGCTTTATCTCCTCTCTATTATGATCTTTCTTTTATGATGTTGAACCATGTCAACCTGGAACACGCCAATGCTTTATGTTCCCTTATTCTGCTTGGCTGTACTAATTAGCTCTTGAGCTTTACTTCCATTAAGGGTCAAACATTATTTATGATTCCTTTGTTTTCAGTTGATTCCATACTCATTTATAGAGAAGGAAGCCAGTCATGTCGAGGGCTTTAGTCCTGAGCTCGCCGTAGTTACTATAGGGGGAGGAAAAGAGCTTGAGGAAAAACTTGTGGTATGTCTCCTACTCTCATTCTTCACTTCTTCTTTTTTGTACCTTTATAAATTAAGAGTTTAAGACTTCAACAATTAAATTTTGAGGTAATTCCTCCTACAATAGCAGTGAATAAATTTCAATTTTCTTTCGACTTGCATGTTTGAGGGTCTGATAGGTGAGGCCAACAAGTGAGACCATTGTAAATCACATGTTTACTCAATGGATACACAGTTACCGTGACCTTCCCCTCATGATTAATCAGGTTATTCTCTCCTCAATTTTGTAAGATATCCACATTTCTAATTTCCTTGTGCTCAGTAATTATATTCAAATATAATGTCCCAGTGGGCTAATGTCACAAGGTGGGAGATGAGAACCAAGCCGTTTGTGCGAACACTAGAATTTCTGTGGCAAGAGGGTCACACAGCCCATGCCACTTTTGAGGAGGCCGAGAAGGAGGTTTGATATGTTTTTTATTTCATTTTTGTAGTATCTATCTTACTAATAATTTATGTTTTCATTATTTCAAATAAGTTACTTATTATAGTTGTCTTCTTTTTTTTCTTTACTCTCACACAGGCATTGCAGATGATTAATGTATATAAGGATTTTGCATATGAGCAAGCCGCCGTACCAGTTATAACTGGTAGAAAATCAAAAGCAGAGACATTTGCTGGTGCCACCTGTACATACACAATTGAGGCCATGATGGGTGACAAGAGGGCATTACAGGCAGGCACAAGTCATAACCTTGGCCAGAATTTCTCTCGTGCCTTCAAGACTCAGGTCATATTTTTGGCCCCTATCAACATATGAAATTGTTTCATTTGACAGATTACAATTGACTATATGCACCTCAATGCCTACAGAGGAAAGGGCAACTTCATGCCCCTCCAAAAGTAAATATAACGTAAACCTCAGTAGATTGTGTGTGTGTGTGAATTCCCAAACAAACTTGAAATCTATCTAATATAAAGCGCCCTCATTATCTTTACTAATGTGGGCGAGAAGAACGTTTTCTTTCCCATTGTTTGTGAAACCGAGTTATATATTCCATCTGATAAAGGGACATATAATATTTATTATCAGGCTGGGGTTTAGATGATATTGTGATGTTACATAGGAGCATAAATGAAACTGGTCCAATAAAAAGGTACCTAAAGCTGGAAAGAAGAGAGGAGAAAGGAAATTGCATCCTAAGAAAAGCACATTGTTTTATCTCCTTTTGTAGTTCATGGATGAAAATGGAGAGAGACAACATGTTTGGCAGACTTCATGGGCAGTCAGCACTCGTTTTGTTGGTGGCATTATCATGACGCATGGAGATGATACCGGCCTCATGCTTCCTCCAAGAATTGCTCCTATACAAGTAATTTTTAATCCAGAATTTTTATTTCTTTTGCTGACAGTGAAGCTTCTATTCGTCATTATTTTTATTTATATATTAGATTCAATAAGTCGACAAAAGTATCTCCTAACCCATTAAAATGGTTATATACTAAGTATTACAAAAATGCACCTTTTTTCTTAGCATGATCTTATTTGTTTGAGATATATATAAACATAGATTTGATGGATGATTAGAGTATTAGGTCCTCTGTATTTTTTTTAAGGATTCAGTAATTATCGTATATGTTTTGGGTCGATTCTAATTTTGTCTGTGGTGCATGTAGGTGGTAATCGTGCCAATTTGGAATAAGAGTGATGAAAAATCATCAGTTTTAGAGGCAGTAGCAACTGTTCACAATATTTTGAAGGAAGCAGGTATTCGAGTCAAGGTAGATGACTCAGAGCAGCGTAAACCTGGTTGGAAATTCAACTTTTGGGAGATGAAGGTAAACAATTATTTTCCATTATATTTTAATTTGAATATTATTAAGAGCTTTGTATTTGACCACACTAAGATGTGCTGTATCCATTACATCAGAGCATGAATATGTGGAAACTCAATCAAAAATAAGTTCCAAAAGTTCACACATACAAAATTTCTGTTAGAACAACAACAGCAAAACCTTTAGTCTCCAACAAGTTGGGGTATGCTAGAAATGAAAACCCAAACGGAGCTTCTAACAGAATTTCTAGCAGCAAAATTCTGCTAGAAAAAACAAAAAAGAAAAAGAAAAAGGGATCAAAAGGATGGAGAAAAAAAAGTTTGGTATTTGTCAGTACTGGACCATTGCTAGCATATACATGTCTTTTGGTTACTGTTCTATATATTGCAGGGAGTACCTTTAAGGCTGGAAATCGGACCACGTGATGTGACCAAGAAAAGCGTGGTAGTTTCTAGAAGAGATGTACCAGGAAAGCCAGGTAAGGAATTCGGGGTGTCTATGGAGGCTTCTATTCTAGTGAACCATGTGATGTTAAGATTAGAAGAAATTCAAGCTGTGCTTTTGCAAAGGGCTATATCATTCCGAGATAGGTAATCACTGTAATTTTCACTTTTCTGTTTCCATGTGCTCTTTTTACACCTGATAAGAATTTAGTTTGCTTATTTCCTTGCAATGTGAAGTAATAAACTTTATATAACACTTTGATAATTGTTATTTTACCCAGTATTCCTGTCTATGATTATTTCTTTTGCAGTAACCTAGTAGATGTGAGCTCCTATGGAGAACTGAAGGAAGCAATTGCTGAAGGAAAGTGGGCAAGAGGCCCTTGGTCAGCAAGGTATGAATTAGTTATAAAGCCATTTTTAAGTGAGCACATACCTCTGAATTAGGAATAGCTTAATAGTTGCAGGCAAAAAATTTGGTGCAAGTCATTAGCTGCCTTAATCCATTTTTACACAGTTTGTTGAGTCTTTTTTTACCCTGACAGTTTGCATATACAAAGTCCGGATGCAAAATTTTCTGATTAGAAATTAATTCTACAGTTGAACCTTTTGAACTACGACAACCTGCTCTGGCGCAATGCTAGGGATGATTTCATAAATTGTCTTTCCCTCTCAAAAAATGTGATTATCTGTATAATACATAAAATTTCCCATTCAGCGATGCTGAGGAGCTGAAGGTGAAAGAAGAGACCACTGCAACACTACGATGCTTTCCTTTTGAGCAGCCTGAAGGCGAGAAGAAATGCTTTATGACTGGTAAACCTGCAGGGGAAGTTGCTATTTTTGCCAAGTCATATTGATTTTTTCCCATTTGTCTTTTTCTAGTTGCAATTTTCCCTCTTTATGAGGCTCCTTTATTTGTTGTTGGTTACTCCTATTTAAATCAGTTCTGTAATAATGGCATAGGTTAATTCGAGATTTAAGCTATTTCATGTAAACAACTGAATACAGATATTTATACGACAGATATTTAGGCGGGTTATTTCACCGGGTGCAATTTATAACATGATGAGTTACTTTCCATATATAGAATGTGAGTGTCAGATTATCTTTGCCCCCAATGCATGTGTGCTGGTACACACGGTTTTTTGCTCTGAACATTGCTCGTACTTTGTCAACAAAACTAGAAGTGCTATGTAAAGCTTTGCGAGTTCTCATGTATTATTCTAAATTGTAGAGTACCAGTTAATGGAGTTGAATGTGGAAATCTAATATTAAGCGTCTTTATTAACCTAGGATTACATAAGAAAACCTAACACGAACATATCACAAATACAGGATATGATCTTCATTAAAACATGATGTTCGGATAGAGACACTAGCTAATCTATATGATGCGTTCAGACTGAGATGGAAGCCGTCGGAAGAAATTGAATGCCCGTGATGGCCTTCGGTCCCTGAACAATGGGTGTCGGAGGTAATAAAATGCACCCACCACAGTCACCACTCTAGACGGCACCAGGTACAACATCATCGCAACCCCTACGCACATCACTAAAAACAACCCAGTTGCTCGGGGATCCCTCCATGTAACTAGTGCCTGCAACCGCTCTGCTTGCACTGCCACATCACCCAACATTGTCTGCACCCTGGCCCCCACCGCCCTTGCCCTATCATACCTAGCCCTTACAACCTCGGCTGTCTTACTGCTTGGCACAGAATCAAACTCTTCATCCAATTCCTCCCTATCGGCCACCTCAGCCAGAGAAGCCCTGACACATGGGTGCGGCACTGGGCCCCTCAACCTTTGTCTGTATTTCCAAACCCCCACAACAGCGATGTACAATGCCAGTGTCGGCACAATCAACTCAGGGAACCATGCCAGAAGTATGACCACCCCGTGTACAAGTAAAGTGGATGTTGGGTTCCTCCAATTTCTTGTATGTTCAATCCATCGCACCATGTTAGCAACCCATGAGAGAGCTGACACAATTCGGTGCCAGTTTGCTCGCACCTTGCGCATGCTGAACCCACGAGGATCAGTGGCATCTAACATCCATGTGGCCACTTCACGATGCAGAGGCGGCTCTGAGCGTGCCAAATGTGACGCCGTCAATCGTGCAGCTGCAAGACGCAAGGGGTCTCGCTGCAGTGCAGGTATTGGGTGGACATGGTGCATTAAGGGCAGTGTTGGTTGTCCATATACACTGAGGAGATCAAGTGTGGGTCCTGCAGGAGCAAAGCGTATTGCAAGCTCGATCATGCCCATCTGCTTGGCTCCAGTGGGTAGCATCATAATAAGCGGATAACACCCACGGTAGATCCGGCCAGCTTCCAGTGTCGAAATCCGAATCCGAACCTTACCCATTGGACGGGAGATGCTGGCTGAGTCCTTAGAGGGATCATATATTGGTGGATCATCAAAGACACCGATGGTAAGGACAGTGCAAGGATCGTAGACGGGCCAAGTGTACTGCTCATTCCAGGCTGGGTCAAAGCAATCGGCAACGGTTCTGGTCCTTGCCCACTTTGGTCCATATTTTGCCACTGCATATGCATCGGTAGACCCCTTGCCCTCAAAAGTGCGCATCGGGAGGAGTCCCTTGCACCCGATCAGACCAAGCTCAACCATCCCAACCGGCGGCCGCCATATCTGTCGTGCAGATGGCCGAAAATCACTACTCGCATTTTGCAGCTCATCTGTCACGTGGTAACCTCCATCAAGGCAAACACGCACATGGAGCCGCCCACCATGCAAGCTTACAGCAGCACCCTTTTTATTACCTTTCTTGATTTCATTATTAGGTATCAGATCAAGCCACCGTGGAGCGACCTTTCGATCATCGACCCGCCGCTCAACAGAAGAGAGATGTATGCCAGCAGATCCCACCACAATTATCTCCTTCCCATATCGGATCTCCAATGAAAGCACCAACCGCTCATCCTCAAATGGCTCAGCCGCAACAAATATGAGATCTTCATTCCATAATGGACCGCCATTTCTGTTGACTGCAGAACGGGTTTTGAGAACCTGAAAACCAAGTGCTGCTCTTACAGAGATTCCAGCTTCTCGAGGGGGTGGTGCTGTCAATGTGTCTTGTGCCTCAATCACAGTAAGCCGGAGGTACCAGAGCTTTGGTGAGAGGTAGACCTTTGACCTAGCACTGACATGGCTTGGTGGTGCATCCGCTTTCCAGGCTTCTGCAAATGATGTATCTGCCTGGGTCCCAATCCAAGTAGCAAGCATCAGGTCACCTCCACGGATGTTCCTACTGCCTTCTAAACGATACCACTGTGTTGCCAAAGCACTGTCTGGTGGGTCACGCATAGGTATGTCAGCTATGTCGAAGCAGAGCCCACCCAAGAATTGTCGTTCCTCAGCATCCGTCACATCAGAGTGTGATGGTAGGTCCCACACAGATAACTCCAATGTCGAGGAGTCATTAGAGGGGTCCCTTGAAAAGGCGAAGGTTTGGTCCCACTCAAGAAAAGCACCACGACGTGCCTCCTGTGTGCTGACATGCCGACCAAAGGCAGATATGCGCACATGTGGCTTTGTGTCTCTAGGAAGAGATCGGGCTCTTACAACTCGCACAAACAGATATGGCATCTTGTCAACTAGGTCATACTTTGACATTTCCACCATCTCAGGAGCTGTTTCTGGAGGCTGAGGGACTTGGCGTGGTGGTGGGACCCACTTTGGAGCTGCCACCTTTTCTTGCTCTAGTGGTGCCGGTGGAGCTTGCAAATCAGCATTAGGTTCTGTCACTAATGGCTCTGCTGAAGTTGCTTCTGTATTTTCAGTTTCCTTTGTTACATTTTCTGGTTGTGATTGAGGTGAACTTTCTGGTACATCAGTAGGCTGCTCGACAGACTCTGGTACTGGTGGTGTTGCTTGAGCTGCTGCTTCAGCTTCAGCTGGAGGAGGTGGTGGAGGTGGGGGTGGGGGTGGGGCTGGCGCCTCTTGCTGTAAAGCCTCTGCTACCGGTGCGCCAGTCCCATCTTGTTCTTGAGCAAGCACAGGTTCTGGTTCTGGCACCGGTTCGTCGACATGATAAACCTTTAACCCAATCTCCCCTCTAACCCAACCAAAGAAGCTCTTCTTCTCCAGAGGAAAGTACATTAGAGCCTCCTCCCCTTTCTTCACAAAATGCCTCGAATCCAAACGCACCCGGCCGAGAAAGCAGTTCCTACGGCTAGGCCCCACACGCACATCATGAAACACACTCACTTCAAGAGGCTCACGTAGAGCATCAATGGTTCCACCTCCAGCAGTTATATTGAACTCCAATGCTTCATTCCATGTCGGGTTCAGATCACGTGGCACCGTGCGTGTCTTTCGCCTTTGCCCGTCAAAATCAACACGGGCATAAGGGCTTGATGTGCCTGTGCCATCTTTTGGAAAGAGATTGTGTGCCTGTGCAATCTCTACTATAAGCTTTCGGTTTGTAGCCATGATCAAATAGGTTCTGGAGTGAAATCCCGTTGGTTGTGTATGGTTTTCTCTTGCATTTGGGAGTTGCAAGGTAAAGTATGAGAAATTAAGAGCAAGCTAAGAGTTCAGGTATCTATATAAGACCGAAATTGAGCAAGCTTAAGAGTAGTGGAATGATTCGGTGTAAAACTAAAAAGGGCATTGTCGTTGTGTGAAAGGAAGCGCTTGACTTTTTCCCTTTCTTCCTACTTTTTTTACAGTGAGCAAAAGGCCTATAATTTAATTAAACAATGAGAAAGCACCACATTTGGAATAAATGAAAACACTAAAGAAAACAAAGAAAGGGACATGAGAACCAAAAATACAAAATTAAAACCTAGAGGTGCTTTGCTTCATTTCCAAGGACTGCTTTTGCTGAATCTTATGCCAGAAATGCGTTGTCTCAAACACAACTTTAATCTTTTTTAAAAACTGATAGTGGCTATCAGCTATGTCAAACACACAACTTGCCGTTGAGTTTTAGAATTTTGTTTGCTGATTCAAATCTGTGTTCTGCTAGTTGAACTTAACTGAGTAGGTATAATTTCCATAAATTTCCGAGAGTAAATTACAATCCTTAAGAGTATCTCCCTCATCTTTATTTTAGTCCTTGAAATTTTTATTGTGCCAAATTAGTTCTACTATTTACATACTTTATCGCACGACAGCTAATAGTGCATGCAAAGTTGATCATCTCCAGGCCACAACGCGCTATAATTTTTTTACCCGGGACCATGCTAGTTCATATTCATTCTCTCTTTTTCTTTCTTTTTAGAGGAAAAGTTAATTACATAAAGCGGACTAGACTACATTAGGTTTAGATCCCACATCATTTCTTAAGCCGGGCATGGCTTGTTAGTTGTTATTCATCCCATATAACCAAATCTAACTGAATCTCACAGTTTATCTAAGCAACCAAAAAACACATAATTTTCTATTTGAGCACCTCAACTTGAATAGAATTATTGTTCTCTGTGAAAGCGCGAATCTTTTTCTTTATTTTATTTATGCTGGTTCCAAAAGTTCAATCCAATTGGTCCAACTCCACATTGCATAATCCTTCAAAGAAAAATAAAGCAACCTTTATAAACAGAGACAAATCCCACCTCGTTGAAAAGACAAAAGAGATTAAAAAAAGGTATGAACTAAACTGAAAAAGCCCATAATCTCCACCGACCAAATGGCTTATCCCTGTCACGCTTACACCAACCGTCACGTGAGATGCCACGGCCTGGATCTTGATTAGTATCTGATTATCTCCGTTTCTGCATGGAAACATGGACAGGGAATGATGGAAAGAGAAAGAGAGCCCATATCTGTGCAGTGGACCAGACGAGCAGTGGTAGTGTGGTACACCAATAAAACATGCAAGGAATGGTGTGATCTTTTTTACTACTGAGGTTGCCGTCGACTGTCGTTTGCTTTTCTCCAGCCAGCTGCATGGCAGTAACCGACTATTCCCAAAAAGCTCTGAACCGAAGGCGTTAGATGGGTCCCATGGAATAAAGGGCCGATTCCAATTCTACACCCACAACAAATTAAATTTAGTTTTAGGGTTCATATGCCAGGGGGCCAGGGTCACTGAGGACACTTGATGCTACATTTAACCCGAACCGCTAATTTTAATTTTAATCTATATAATTTCCTCTACACATTTGTTAAGAAACAAATCTCATTACCATATTCTTTGGTGGCACTAGTAGCCCCGCCTCTTACCTTACACTAACAATGCAATCCCTTGACGCTGATAGTTGTATTAATCAGATTTTATCTGATCAAAACAGATAGATCTGCTGCGGAAAAAAACCCATCGCGACTATGAAATACAATATTCCACCCCGAATTTTGTAAACTGAAAGCCACTACAATTTGTTCAATACAGCAATAAGCCTTCACTATAACACAAAAAAATAATTAATGTCGAAATGAGCTTGAAAAGACCAACACTGCAAATTACAAGCATGCTCAGAGTTCAATTAATGGCGAAAGCAAATACAGCTTTATTAAAAGGAAATATAGTTAGCTGTACAGCTACAAAAGAAATGAAACAAAGTTAAGTTCAACTTATTTTGAACTTGAAGCCCGGGTTACATGAAACCTGAAAAACCGTTAGCTGTACAGCCAAATTTACACCAAGAACATAAAAGAGCCAACAACAAAAAGGGTAACTGGGATACTTATATAGGAAAACATCTAAGATTACTAGGTCTGAGGCTTGACCAGTTTAACACTGCTGTAAAAACGCTTGAGATCCTTTATGGCACGCTCTTCAATTTGGATAGATCGAATGGAAGAAGGGGCATCAGTATCAGGCCTGTACCAACGGTTTGGTACAGAGTCCTTTGTACTAACTATTTCAGATGTCATGCTGTGAACCGGGATTGAAAAACCCGAAGTCGTGGTTTTGGGGCTGTGAGTGATGCTCTGGTGCTTCTTTTCCTGATAAAATCCAAAGGTAGTTTTTACAAAATAATGAACTTCAAAAATAGAGGGTTCAAATGCCTCCATATTTAGAATTATCATAACAAATTTTAAAACTTAAATGTCAAAATAAAACCGTTAGATATGATCTATATCATTTTCTCTCTGCACACATGAAAGATCATGACATATCGATTTTGTTTTGATTAGTATCAAGAACTTGCAAAAATACACCGATGTAAATAAATACTGGACATTGATCTTTCAACTTTGATTAATATAAATCAAAATCGAAAAGTGATAATATTTTATTTGTATGTAGAAAAATTAATATAGATCACATCTAACGGTTCATTTTAACATATAAACGTTTGTTATTAAAAAATTAAAAAAAATGGAGGTACGATGGAGTCACAAAAAATGGAGGCATTCGAGCCCTCCTCTTCAAAATAAATGAAGATTAAACTGAAATTCATAATTTATCTTTCTAACCTGTTGCATTTGAATGTCCCTTAAAGAAGGTCGGGATTGTTTTGGTGAACTGCCCACAGAAGACCATGGAGGGGTGTTTTTCTCCACTTCAGAAATTGGCATACCACGAGCTGGGACAACAGGGACCGGGTTCGAGTTTAAGAATGATGCCAACGGGACCCTCACCCCACATGCAGGCTCCACCACTTCTTCAACCTGCTCTTTGCTTCTTTTAACATTCGTTCGAACTGTCTCTGTCTTGCTCTGTTCATTTTGTATATCGCGGAGAAAAGCAGGACCCTTTGCAAACTTGGCCCCACCCCAGGCAGGACCCTCATGTTTTGGGGTGGTCACCTGTGGTACACAACTTGGAGATCAAATTGCAAATTTTGTTCATTTAAATTGAGACTGCAATTGTGTTTCTTTATGACAGGTTAGAAGAAAACAATGAAATTACCGGTGGAGGGGTGAGTTTTGCAGTTTCATCAAGTGCACCACTAAGAAACAATGACAAGCCACCTTTCCATTTTTTCTTATTCTTCGAAGAGGCAGACCCTTTAGCTTTACTATCACCTTTCGGAGTAGCAATATCTCTGGGGATTATTTCTGAGGGGATTTCTTCAGATTTTTCACTTTTGTTGTTTATTTCCTTCTCCAGCTATACAGTTAAGTAAACAATCGTTGTGTGAATACATAAATTTACTTGATTTGGAAAAGATAAGATTTTAGTCATGCTTATTCAGATACCACAACATATGCCAACATCAATTATATAATGATAAAGGAAACCTCTTGTACATTACACATATACAACCAATAGTTTGCAGCATTTGCAACTAGGGGTGAAAACGGATCGAATACGGATCGGATAGTGATACAACCATATTCGTATCCGTTTTTATTTTTCGGATACGGATACGGATCGGATATTAATCGGATACGAATACGAATCAAATATTAGTCGAATACAAATACGAATACGGATATAAATCGAATTTCTAATTCGGATATATATATATTATAACAAGATTGTATAACATCTGTGGAGTGAATTAAAAATTTTAATTGTAAAACAAGTATCCACATTTGAAATCAGAACAAACTAATTAACTAATGTGTTATTTAATAAAAATAAAATGACCAATCATAAACAATAAATTACATCAAAACTCAATTAATTAAATGAGAAAATAATTAAAAAAATGATTATTAGTATTTTTGAAAATTTATTATGGATTTTTAAACCTAAGATTTAACTTAATGAGAGAAATAAAAATTAAAGATGTTGTTTGAATGACAATGGGGTCTCATAGCAGGACTTCTCACTCACGGATGGCCACACAGATCCCACCTCTTAATTCTTCTCTCTCTATTTCTATTACAGGCGGATCCCACCTGTATCCGAATATTCGAAAAATTATCCTAAAAATATATCCGAAAAATGAAAAATTCGGATATCCGAAAAATCAACGTATCCGAATTCGGATAATTATCCGAATCCGTATCCATATTCGCTTCCGAAATTAAAACCGAATTCGTATCCGTATCCGTATCCGTATTTGTATCCGCAAATTATCCGTATCCGACTATCCGAATCCGAAAAATTCGAATACGAATCCGAATTCGGTCGGATAATATCCGACCCATTTTCACCCCTATTTGCAACACAACAGAAAACAATTTAAGAATTTGCAAAAATCACCCAACTGTCAAAACTAGGATTAAGGCAAGTAAAGAAATGAATAAATTGCCCTTAACTTATAATTATTACCTCAACCTAATCTCCTAATAAATAATTCATACAGACTTGAATTCCAACATAGAAATCACCTTTTCTTTGCTTTACATAATTTCAACTCAGTCGGGGGGAAAAAAAAAATTAACCTAGTTAGGGGTAGAGTTGTCAAAGCATACCACTTTTTCAATCATAAAAATCTTATAGTTTGGGAATTAATTGCAAATATAAAAAAACTGTGTTATGATAAAGTAAAAAAAAAATACTAACCTTGACTTCTGATATGAGAAGAGCAAGGGAATTCTCAACTCCTGCATCTGAATTTTGGTCCTGGCTAACTACAGATGAAGTATCCAACTGTGCAGCAGTCTTCTGCTTATTCTTCCTTCTTTGTTTTTTAGAACTTTCTGACTTATTACTCCCTTTTGCATCAGCTGAACCTGAGAAGGCTTGACTCAATTCACTTTCATAGGGAAAACCCAGCTCCTCAAGTTCACTTACAAGTGCATCTCTACTTGCAACCTTTGCAAACTGCTGGTTGTCAAGTTGCAGGCCACTCAACTGCTTCTGTTCCAGCATCTCTATCTGCTGCAACTTCTTTCGCAATGCCCTGACTTGCTTGGACACTGCTTGGTCAGCATCTGTATCCACTAACAAAAAGCTGTCAGTTCTTGATTCTCTATTAATCTTTGATAAATTTCTTTCATTATTTCTAGCCCTAACTAATCCTCTCTGGTCAGTGTAATCCTCTCCTTCGTCACTGTCTATTATTGCGGGAAAAGTCGCTGTCATAGTGGGTAGGCGGCGGTGGCTCCAAGGCTCGGCCGATTTACCATCCAGTACTTTTTCTAGTTTTACAAGAATGTCAGGTGATGCATTGATGATAGAAGGGGCTGCAGCTGTGAAAATGTAGTCAAGGTTGCGTATTGCCATTTCCTGAACAAAAAGAAAACAAATAATTGAGAATTAACCTTATAAATAATTGAGCACAACGGAAGGATAAAA
Source organism: Carex pumila (assembly GCA_033356055.1). Lineage (NCBI taxonomy): Eukaryota > Viridiplantae > Streptophyta > Magnoliopsida > Poales > Cyperaceae > Carex > Carex pumila. The sequence goes on along the minus strand of JARJHM010000556.1, from coordinate 102,390 downwards.
GGTTAGGAAACAAGAAAAACATTATAGCCGGACAAGTACAAGAAAATCCTGCAAAAAGAAAGCACCTCACAATGCTTCCTGAGCTCAGGAGCGTCCATGGAGTCTGCAATTTCCATGAGCTGAATTGAACTCCTTGGTTCCAACATAAACTCAATTGCAACTTTCTCACACAAGCTCTTTAAAGTTGGCACCTTTTTAGTAGTCATATCGTCTTGTACAGCTACCACACTTTCTTTGGTTTGTACATCACTAAAGAGTATATCCTCATCCAACTCTTGAAGCTCAGCACTCAACTCTGACCTGTGCTTCAGATCAGACTTCTGGGCCTTGGGAGGATAAGTAGGATGGTAAAGGGAACAGAGTGCAAGTAAGTGGGTTTCACCTACACAAACTGAGGTGGCTTGCTTAATGCCATATAAACGAGACACCGAAGGTGCCTCTTTGTTTTTCCCATCCCACATGAATACATCTCCAGTGGTAGTAACTGCAGCTGTCCAGTGCTTGCCTGCTGAGATGCTCACAACATTCCTACCACACATTGAATAAAGCTGCACGAAACATTTTTTAATAATTTATCAATCTCAAGTCTCATCAACTATTTCAATTCTTACCAAAGGTTCTTGAAATTATACCAACTAGACTTTATCATCAATAAAAGCAGCATTCTTTTTGTACTCGGATTGGCATTTAAAAACTTTGGGTTGTTTCCAACTATTTTAAGAAGAGATGAAAATACAATCAAAGACTGAGCAGTGACCAAAAGGACCCTAAACTAACAAATACTTTCCAACATAATGAAATCAGTGTATAACTAGTTAACATCAAATTTTCAACCTATCATACTAATCATTTGTTCAACTTTGTGCAATTTCGCCTTACAAGGCTAGCGCCAAACTCTATCAAACAAATTGTAGATCAAAAAAGAAAGTGTAACCTGCTGGCATCTCAAATCGGGGTCAGAAGAGCCCCAGAAGAAGAGAGCCCCATCGTCAGTGAGAGCTGTACTGTGAACTACACCTGCAGCTACAGAGACAACACGAAGACGCTCAACTCGGTGGAACTTCAGAAGAGTATTTCCACACTTCTTTAGACTTCTTGCAATTACAACCCGCTTCGGGGTCACCAGTCGATGACCCCATGTAAAGACCTGCCACAGTTTTAACAAAACAAGATGAAACATTATGAAAACTGAGAATAGTGGAACCAAGAAGAAACAAAAATTCAGTCCAGTGGAAACCACATCATAGAATATGCGTTATATAAACTTAAGAGCATTTTAAGACCATTCACATTTTCAAACATGTTTAGCCACTCAGCAGCAGCAGCACAGAGACCAGCCAGTATGTACAGGTACAATCACCACGATTACTAAAACAAAAGTAAGATTAATCTCTTTAATAAAATTTGATGCTCCAGTAAACTGGTCACACAAGATTATCCCTTGGCATGCAATGGTTTCTTTCTATTTATTGCTTCAGTTGTTCTTTGTTAAAATTTTCAATTGAGAAATGCCAAGATATCCTTTTCTTCTTCTTTTATTTCACCCTTTCCCTTCTCTCTCTCTCTCTCTCTTTTTGAGCTGGCTAAAATTGGTCACCTTTCATCCAACAATGTTTTATATATTTAATCAATAACAGTACCTCTCCATCTACTCCGAGCACAACAGTATGGAACTTGGCTGCTGATACACCCTTAAATGTTTTCCCTTTCAGGTACTCCACCAATCTCGGGTAATAATTAGAGGCCGAGTTGGATGTGCCATAACCAAGCTGGCCTTCCTTGTTGCAACCCCATGTGAAAACCTCTCCCGTCTCGGAGACTGCAGCAGAGTGCTTGTTCGCTGCTGCAACAGCAGTGATTCTCACCCTAAGCGACGAAACACGCCGTGGCGTTGGCTGAGTATCAACTGAAGTGTACCCAAGCTGCCCCTCTGCATACATTGACAAGGTTATTAGCATTGAAGTTCCATGACAATTAGCATGACCATCCTGAACAATTGAGCTTTTTAGAACCGTGCATAATTGCAAAATTATTCAACTTTTCTTTCATCTTTTACCTCTTTCTGTTGCTGGTTGTTGATAGATTTTCTACGAGCCCTCTATTTTTAAATACATGCAGCAATCCAGCCAATTAGGAACAGCAGCCCACCAATTCTAGAATTTTTATAGTCTACCCCGCATTTTTATAAAAGAAGTAACACTAATATCCCAGGTTCTAGATATCTGACAACACTGTACCTAAAACTGAATGCATGCGTTCACCATTTGTGACTGAATACATGTGATCAGTTTGGCGGAAAAAAAATCTACGTAGGAGATGAAGAAATCCAATCTGAGAGCACTGCTTTAAAAAAAAAATACACTGTTGTTCATTCAAACGTTCTCCCTCATCTGATACTTGTAAAAAATAAAAAATCCCAAATAAGGCATCCCTCATCAATATCAAAACGATGTCGGGGTGCTCTATTTCAAATGGTCTTACGAATTCAACACTCTTGAACAACTTGCTGCATTTGTTCAACTTCAATTGAACTTGCCCGTTCATTGAGGCCGAGCAAGAACAAAGCATCCCCTATCCTCATCAACATGTGGGCCAAGTATATCATCACTTGAAGAAACCATTTCATAAACTTGCAAGTTAAATAAACCGCATTTTTGCAGAAAACGTTTTGCTAGGGAATTTATCATCTAAGAACGTAGTGTCACGTGATTTAATTTCTTTCATCACTGCCACTCATTTCCTCTCCAATAAATATATCCCTTGATGCTCTGAACGTGCCCGTTAAATCAGAAAAAACTGAATGCATGCATTTGAAAACCAGGCATACTGTTGTCAAATGTTTAAACTCGGGAATATTAGTGTCATTCTTGTAAAACTGTGGGATTGGCAATAAAAAAAATTCCCAATCCTAATGCCATGACTAATTTACTCAATAATTTTCTTTTTCTGAAAAAAAAAAATAAGAAATTCAATGAATAAAGTCAACCTCTATTGGAACCCCAAGTGAATACCTCCCCAGCCTCTGTTGCAATTAAAGTGTGATGCTTGGCTGCTGCAACGACCTTGACTCGGCGAGAGCCAAGGCCTAACATCACCTGTCGAGGAGTAATCACTGCAGCCTGGCCACTGTACAACAATAACATCAAAAAGCCGAAGAATATATATAGCGCGTGCTCCTGCTTGGATTTTTTCCACAGTGGTTCAATTAAGATTAAAAGAAATGAACAACGAATAAACAAATGAGGGAACTCATGGTACAACACTACGAGCAGTGCTCTACTATAATGAAACATGAGTTTTTTTATCGAGCAGAGTCTAATCCATGGATTTATTCTTATTTTCTTTGTACACTGGTTTAGTTCTTAGATTCTTAGATCTACAAAGAGTATCCCTTAATCTTAAGATGTTCATACTCTTCTCTTGGAGGGTATCATGATATGTAGTTGGTGAAATAACCAAGTGATAAACTAATAGCACACTTGTTCAGACACAATCTCTCGGGCAGGAGACACTATTCCTCAAGTTTACCGCATTGGTATAACATATTACTCCTTACATATCAAATTCCATCAACTCCAAGGGATAAATTAACCTGATTTGTATTCAGAACAGCTAAAGTGTACATTAGCTTAAATTATACAATATCAGTCCCAAGTTAGGAAGAAACTTCAATAATAAAAAGAAAGAAGAGAAAAAAGAAACAAATTTTATTAGGCCTTTAAACACCTCCCAACTCCGGTTGGGTTACATTTCTAGCCTACCCCAATTTGTTTGGGAATAAAGGCTTGGTTGTTGTTGTTGGTGGTGGTGGTGGTAGTGTTGTTTAAACACCTCCCAACAATAAATGACACACAAGTGACCATCGGTTCCAGTCATGACAGGTTAATCAGGTTAGGTTTCGTGCTGTTTGGAAGTTTTTTGCAACTAGGATTAATATTTTGTACCTGTGAATATCAAAATCTGGATGTCCAAGGCGGCCACCTCTCCCAAATCCCCATGTATAAAGCTCTCCATTCCCACCAATGGCCACGCTGTGAAACTTGGAGGCGGCAACTAGCTTGATAAATGAATCATGCAAAGCATCTACTTTGCAAGGTAGTTTCTGAATGTGAGCATTCCCTGTACCAAGTTGATAATTCGTCCCACTTCCCAAGCTAAAGACTTCAGTTTCAACTGTAAGTGAATAAAAAATGAACAAATTGACCTGAATGAATCCAAAAGAATACTAAATAATTAGCAATATGAGTTTGAGAACTTTTGACAAGAACAAAACAAAAAAGAAGGCTGAAAGAGATTCTAAACTCTCAGATTTTGTTTCTTAAAGAGTTGGTTTGGATTGAAATATCGATTATTTAAAGTTATTCATCAAAAGCTTTTTTGGGACACAATTTACCTTTTTCTGATGGAGAACAAAAGGAAACGATTTCTCTATACTGTCCTCTGTTCTATTATATTAATATTATACAATAAATGGAAGTTTAGAAATTTGTTCACCACTAAAGCAACCCCTTTGATTCTCAAAACCCAATCCTAAGACATAAAAGCAAATTAACAATTCAGCCACTGAAACCAAAGAGAAAATAGAAAAGAAAAGGAGGAATACCTGAATCAGGTTCTTTTCCGACAACCTGTGAAACAGGCCCTGACAGTAGATCAACAGGTGTTCTTCCCTTCGCATCTTCCAAAGTGAGAGAAGCACCAGATTCCATAAGGGCACCTGCCACAGCCAAGTGCCCAAAATGCAATGCCCTGTGCAAGCTGCTCCATCCCGACTCTCCATCCTATTAGACCAGATAAAACCAGTACTGAAAATCAGCTCTGTCAAAAACTCAAAAAGCACAAAAATAATAGACATGAAAAAAAAGAGCATATAACACTAGGAACAGTCTCATAATCAAGCTATATGGTAAATATTCATGCCACTGTCAGGCCAGGCCAATATGGCCTCAGATTCCTGTATAACACACTTGCTATTAACATGCAATTAAAGATATGAAGTAGAATTTTAAAAGTGTAAAATACCCTAGCATCTGGATCAGCGCCAGCCACCAGAAGCCGCCTCACTATGGGCAAGTGATTCCTCCAGGTTGCAATATGAAGAGGCGTAAGACCAAATGCATTTCTTGCATCAACATTCAGACCACTTTTTTTCAATGCAGCTAAAGCCGAGTCAACTTCAGACAGAGACCCTTGTTTTATTACTAGGCATAAATCTTTTACCAAAGACGACTTGTTGCGGCTTAAGGTCTGTTTTGTGGTTCCAAATGAGGATGCCAATCCCTCCATAAACTACTTAAGACCTAATTCTTTCTACTATGTTGTAAGATCACCTAATCCTGAAAAGTAATAAGAAGATCATTACTATGTCCTTGAGAATCACTATCAAAATTAACAAAAAGATTTTCCGGATTGTAATTTCCAGTCCAACTAGTTGTAATAATATTTTTTCTGTATTCCTGCTTTTGAATATTGTCCAAGAGGGGCATGCACTAATGCAAAAGTTCCTGGAATCCTTGAAAGTGCAAAGCTTGCATAACAGTATATTGGATCAAATGCTGGGAACTGTATTATTGCCATCAAGAATAAATTCTTTATCAAAATATACATTTGATTTTTAATATGCCCTTATTTTCAGATCCATGATATAACAACATAGCCACTTTACAATTGGGAAGAATGTCTTTTTTGAAATGCCATGACAGAAGCTGTCAGGTGGTAATTGGGAAGAATGTCAGTACCTATGTACAGGAACTATAGAAAGCACTGCACCAATTAGTAGCCCATTGAACCCATCTAGCTAGATCCTTTTAATTGTAATTGCAGATTGCTACTAGTCCATCAGGCTATTGTAGTAGATTTTTTTTTCCCTTACAAAAGCTGCACGAATGAAGAATATTTTATGCAAGGGCTCCTGCAAAAAGACCAAAAAAAACAAAAAATGAATGCAAAATAATGCCAGCTCAAAATTAGATACAAATTATCATTCAATTTAGTACCAATTTGATGACAGTGCCTTGTTAATCTAAAGTAGTGGTAAGCCTAACTGATATCCGAAAGCCATTTGATGGTATTGTCTGACTACAAAAAAATTGAAACTTCCGTTCAAAGATAAATGAGAAACTATATCTGCGCCCTTATTACTTCCCAGGGAAATCAATAATCAAGTTAGTAAAAATTTATGATTAAAAAAACATCTGAAAAATACCATTCATGCACTACTTGAAAATGATCGATCATGAACCTCAATAACAATGTGGGAAATGAGACTACATATAAAGAACGTAAAAACAGAAAATAACTTCCAGTAAATAATAAAACAAAATACCGTCATGAGATTGAAGATCCCTGCTGAAGAAAATGTCTAAAAACAAAAAAGCAGCAGGGCCATCAAAAGCCCAAATCTTTCTCATATCAAATAAGCGACCAGAAAAAATTTATAATCGGGACACGAAGTGATTCAACAAAACTCAGCCAATACTCCATAGCGAAAAGTACACAGCAAACCTACTCCCTTCGAACTAAACTAAAAATTAACAAAAATCGATAAAATCAGAGAGCCAATGACGATTTAAAATTGATTCCAGCTGTTCAAGCTGAGAATATGAGATCTAATTTGCATTCAAAAGAAGAAAGAGTGGAGAACAGTCGTAGAGAAACGCACCTCAGATCTCAGACGATAACTTCTCTCTCTCTGGGATTTCCTATTTCACGAGGATTGGCTTTTTAATTGAGACAGAGCGCATCCAAAGGAGAGGATCAGCGCACCGAATATACTCTCGAACAAGTTTACAAAAGCAGCAAAAGCCTGTGTCTTCCCTGTTGAAACTGTATTTCAGTTTTGTTTTGCTTTCTATACTTTCGTTTTTCCTCGTCCACTCGGTATTTCGGGGTTTCACGGGGGTATTTACATAATTTATCGAAGAAGCGTACCAAACACAAAAATGTCAGCAACTCGGAAAACCATGTTCTCTTGAATGAATTAGCAATTTTCTTCAGCACGGCACGGCAACCGTACAGTGCAAAATGTAAACCATTCGATCGGCTTTAAGATTTGTACCATAATACGATTATTGTGCGACAGAGAATACGGACTTTTTTTTAAATGTTTTCAGAAAAACGCAACTTTTATGTTCGATCTAAAATAAATGAACCGGAACGATTTATGTTATTTCAGCTATCTGTTTTATGGAATGAAAAACACGAGAAATATAATCTATTTTTGAATTGTTTCACAATTGAAGTGTTCGATAAAACACCATAATGTACCAGATAGTTTAAATTGTGCCTTGCAGAATACAATATGGTATGATACAAATACAAAGCCAAGAGCATATGTATAATGTATTTGTAGTAATATTAAGGGAAGATCCAAGTTGTCCAAGACATCATACATTGGGCTAAATAGATGCACAAATGCCACGGTAAAATTTATTTTTGGTTTATCAACTATTTTATTTCGCTCGCAAATCTCTAAATTAGTCTTGTTCAGTCCCTTTACTATTACACATAATTCAATCAAGTTTTTATTATTTTCATTCAGTAACTTCTTTTTGGAATTGCACAGAATTAATACTAATTGATAGCTTGATTTTTTTTATTATTATTTTTCTATTAATGAAAAAGGCTTGGTAGACAAGTCTAAATTGTTTATTTCTTTAGAAGGCTAATTGGTTGAGAAATGTCAAAAACATATTTTCCACGCACCAAAAAACCAATTTGGTCAGATGAAAAATAAGTGCTATAGAAGAAACCTTCTTCACATTTCCCAAAATTTGGCATGTCTTGATATACTAATTTTTCTGTCATAAATAATATATCTCGTTGTCTTCAAATTATGTAAAATTATATATCATCGTTACCTTAGCCATATCATGAAATTAAAGAAGGGTGTAGAAAAAGTGTGTTTATACTTTAATATTAACCAACTTTTATGAAACAATTTGAAATTTATTAACAAGCCTACTAATTAGAATAGAGTCCGGTTAGTATGACATCGGTGTTATTTTAGTGTGTATAACATCAATTATAGAATGTATCGAATCGACTTCAAACGATAAATCTCAACTGTTCGAACCGATCTACTTCATTAGTCGTGTGTTTAAGTGTAAACTTTATAATTTTTTGAATTTATTTAGTATCAAGTCAAGTGATCAAATGTGGGATTGTTTAAATTAATATTAATATATTTATTTTTCAATATTTTTGACCGTTTGACGTGGTGCTAAAATAAATTGAAAAAATATATATTTTACATGTAAATGCTGAATGCAACTCATAGAGTAAATCGGTTTGAATTTGTGGTTTAAAGTTTATCCAATAAATTTTGAAGTTAATGTCATACTAGTCGGACTCACTAGAATATCTGAAAGCATAAAAATCAAGTATTCTAGCATGCTCGAAATCGTCAATCTTTACTTTAAAATCCCCCGCTACAAAAAGTAATTCGTATTCTTTACCTTAACTCAAATTCTGTGTTAAAAGGTGAACCGTTCGATTGAGATCCGCACTAATAATAAAGGGTCCGTGCGTTATAGGCATGGATCGGAGATACAACTGAAACGGTACGTTAATGCAGAGGATACAGATTCCTGCTTCTGCCAATCTGCCTGCTGCGCGTAATTCGTATCTCTGCATTAACTCGAAAAATAATCTTTTGTGCTAAACTGTTAATGCATATGTATCGTTCAATCTATTTAATCTGTACGGACTAAATTCGGATTAAAATTAAAAGGCTTCTTGTAGAGGAGGGATTTAATTACAATTTTTTTAGTGACATCAAATTACACCCTCGGTTGTTAAAGTTTTTAAAGTTCAAATAGCTAATTCAAACTGTTCAATATAATTGATATATTAAAGAGTGCTTGAAGATCAAATTTTATATTTTTTTAAATTTTTTTTACTATTTATTAAGTATTTAACAAAATCGTTATATTTAGATCATTGAATTTTTGTTCCCATCTTTATAAATAGTAAAAAGTTTCAAAAAAAATGTAAAATTCGATATGCAAGTACATTTTAACATATCCATCATGTTGAACGGTTTGAATCGACTATTTGTGACCGAATTAGCTCTATTTAAAATCAATCAAAAGTTCAATGCGTTAAGAATTATTTTTTTTTTAAAGCGGACTCTTGTTGCACATACAACTATAGACTCTTAAAGTCTCGCATAGCGGTTCTTGCTTATGACTCAAGTCAAGTGGGCGCCGGAAGTGGGCATGGCCAAAGGGATCTAGTTAGTTAGTAAATCTAGAGGAAGTTCTATACAGGTGGTCCTCTAGATTAGACACTTGCAGTTTTGAACTTTTGATTGTTTATGCCTTACGGCCTTAATTGAGGAAAGTTTGGGTCTTGGTATAAAAGGATTTTCCATGAGGCATCAGCTGTTTCTGGGAAAGCGAGAATGGGTTTAAAAGCCAGAACGGAGCCTCGGGGAAGAAGGTACTTTTACCTACTTTTGGGATTGACAAAGACAAAAAGCAAAAACTCCACCCTGGTTAATCAGACCTGTTTGATGAGGTTGATTTTGTCGAGATCTAGTGATTGAAGTGAATTGGTTGTGGTAGTGGATGGAATTTCATTTATTTTTCTCTGATAAAAACTTTTTCTTTATTTCTTTTAAGTAAAAATTCGATATCAAACTGCGCAATTATATAATATTCACAATTATTTATCTTTTAATAAAGCACAAACTTTGACAGGAATTTTCTAAATGTTTTTTTCTCATTCACAACTTTTCTATTCGGCAGGGATGTATATTGATGGAATTGGTCGGATTTATTCTATATTTCTTAATTTAATCTATTGTAATCAAATTATAATCTAATTATTTTTTTAGGAGTGTTCCAATGCCCCATGTCTTTTATACATCATTATACCTCATATTTTATATCTTAGTTTTCAAAGTTCAAATTGTTGATCCGAACCATTCAACGTGATATATATACTAAAATATAGTTAGGGATGAAATTTTATATTTTTTGAAATTTTTTTACTATTTTTTAAGATGGGTAGAAAATCACTGTTTTTTGAACAGTTCAAAAATAATGATTTTGTATCTATCTTAAAAAATAGTAAAAAAATTTCAAAAAATATAAAATTTCATCTCTATGTATATTTTAGTATAAAAATTATGTTGAATGGTTCGGATAGATAATTTAGACTTTGAAAATGAAGATATAAAATATGAGGTGTGATGAGGTATGAAAAAGATGAGGCATTGGACACCCCCCCCCCCCCCCCCCCCCCCCCCCCCCTCCCCCCTCCTCTTAATTTATAACTAAATTGAGTTCGTAGGAAGCAGCATTAAGATAAAATCCTGATTTTTTTTATTAATTGAAAATATAAATAAAAAATATTGCAAAAGGGGATCGTTTTGCTGGAAAATCAAAATTTAGGAAAAAAAAGATGGTTTATCCTGTCCAGACACTGTAATTGATTGGAATAAACCATCCCGTCCTGTTAATCTTGACCTTAATTAGTGATCTAAGTCATCTAACTAAGAAAAATAGACCATCCCATCCACCCTATAGCATTTTTTTTAATTGCTACAGTACTTGACTAAATAATCTATTATGTTCAGGATTTTTTTTTCAGTTTAGTAAGATTAGCAGGGCACTGAATTGAACGGGAAATTTTGTACCATCCAAGGGACAAGATAATCAATTTCATTTTTCCTATATTTCAATTTTTCAGCAAAACAGACCCCCTTCACGATATTTTTTATTTTTATTTTCAATTAATAAAAAAAATCGGAGATAAATCTTCTAAATTCTGTAAACCTTCTTTTGAAACTGCTTTGCAAAATTTTGACATCCTTTGACAGTTCACCTGACGTGGCAACGTCTGAGTGGTTTTGGTTTTGTTAATGACGAATTGTTTATCCTAGAGAAAGAACTGTCCAAGCAAAAACTGCCACGTAGCCATAAAGAAAACAACAGTAAGGTCCCGTAAACCGTCGTCGGTGAATATAGTGTCGCCTTCAAAGTAACGTGCACGTGGTCCCGGTCCTCGTGACCTAGTCTCGTCCTGCCAGACCTTGAGATTTGGATGCGGCAATCAGACGGCTCCGATTCGATTGAGCTTTACTTTGGATTGTAAGTTCTGGATCGCCGATTTTGTTATATATATCCAAAACTTAAATCAAATTACAAATAATAACCGAAGCACCGTTGAAATTTAATTTTTACCCAATCCGGTTAGCCAATAATCGAATTTTATAGAAATGTCCGGTTAACCACTCCCCGGACTCAAAATGCACAAATCCGGTTAATGGTTATCCGGATTTGTGCATTTTGCTTTTGCTTTTTTTTTTTTTTTGAAAATAGAAACTTTTTTTGTATTAAAATATTAGAAATATTGAATATATTTCTTTGAAAACATATAGAATACAATATAATTTGATTTATTAGAAAAACTGCAACAAATAACCCGAATCAATATTTTTCAGATCGGATTTTTCGCGGCTGTAAGAAAAATTAATATATTTCTTTATGTGTTATTGGAAAAAAATAAAAATAATTAGATTCTAGGTTATTGATTCCGGTTCAAAAGTCACTTCTAGGTAATCCAGAAAATATTGTGACCTTTTTAGTACATTTAATTTATAAAAAGTTGTATCTATTTTGAGAATTCTTTTTCAAAAATAATAATTAAATAAATTAAAGTTTTTGATTTTTTTTTAAAATAGATACAATTTTTTATTAATTAAATGTACTAGAAAAGTCACAATATTTTCTTAATTACTTAGAGTGACTTTTGAACCAGGATCAATAACTCAGAATCTAATTATTTTTATTTTTTTTCAATAACACATAAAGAAATATATTAATTTTTCTTACAGCCGCGAAAAATCCAATCTGAAAAATATTGATCCCAGTTATTTGTTGCAGCCTTTCTAATAAATCAAATTATATTGTATTCTATCTGTTTTCAAAGAAATATATTCAATATTTCTAATATTTTAATACAAAAAAATAAAAAATTTCTGTTTTCAAAAAAAAAAAAAGTAAAATGCACAAATCCAGTTAACCATTAACCGGATTTGTGCATTTTGAGTCCGGGGACCGGATATTGCTATAAAATCCGGTTATTGGCTAACCGGATTGGGTAAAAATCGAATTTCAACGGTGTTTCGGTTATTTTTTGTAATTTGATTTAAGTTTTGGATATATATAAAAAAATCGGTCTGGATTGTCTCATATTATATATGATTTTGAGGTTTTTCATTTCGGATTTGTCTTAAGTTTTGGATCGAGTCGATATTGAATTTTTAATATGATAATGTTGGACGTGTTCTTTGAATTTAGTAGGTTTTTAAGGATATGTTCAATTGACAATTTCGACAATATCTGTAAAATGAAAAATAAAGACATATTATTAATTTTATAGATTAGCTGGGTATTAATTTTATACAATTTACATTTGATATTGGGTCAAATAATGTTAAATATGAACTCTTATAAATTCAGGATGTTGATGTGAACTTGCATCTAATTTTTTTTTTTTTTTTATGTGTCATAGACATAGTCACATAGATATTGATTACATCAAATCAAACTATTGCATTCAATATTATAATATTAGTTCTATGGTTGTCAAAATTGTCAACTTGATCGGTTGTAGAGAAATCGCAATTTTTTTTTAGTTTAATCGTAGTGTTTTCCGTTAAGATTTTAGAAATTAAAAAATAATAATTCTACATCGGTGTTCGGAATAGGAAACTCCAAATATTGTAAGTTAAATTGAATGCCGAGTGGAAAAAAAAAATTATAAGTTAGAGAAAATGCTTCCAAGAAAGCGTCAAAAATAAAAGAAGATTTCTTCTTTAGCACCATTTACTCCATATTGACGTACGATTTTAACCCTAATATAAGCATTTGAATTTTGGAGGCAATAAATTGTTTTCCTCTTTATGTCCAGATTTTTTTTTTTAGATCAGAAAATTTAAATTGGAGGAGTTGAAACATAAAATGTATAAAGTGTTAATGTGTGATTTCTGAAATTTAAATATAAATTTTCACAACTGCAAAATAAAATTTTAATCATTAAACTACAGACACGTATTTAATATTTTAATCATGTCTCTTGATTAAAATTTATTTTTGTGTGACGTGATTAAAATAATAGAGGACTGTTAGGTCACAGTTTGTCATGTCACGTGTGGTCATACCATGACATGACTGATCGTATTTAATTATTATTTTCAAGTTTAATTTCGTTCAAAGAAAATAATAACAAAATGTACAAAAAAATGAAAGTTATTATAGAATAAATTATAGTTAAGAAATAATGTCGAATAAATTGGTCATGTGACTGAATTAATTTGCATGACATAATATGACGTGACTAAAATAATAAATGACAATCACATCACACAATACATGAGTTATGTCGCGTGATTAGCACACATAATATGACTGATGACAGCATGATTTATTTTCTTCCCCGGATACAAGGTGGATTATCTTAGAAAATAAATATATTACTTTTATTGATCACCACTTTATTCACTGAACTGATTCGTTCGTTTTCAATACAACGATATAAATAATACGATCATAATTTTATTTGAGGTTAAATAACAAGTACTATTGTACTATCACAATCACATCATCAAGCAGCACATTCCTTTTCGCTTTTCACTGAAAGAGACAACATGCCAAGCTGTGTTCACCGAATCCAAGATCTAAAACAGAATCATCCATACACATTTATAAAAAATTAATGAAAAGTTAATAAAGAAATAAATAAATAACTGTACAGCCAAATCGTGATTATTAAATCTCAACCATAGAATCTCATGGAAGCTCTGTGATTGCGGTTAGCCCGCACCCCCACTCCTAGATTTTCTTTCTACAGCAACATAAGGTCCATTTGCCAAAACTGAACAATAAACAGAAGGGGGTTACCTCGAAATATTTTAAGGACTGGTTTTTATTTTCTTATAAGTTTGAGTCTAGATATTATAATTATGTGTTATAAAATTATCATTTTAGTCCTTTCAAATTAGATGTATAACAAAGATGACGTGATCTACGCTGAAAAATAAGTATCCAATTTAGCTCCACTAATAACTACCGCATAGAAAAACGTGCTAAAATGTTTTAAAAGCAATCAAACGTGTCATAAAAATAATATATTCTTGTCTCTGGTTTTGAAATTCAATTTTCATTTTTTCATAGTTGCTGTAATAGTCAAATACCGAGCCTTTTCTTATTTCTACAAAAGGTAGCTTTTGAATATGATCAATCTAAAAAGTAAATGACTTGTAAAGCTGCACTTTTACAAGTCAATACACCTCTCGATCTCTTGAAGATAGCAATTCCTCGTAGATATTTAAAATTTATTGGCGTATCTCATCTTTATATAAATAAAATGGGTTTGTCGCCCTGTAAACCGAGTCATGATCAATATTTATCAGAGACGTTGGGATGCGAATGAAGAGTGTGCTTTGCTATTATAGTCAATTTAATACAAATACAACGGCCCAATTAATATAATTTTCTCAACCAAACGGGGTTAGTGTCAACGGTAGGCACCTCTTTTACGTACCAACTACTCCAGCCTGATATTGCAACTTGTAACAAGATTCTGGATAATATTCGCATCAAATCTCTATTAGCACATTTCCGAAATCAGAGACCAAGCTAACATGCATCAACCGCCTACCTCTGAATTTTTAAATTACTTAAATATTTGTATAAAACTAGATCATTGTCTACTCTTATTTCAGTTCATTGCTTATCTATGCTGTGATTTTTTTTAGTTATGACTTGATTCAGTCTTTTTTTTATATCAATTTTGAATTTCACAAAACAAAATTCTGTTGATTTGAAAGAAAGTGAACAGATGCTCTTTGAAGAAGAAAGATAATTAGATACTTCTATGTAAATATACTTAGTGTATTGGTCCATTTTGTATAAAAATAGAAATAATTATTGGTTTACAGATAACCAATAGCATCTAGAAATTATTTGGGTCTTTAACATTCAATTTCAGAGTTTCAAGTCATTGTGCCTTGCTATTTGACGATTTTAACATACAGTGAATCCATTTACTTTTAAACTATCACAAAAATTATCTTAATCACAGTTCACAACCTATAGGCAAAAATAATAATTTTTAACCTTATTTTTTTATCAAATTGTTTAGAAAATAATTCATTTTTAAGAAAGGATACATTGACAGTTTTAAATTTTTATTAAAAAATAATAACTACTTTTAATGAAAATTTTTTTTGCATACCTCTCATAAAAATCCTGACTGACTGAAGCCGAACATGCCAATTTAAACATCCAACACGTGTCACAGTATTATTGGCGTACGTTGTCCAAGGACCTCCCCTCCCCATCTGAGATATCTCAACTTTTCTGTGACTGACGTGCGTGCGGTTTCTATTGGGGGATAAGTGGATAACGCAGGGGCAGTATTTGAGATTCGTGTAAATGTATTTGCACGGTTGAGATTTTCCAAAAAAAACACTCGAAGCTTGAGATATCTCAGAGGATGCGATCCTCTGCGTGACCGACGTGTCCAGTGCTTATTCGGAAATCGGAGATAGCGCAAGGGGCAAATATTATTTGAGCTCTATTGTACATAATGTATTCTAACGGTTGAGATTTTCTGAAAAATCACGCAAAATATGAGATATCTCAGAGGATGCGAATTCGTGATGTTCATGATTCAGCCATTCATATCATGACAAATGTTGTTATTATTATGAAAACAACATAGTACTTGGACGTTATGAAGTCAAGGGCACTCAAACTTCTCTCCTGACTAAAAAAAAATTAGAAAATACACTTCTATTTTTATGTTTATTTTAAGAAACTAAAAAATATTTTTAAGCTTTAAAGATTATAAATCTTTGCCTATCTCTAAATTTTTTTCTCAAAATATACTTTTTTTTTATCTTTTTTTTTTTCCACATAAAATCTTATAAAAATGTTGTTAATATAAAAAAATATAAAATCGAACTTTGGTCTCATCCTACTAGTTATTTTGGCTCTACCCCTGCGCTGAAGCTTCCATATAAATTTCTTATTTTTAAAATTAATACATATTCATGTGTACGGCTGCAAAACTTCAAATATGGTCGTGTTGGCTCCAAACTTAGAGAATTTGATACTTCTAAGTTTTAACTCTTTCTTTTTTGTCTCCTTTGATAAACCATGTTATATTAATTTAGCACCATTCGATTTATCTTCCTTTCTTTATTTGTTGATTCCAACGACTACATACATGACGGGTTTGTTCGGCCAAGTATGAAATAGCAAAAGAATGGAGAAATCGTAGAATTGAAAATTAAATACTCTTCTAGTATATTTCAAGTGTGTTTGGTAAACTCAACCATTAGAATAGTAAAAGCAAATATTCAACAAAATATAAGAATTGTTAGAAATGACCCTTTAACCTTTGTTGAGTTATGTTAAAGCACCGAATATGCTGGATCATTCTCTTCATCTTGTACATGAATAAATTGATGAATACAAATTCAATATAATGCACCGAATTGTACTTGAATAAAATGCATATTCAAGATAATGATGAATATAAATTCAATAGATAAAATATAAAATATAAAATAATAATATAGTAAAAATATTCTAATTATATTTTAAAATAGTATTAACAACTGTTAAATTATGTAATCCAAATAAACATTAAATAGTAAACAAAGTTCTTAAAATAACAATGAAAAAAAATTTAATGAAAAGTTCTACTTTGTATTGCAAATCTTTCTCACAAAATGAATCAAAAATACTCACTCGAACCAAAAATCTTTCTCACAAAATGAAGCTCTCTTGCCAGAAAACACTAGAAATACTACAACTTAGTACAAAAAGGGGGAAAAAAATAAAGGGTAATTATATCTTCCCCGTGCTTTCATCCCCCGCCTTATCTAGTCTCTAACTAACTAATTAATGTGGTCCCTACCAAATCCCAAAATCCCCTTCTAATCTATTTCTCCTTTCAGCCCAAAACAAGAGAGAGAAAAGAGAAAACAACACATCTAGTCAGAGACTCAATCTTAACTCCGATGAGAACTCTAGAGTAGCGATCTCAGACATAGTGCACTTGCAAACCCTAGTAGTGGAGATCTCAGGCATTGCTTCTGGCTTCTCCTTTCGATGGATCTTCGACGACTCGCTCCTCCTTTCACTCCTAAAACGTCGGGATCTGTGTCAATCGATGGCGGAGATGCAGTGGTGTTGGTGTGTTCATAGGCAAGGCGATATCTGCTCCATTCACCGAGAAGCCTCTTCTCTCTGGACTTCAAAACTTCTGTTTTTAAAAAGGAGAAGGTCACTTTGCTAGACACGATGAATTATTTACAAATGGTGAAAAATCAAAGTGAAACACCATTAGTTGTTGACTTTTTGGAGGTGTTCTCTCAGTGCTAGACGTCTGACTCCTAGCTTATATTGTTGTTTCTTAAATTGAACTACTCAAATTTTGATGCATAGAGAACAAATCTTAGTATTGTATCAAAACTGCATCTGATTATATCATAGAATGTTCATACACTCGAAACTGGATTGCAATTTTTTTTGTCAAAATTTATTTTTGTCGAGAACAGAATAAATCGTAGTTTCTTTTTGTCGAAATCCTTCATACAATTATTTTGTTTTTTTTCCTCTAAGAAACGTCTTGAATGGTGGAAGTTTGATTGTCACAATGGAAAAATTAGTTGATTTGGGGATTTTGTGCACAATTAATCGTTTATTTGTACTTGTAAAGACTAAAGCTTTAGCAATGGCTTATTTGCAAAGAACAAAGTTCTAATAATAATGAATTAGACCAGTGCATACTAAGTACTAAGAAATGACATAAAAATTAAATTTTGAACATCCATATAGAGATGTATGAATGAATACTTGATGTCTTAGGTATGAATATTTCAACGAGTATGAATGAATATATTTGATATTTTAGATATGAATACTTCAACGTATATGTATGAATACTTTAATGAAATATGTTTTTTTTTCTTTTAAATATTATTTTTGTTTTTTTGTTTGTAGCATTTCAATTACATAATCTATAAAATTTGATAAATTATTTTTGTTTCGACAGTGAAACATGTAGCAACCATTTTTTTTTTTTCCAAAAAGTAAAATCGAACTAGAAATCTATAAAACAATGTTCAATACTATTTGGCTGCTTTTGTAAAATTAATCGAGGTATGCACATATGCTTGTAATACTCTTAATACATTAACTATTTGCACTTGCACAATGAGGATGAATGCTTTCTCGATGAGGTATGAATATTTGTGCAACGGACAACTCAAAAGTATGTCATCATGGAATGACATAAAAATATATATTTTTTAAAATAGAGATATACGAATGAATACTAGCGTGACAAGATATGAATACTTGTGCAATGGACAACTCGAAAGTATGTCATCATGGAACGCATTTTAGAGATAAAATTGTGTAGAAAACATTCGTAGTTTTAGATTTGCGAAATTCCTCACATATCGTCAAAAATATTGTTTAGATTGAACGGAGAAGAAAAAATCACCTCTCAAAAAGTGTAAAAGATGAATGAGTGGTATGTCTAGTTTTTGTATTTACACTTGCACGATGATAATGAATACTTTCTCGATGAGTGATAAATATTTGTATGACGAGATATGAATACTTGTGCAACGGACAACTCAAAAGTATGTCATCATGGATCTCGTTTGAAAGATAAAATTATGTAGAAAACATTTGTGATTTAGATTTGCAAAATTCCTCACATATCATCAGAAATATTGGTTAGATTGAATGGAGAAAAAAAAACACCGCTAAAAACGTGTAAAAGATGGATGCGTGAAATGTCCAGTTTTTATATTTGTACTTGTACGACGTGGATGAATACTTGTGCTACGAAAAACTTGAAAGTATGTCATCATGGATCTCATTTGAAAAATAAAATTATGTAGAAAACGCTCGTGATTTTAGATTTGCAAAATTCCTCACAGATCGTCAGAAACATTGGTTAAATTGAACGGACAAAAAAAACTCACCTCTAAAAACGTTTAAAATATGGATGAGCAATGTGTCCAATTTTTATATTTGCACTTGCACAATGAGAATGAATACTTTCTCGATGAGGATGAATATTTGTGCAACGAACAACTCGAAAGTATGTCATCATAGATCTCATTTGAAAAATAAAATTATGTAAAAAACATTCGTGGTTTTAGATTTACAAAATTCCTCAACGATCGTCAGAAATATTGATTAGATTGAATGGAAAAAAAAACAACAACTCTAAAAACGTGTCCATTTTTTTTTGTTAAATACTTGATATATTAGGTATGAATACTTGATGTGTTACATATGAATATTTGATACATTATACATGAATACTTGCGCGCGCCAGTTTTAAAATCTTTCAAATACTAGATGGTCCCCAAATAGTAAGTGGTCCTCCTAGGTAGTTAGTAGTTATCCAAATTGTTAATGGTTGGGGGATAAATGGGGGATTGTTACGGGGGGTAGTTAGGTTCTTCCAAAAATAAAACATCATTGCAATTAGATGAGGCTCATTTGAAAGAGGAATTCACATCCATTTTACTAGTAGTTTTAGTTACAAATCTCCTAATAGATTGTCGGATATTTTGAATCGAGCAGATAGCAAAATAATATTTTCTCTTTTCGAAATGTGCAGGAAAAAGAAAAGGACATCAACGAAACAAAAGGTTAAAAAAGTTTTTTTTTTTTTCGATCCTTTTCCAGTCCAATTCTCTTGTCATTTTTATCTATATCCAATATTAAATATATTTTACCACAAATAATCAAAATTTTGAAGTTTTTTTTTTACACTATAAAAACCCAGTTGCACTATATCTCTTTGAATTTTGAAAAACAAAAACAATTATCGTATAAATGACATGTATTGAACAATTATAGATAATTTTAATGATCTTTGAATAATAAATGAAACTATAATCCATTAAAAAAATAAGCAGACGCACACAATAAATGGTAACTGCATTTTAAAATAATTATATGAATAATTCTTGAATAATCTTTTAGGCTTTCGAAAAAAAACTAAACTTGGTCAATGTATGTTTACCGTTGATAGAAAACTTAAATTGAATTTTCAAAGCACTAAATGACATTTTTTGGCAATTGTGATTCTGTCTCATCTCCCTTTCCAAATTGGGGTAATATGCGCAAATGTGACTTTCCTAGCTAAAGATATGGTTGTTTAAAGTTTTTTTTAAAACTATGCTTCCGTGCAAAAACATTGATAATACATTGATGCTTTGTACCCGGCTTAACGACGACAAAAGTGAATCGATGTTTCCTTGCCAAAACATCGATGATGCGCCCATGCTCTCTAAACGGCCACAACTTTATTATTGTCAAAACATCGATGACGCACCCACACAAATTGGCCATAACCGGTATTAGTGTTTTTCAAAAGCCTAAGAGATTATTCAAGAATTCCCCATATAATTATTTTAAAATGCATTTAATTGTGTGTGTTTGCTTATTTTTTTAATAAATTACGATTTTATTTATTATTCAAAGATCATTAAAATATCTATGATTGTTCAATATATGTCATTTACACGATAATAATTTTTTTTTAATTCAAAGAGATATAGTGCAACGGGGTTTTTATAGTGCAAATAATAATAATAATAATCTCAAACTACAAGAAATTCCTACAGTTTGAATATTTAAAAAAAAATTAAAAATTTTGGTTATTTGTGGTAAAATATATTTAATATTGGATATTTTAAAAAATGATGACCAATTCTCTATTCTGGCCTCCCATTGAAATTGAGAAAAGAGAAAACATACCTCTATTCTGCCCCTCTATCTTAGCTCATATTTTGATTTTCGTCAAGAATAGGCGTTCAATTCTCCCATTCCAACTCTGCCGAATGGATCCAACTGAATTATGTTGTCATTTTGCGTTTCAATCCACACGTGTCTGCATGCAGTTAATAGTTTTTTTTAACAATTTTGATATTACTAGGTATAAACTGAATATTATCTTAAATCTCATCATATTTTAATATTTTATAGAAATGATATTTGAATAATTTAAATCATAATTATGATGTTTGATTTCAAATTTAAGTTTGATTGTGATTTTTTTTCAATATTATTAAATTAAAGAATTTTCAAGTGATCTTAGTTAATTGTTGTAATTTGCACTGTACGTTTATAGATGCCAACGCTATACATTCGAGAGATTTACAAATTAACGAGAATGATACCATCAGTTTATTGTCGGTTTATGCTTTCTAAATTCTAAAGCTGTACAATATTTTTCTTCGAATTTTCATCTACAACTTATGCCGACTAGCTTAGTTCTCTCACATGGCTTACTTTAAAATTAACATTTTCCTGTAACGATCCGGTGCGAATTTCGGAATATAATTTAGTTATTACAAAATTCAATTGGCCAATAAAGATTACTTCTTCCTTTTTAATTATTGCCGAACAAGGGAGGAAAATGTTGTGCTAAAAAATTTCTGACCAAACAATTTATTTTCAAAAAGGTGCTACTGCCATTTAATTTAATGAAGGTCAAAAGGACCTGAATAATTTGAAAGAAAATATATCGTTAAACCATATGCTAATACCCCAAAAAATGATTCCGGGATCCACATGTCAGTGCATCTTTCACGGAGTATCTAGAATAATCGTATCCCGATTACAGAGAATTGGCATCTCGAGGAGTCCGAATCCTCGCAGGTACTTGACTCAAGTAAATTGAAAAGGACGGTCTAGATTAAGTCAAAACGGTGTTTATCGGGGATGTCGCGGGGCCAGTATTATTTGTTTTTCAATTTGCTCGAGTCAGGTACCTAGGGTGGTATGAATTCATCCTCTAAAATATCTCAAACTTTGTGTGTTTTTCTGAAATATCTTAATTGTTCAAATACGTTATGCACGAATCTCTAAACACAAATAATACTGCCCCTACGCTATCTCCAAATAGGCACGGTACACGTCGGTCACGCAAAAGTTGAGATATCTCAGTGGATACGCTTTCATTCCAGACTCATTTTAGTTGTTCTCTATTTCTCTGCTCCCACCGCGGCGACCTTTTTCAGTCTTTTAAGTTCTAACGATCTCAACGCCGCCGGTTCAGTCGTCGATCAGCCATGTGCAAGGGTCAGGACCCACCTCATTTCTCCAAGACTTCTTCGAGAGAGGCCCCGCTGAGGCGCGTCGCGGAGGCGGAGGAGGAGCTAGCTGCGACTAGGGCTAGGCTAGCGGCGTCGGTGGAGGCGCTGCGTCGGGAGCGGGAGCGCGCCTCCGAGCTGTTGCGACGACTGGAGGAGTCGCTTGCCGAGAGAGAACGTCTGAGGAAGGTGGTCGCTGTCATGGATGTGGTGAGAGCTCACCTTATTGAAGCGAGACTGCGAGAAATTAGGGATCTTCTTCAAAGAGTTGCAGCTAGGGATCCAGGTAATGATCATATTGAAAAATGAGCTATAGAAATGTCTAGGTTCAAATTTTTAGTTAAGATTTTTTAAATTCTTTTTCAGTGCAAGGGAATTGGGGATACTGTTTTTTCTTAACCTACTACCTCGGATCTTGACAAAATTTCACTGCACCTTTGTTGGAGGGAACCTAAAGTATACTATCCGTTTTTGGAAATAGCACGACACAGTTATCTTTTATCTACTGAAATTTTAGTAGTTATCTATATCTATCAAGTTGAATAACATAAAACTAGAGTTTTGAAAATATGGAAAATGTGGCACATTTTGATGGATGATACAGTTGCAAGTTTTAGATATCATAGCTGACTAGCCGAGGGAGGGCCTAGCATGAGCCCTCTCTAAGGAATTATTGTTTTGTAGCCAAATCTATGTTTCGTTATGTTTAGTAAAACTGGGCCTAGACCTTTTTAACCAAAAAAAAAAAAAATACAGTTTCAAGTTTAATATTGCAAAATCTTGGAGTAACTATGGGTTTTAAACCGTTAAGATAAAATTTTGTTCATTATTATATATATCTTGCAGATGATCATTACTTTTATGGAAGAATTTGTACTCGTACCATTAGCAGTTTTTTTTTTTAGGATAGACTTTTGATTAGGGGTGAAAACGGAGCCGGATTATCCGGCGGATATCCGCTCCGTATTCGGGAATTATCCGAATCCGGATAATCCGGATTTGGATAATTTTCGGAAATCCATAAAAGATCCGGATACGGATACGGATTCGGATACGGAGTCCTAAACGGAGCGGATATCCGGATTATCCGGATTCGGATAATTTGGCTGGACCCATATAAAAGAGGAATAAATATTTGCTATAGGTGGGATTTGAACCCATATCCTCCCATCTCAATGCCTTTAGACTAAGCTTTAAACCACTACACCACAACATCTTTTGTTACCATACACTTATTTGATATATATATATTATATGAATAGATTATCTCCCATCTCTTATAAGTTCATTAATATTTATATTTAATATTTTAATTAATATTTGTATCTTAGAAGTTCATATATCTTAATTATCCGACCATTATTCGTTTTATATTCGTATTCGAATCCGTATCCGTAGACTATCCGTTTCGTATCCGTATCCGTTTAAGGCGGATTTGGTTTTGAATTTTGATATCCGTTTACTATCCGTATCTGTATCCGTATCCGCTCATTATCCGACGGATGCGGATATGGTATCAGCATTATCCGCTCCGTATCCGCTCCGTTTTCACCCCTACTTTTGATGTATCTGTAATATTATTACTCTTATAACCTACCAAAAAAATAATTATTACTTATCTCTACTGGCCTCTATAAAAATAGAAGAGCAAAAGGTGAAATTTACAACTGAAAGTGTAAAATAAACAAGTACTTCTAGCGTACATTATGTTTTAGGACATCCCATTTTGTAAGAACCATCCTAAAAAATTGTCAAAATTAGAATGATACGAGTAATGGTTAATATGTTCTCCTTTTTATAGATAGTTTTGTACAGATTTTGGTTCAATTTGGATATATTTGGTAAGTCATCAGAAAGCTGTCAAAACTAAACTTTTAGAATTTTCATAATGTTTGATAAAATTGTCAAATTAACTGTGAAGTAGGCCAAATTAGATGCACAGACCTGAATAAAACACACGATTGATATTTTCAAAGATATCATATTGATGTATCCAAGAATTATCCAAAAAGAAGAAAACTGAACTGCTTTGATTTACACAGGGGACTTGTGAACCCTCTCCATTGAATTATAAATCTGTGCTATTTGTAAGTGTGTTAATGAAAAAAAAAATGAGGTACTAGCTCAGTTATCATAGTTTGACATTTCAGATGTAATAAAACATTCTGCTAACTCATTGATCTCTATCGCAGTTGTATAATGTGCCGCTTTGGATGAACAAACGCAGGAAAATCAACGCCCATATTTTCTTCCTTTGTCCTTTTGTATTTTTTATCCTTTTTATTTGGAAAGGAAAGGTTGTTTTAGGCTGAATATTCAATGCTTCACACTTGTAAAATATAAACTTCCCCGCATGGGTTTGAAGTTTCAATAATTTTGTGATGCTTAATCAATGTACTTCGATGAATTTAGTTCCCAAATATTTATGTTTTGATGTGATCACGAGCAACGATAAATAGCCTTAAACTGGCATGCAAATAGACAATAAACCTGCCCCAATCCCAGTCGTCTTGAGTCAATTCTAGGCACGTTAATCGCATGAAATTGAAACCGTTTATTGTACATGGGGAGTGTATTGGGCCTTAATAGTGAGGTTTGCGGGACGTATTTCAATCAATTGGGCTGCATATTCTGAACATTCAATTCGTAAAACAAAACAGAAAAGGCTACATATTCATATCATGATTTTAAGCCCGTTTCAACCTTGCTGGACACTAGATTAGAAGGGATAACATGCTCCCTGGAGTCATGGACTAAGCCAATTTGTCGTTATGGGAACTGCCTGTTGGTGGCTGAGTTTGATCAACTCATTGGCTCTCGGCTTGCACTGTTTTAGTGAGTGTTTTAAAATGCGGCCATCCACTGCATATGCATATGCTTATGCAATAATTTTTTGCATATAAAATTTTATGCAGTTAAGTTCATATAATTTTGAATATATAAGCATATATACAGTTTATACGGACTTGTAAAAGGGTTAAAATTTATTTTACAGTGGAGAAGATTAGAATCTATAACCTTTATAATGTCATAAAGAGTATAAATTATTAGATTAAACAAGTTTTTAGATATAAATTAGTTTCATTTTATCTATATTTCTAAAATCATATTACTTCCGTATACAAATTTGTATATGTGATGGCATTATGCCGAATATGCAATATGCAGTGACTTTCTGCATGAATGAACAAAATTACATTTTTAGTAGACTCTGAGGCAACTGCATAGCCTAAGCTGAAATTTTTATGCAATGGCGACACGAGTCCTAATCTGCTGTCGCAGAATTTATGACATCGGATGCTATCGAGTTCCCGTGATGTATATTTCATTATTTTATGCAGCAACTGTTACAGAGGGAGAAGAGGTTTACGGCCCACTTGCAGTGGAATTTGTTTTAGAGACCATAAATAAAAAATACATTTTATCAAACTAACATAATTACTTTATTTTTACAAAAATCATAAGAACCGAGATATTATTTTGATTCCTTCTTTTTTTAGAACCGAATTATCATTTCGGTCCTAGCTGTTTTTATATATTTCGAGAAAAAATATATTAAAAAATTGTGAAAATATTTAAGACCGAATTACCATTTCAATCCCAAAATTTTTTAAAAAAAAATTGGAATCAAAATGGCTTTCGGTTCTTATAATTGTTGCTGAAAAAGAGAAATAATCATGTTGGTTTTGTAATTTTTTTTTTTCTAATTATGGTTTATAAAAATAATTCCTTGCAGTGGCCTAGTGATACCGAAGGTCATAACCACATGAACAAATGCACCGGTGTAAAACTGTAAACCGAAGGAAGCATTTTGAACTTTCTTGTATGCACATGTAATGTAAGGCACCTCTGCTACGCCTGTAGCTACCATGTGACCTAGATCTGTCTCTTCTGTACTAATATTTCTTCTCTCTTGTTCTCCACCTATACCTTCGAAATGAATTCGTATCCTCTGAGATATCTCAAACTTTGCGTGACTTTATGGAAAATCCTAACCGTTTAAATGCGTTATGCACGAATCTCAAAGAACACATAATACTGACCCCCTACATCACCCCCGAATAGGCACCGGACACATCGGTCACGCAAAAGTTGAGATATCTCAGAGGATACGCACTCCTTCGAAATTGGCTCTTTTTGTCACACTCTCCTGTCCGGTTCTATATCCAAAAACAAAATTTTGGTCACAAGATCCTCCAACTTCTAAATTATGTCTCAAATGAAATTCTGAAATTTAGATCAGGTCAATACTCGAAGACCAATACAGATACATAATTTCTTTAATTAAATGTCAAGTATAATTTTTCTGATTTTCATAAACAACCTGGACAAAATATTATATTTGAAATTTGCAAAACTAAAATCCGGTTTTTGCGTTGAATAATTCAGTTACCATTTGAAAAGCCACACATAATTGTTTTTCTTTTCTAGATTTATAGAAACACATGTACACATCCAAGTGAGTGAAGCGACATATCTCATGCTGCTGATGGCTACTTGAGAATAAAGACATGATTCGGATTAATTGTGCTACGGAAACATCAGAGCAGTGTTGTTTGATGGCTTTATGATCAGAGATGATGAAAAGTGTTCTCAGAAACGGCACTAGATACGTTGCTTGTTGAAAACTTGAGAGATGTTTGAAAGGACATCACAACTGTGCCATGCGGTATTACTAGATATATTAAGCACACATATACAATTACAAAGGTTAATTTCAACCGTATATTTAACATAGATCTCCGAGACAGGATTCGACTCTCGCAACAGACAAATAAAATAGAAAATAATGTCGGCCGGAGTACTTTATAAGAGTCATTATTAAAAAAAAGATTAAAATAGTGCTAAACCAACAGACAATTACCCATCCTTAATTTTCATTAGAAATTGTTGTATATTAGTTATTTGAGATACAATAAAAAACAATACATTAAAATCTGTATAGATAGTTAAAATCAGGTATGAATATCATTTTTTTTGGTAAAATAACAATTACTCAAATTCAACTGCAGAGTCAAAGAATTTCCAAGTAATTAAGAAATCAAATATTATGGCAAATTAATATCAATATCCAATCTCTGAATCGGACTTAAGCAAGCTAGGTAAAGTTTGAACTCGGCTAATAATTAAATATGATGAGTCGAGCCGAGCCAACTTGTTCGTGCTTTGAGTCATATATAATTCAAAGATAAGTCATATTGTTGAAGATATAGCTACGACAAAAAAGTGAGACGGATCGCTGAAAGTTTGAAAAAATATTGTCATGGTGAACACAAAAAAGAGCAATGAAAGAGTTAAAAAAAAAAAAAAAAAAACATTTTCTTCTTATAATAAGATGATTAACAAGTCATGTTAGCACGGGTTAAGTTAGTCAAAACTTAAAATTAGACTCAGGTTGGAATGAGCATCAATTGAACGAGCCATTTACGATCATTTTTTTTGAACTAGATTTGAGACGAGTTACGAACTATGATTTTTTTTTTTTTTTTTTTGGAACCGTGTAATCACATAAACAATATTATATATAAATATGGAGGTAAAAAGAACGAGTCTCATAATAAAGTTACCAAAATGATAATATATGATATGAAAAATAAGAACGAGGAACATTAATCTCATTTTGTACCTTTAGATCTACCCCTGAGTTAAAGTAAATCTGCAATTACAACCGATGAAAAGTACATCTAATGATCTAAACGAGCGACAACGATATATGGGGAAAAAAAGGTACCGTGATTAAAGACTAAATGTGACCAGCTGGTGTATCCTTGCGTTAGAACGGCCATGAAATTAATTATAACAAAAGTAAGCTTTTAATGCTCTATCAAAATCTTTTATAAATCGGACAGTTGATGACACGTCATAGCACTGTAGTGTAGATGCACACTGTAGACGCGCAGAGGATAAGCATCCGTTAAAATTGCTACACAGTAAAATGAATTTAATACAAGGATTAGTTTCACGCACCGTAATTATGGCGCGAAGCCAACGGTCAAATGGGCACGTTAGCAAGTACTGGCACTCCAACAACCACTAATCGACGCACCAAGTGGGTGGGAGAGAGAATCACAGTCATTTTCTCATCTTATGTATGTCTCCCTCATGAATTCAGTTTGTCGCCTACGGGCTTCTCTTCGAAAAAAAAAATGAATTCAGTTTGTGGGAACATATATATACAATGTCTACTGCGTTGGTACTTTGTAGGAACTAAGAAGCCTGTGGTTCGCTATAATGATACACTTTCTATGTCCGTCTCAGAGGATCTCGATTCCTCTCTCAACCTGGCAACCCCACAGTACGGCCACACTCCACAGCCCACTGTGGACTGTGGACTGTGGTCTGTGGCACTACTACAAGTCTAGAAGCAATGTACAATCATTCAATATCTTCCACATACAATAATGGAAAACGTTTGACAGAAACATAATTAATATGTTTCAATATTTTGAGATGGGTTCCTGTCCTTTGTTTTAATTTGCCACTGAATTATATATTTTTTGGATTTTTTGTTTGCTATTTTTTCAGATAGGTAGAAATTTTTTGTTATTTTTTATGTTTCAAAATTCTATGAAAACAGTGATTTACAAATTATTAGAAGTTCGTACATTTTAATATAAAGATTCATGTTAAACAGCTTATATTAATTGTTTGAATTTTGAATTGCAAATATAAACGCAAATTAAAATGGTCTCTTTAGTTTGCAATGCACCATATCCCAAAAATAATGTTTATGCACTGCGTTTCTAATTTAGTGTACCTTGATATTTTGATAAATAATGTTATATGCTTCTTTTGCCAAAATATTAAGTAATGTACCTTCAAGTAGAGGTTCCCCAAAAAGATTATTATGAGGTGCATTCTTTATTTTCCCATACTATTGCTCTCTGTATTATTCTATCTTGAAAAATTACTGTGGGATTCCTCTTGAAACAGCTGTGCACCATAATTACTGCCGAACAAACACATAAAAACGAGAATTAAAGAAGCAATTACTCCCTGAAGAAATCAACAGAAAATGTCTGCCTGTCTCCTGTCGTCTAACGGCCTTATAATCATCTTGCATTTCATTCAACAAAAAATAAAAATATAAACCTCTGCGCTAGCTTATAAAATATTTTAAACAAAAGAAGAAAACTGTGCTTGCATTCCCCATCTATTGTCCTTTTTCCACCGGCCCAATTTCCAGCTACACTTTTGGTTTTGGAGAGCTTTTTTGGCATTTTCTTCGAACTTTTGTTTTTTTTATAATTTTTTTCTTCGAACTTCTGTTAACCCGTGAAAGAGAGAGAGAGGAGAGACGTCCTTCTCCGTCTTTTGTAATCGCATTAAGTGAGCAAACCAGCCTTTTTGGGTTTTGGCTTTTTTCGTTTGTTGCACTGATTAGATTATTTTTATTTTCTAGATTACAACTGAAGCAACAAAGGATAGCCGTGAAATTTAGCATCTCTCTTGTCTTCCTCTCTTGATCTCTCTGTCTACATTGTCTACTACACCAGTTAAGGTCTGTACTCGTACTTAGATACTCCTAACCTCCTCCTTCTTCTTCTTCTTTTTTTTTTTTTTTTTTTTTTTTTGCCTGTTTGTGCAGCATTATCAAAATTAATCTTCATTAGGCTTTCATTTCTATTATTTGCGCATGACATTAACATTTTTCTGACTGCATTTTCACGAGATATTGTTACATTTCCACTTAACATAATTATCTTAAAGCAAAAAATACCTTAATTACTCTTGAGCTATTTTAATTTTCCTAGGATTAACTCTAGAATCCCGGGGTAGAAAGGAGCCCAAATTACTTGAACTATTTTGGCCCCTTTTTTTTTTTTTCTGAAATCTAGCACATTCTCGTAATTTAAGGCCAAATTTAAAACGAGACAAACGCTTACAACTTGAAGCTATCAACTTTTCTATCTTTTATAGAATGTTAAGAGTTTCTGTTCTTCAGAACAATAAAACACCTACATAAGAGGATACAAAAAATTGAAAATATAAAGGATTGATGTAAGGATTTTCTGTTTTTATAATTTGTACAACAGATGTTGTGACAGATTGCTACAAATTCAATTTCACAGGAGAGAGCAAAAAGGAAATGGCTACTCAAAGCTACCACCTTTATTACCAAATAACCTTCATCTCTACATTTCTTCTCTTGATTCCACATACAACTCAACTTCAATCCTCCCAATCATGGTCTCTGCTCAGAATCCAACACCTACTGAACTACCCCTCTGTTCTCAGCCAATGGCACGAGTACACTGACTTTTGCTATGGAGCTTCTGAAAATGGGTCAGCGAGTGTTGTATGCTATCAAGACAGTGTGACACAACTCCACATAATAGGTATATGTTTTATCTTGTTGTCAGTTGCAGCACAAATAAAGAAAAGAAGAAAAGAAAGGAAATGAGAGGAATGATGAAAGTCACTGAGAGATGTTATTGATCAATGTACAGTTAGATTTTTGTAACCTAATAACTTTTTTAACCTTGTTGTAGCTTAATTTGGTGATTTTGCAAATCAGTCTTCTTTTTGCCAATTCCAATTTTTAAGTTCAATTTTGGCATTCGGTGTATATTGTCAAGTAATTGTACGTTTACTTGTGACATTAACACCTGATTTAAAAAAATCAGCTATTAAATATCAAATTTTGAAGCCAAATGAACTAGGGTTTAAGAAAACCAATTTCAACTTCATAGCAATTATTTATTTGCCAACTTCAAATTTGATAATCATTCAATGATATTTCACCCCAACATTTTTTTTTCAAAAATAGGCAATGAAGGCACACCTCCCCTTCCTAAAACCTTCTCCATGGATTCCTTTTTCACTACTCTGACGAGACTGCCGGACCTGAAGGTTCTAACTCTGACCTCCCTAGGTTTGTGGGGCCCACTGCCAGCAAAGATATCACGGCTCCCAAACCTGGAGATCATTAACATTTCCTCGAATTACTTCTTTGGTGCAATTCCTCAGGAAATCTCCAGATTAAGCAATCTACAAACCATGATTTTGGATTATAACATGTTTAGTGGGCAAGTACCTGATTGGTTGACTAATTTACCTCTTCTTGCTGTTTTAAGTCTAAGAAATAACACATTGGATGGGAACTTACCTGATTCAATTGGTAGTATTACATCTCTTCGGTCCTTAACACTTTCTTTCAACAATCTATCGGGAGATGTGCCAGATCTAACGGGGTTGAAGAACTTACAGATCTTAGATTTTGAGAATAATTCACTTGGTCCAACTTTTCCAAAATTGGGAAGGAGAATAATCACAGTCGTGCTGAAAGGGAATAAATTTTCAGGAGGTTTGCCACCCGAAGTGGGTACTTTTTACCTTCTAGAACATCTTGACATATCTTCTAACAGGTTCGTGGGTCCGTTTGCTCCATCATTGCTATCTTTACCAGCAATCAAGTACCTCAGCATAAGAGGAAATAGGTTTACTGGTACACTTGGGAGAAACATGTCATGTAATGAGGGGTTGGAATTTGTTGATTTGTCAGAAAATCTTTTGAGTGGGAATGTACCAGCATGTTTGGATCCGAATAACCAACAATCGAAGGCTGTTCTTTATTCGGGAAATTGTTTGGGTGGCACACAAAACAGTGCCGGAAAGCAAAACCCGTTGGTGTTTTGTCAGAACCAGGCACTGGCAGTCGGCATTGTGACACCTCAAAAGGAAGGAAACACAGAGAAGAAGAAGAAGACCGGTGTTGCAGTTGGCATAGTGGGTGCTGTTGCTTTGGGTGTGTTGCTTGGGGCTATTTTGGTCTTTTTTGCACTTAGGAGAAAGAACGTGAGAAAGGCGTCAAAGAGAGCTCCAAGACGATTAGTTGAGCATGCTTCTAATGCTTATCCTTCTAAGATGTTAACTGATGCAAGTATGGTATTTTCTTTCTACTCTCATATTTGAAATCTGTGCAAATGTTTACATATAATAATTAGAGTAAGTCCAAAAAATACTGGTAACATGGCTGTGTTGATCATACATATTGCAACTTATCTTACTCTACCAGAAGTTTTCTAGTAAAAACCTAATTTTAATATCATTTTTTTACCTTCGCTCATTTCCATCAATTACTTTCATCATTTTTTTTGACATTTTTTTCCCTTATTCAAAGGATATATTTCTCAGACCGCGAAGCTTGGAGCACTAGGTATTCCCTCATACAGATCTTTTTCTTTGGTGGATCTTGAAGCCGCTACAAACAATTTTGAAAAATCTAGTTTATTGGGAGAAGATTCCTATGGCCAGGTTCAAATTTTTCTTCTATTTTAGATGGATACTTTATATGCAGTTTTGTTGACATTATTTTAGTTGGCATCATTTAGATAACATAACCTCGGTAAGCCAGAAATGATGAGAAGAAACAGAAATCATTTGACAATTGTAGTTTGGTACTCAAAAATACCTAAAATATCCTATATGTTTGTAGAATTGTAGAGATTTGTTTTGTGTGTCCACAAACTGGGCTATGACCTAGGGTCTTTTGCAATAGCACATAAAGGACTGTTTGTTGGATGTTTAAAGTCTTACAGCACCAACACCTATTTTATGCAAAGCTCATGTTGCTGATAACAAAATAGTGTTATTCTTTTGACAGATGTACCGAGGAAGGCTTAGCAGTGGTACCTTGGTTACAATAAGGTGTATTAAGGTTAAAAAGGGTCAAACAACACAAAATTTCAACCACCACATAGAGACAATTTCTAAGCTACGGCACCGTCATTTAGTGAGTGCTTTAGGCCACTGCATTGAGTACAATCTAGAAGACTCTACCGTCACGCAATTATTTCTTGTATTTGAATATGTGCCAAATGGAGACTTAAGAAGCAAAATTTCTCGTAAGTTCATTCATCTTTTTTCTTAAAGAAATTTGTGAAAAGCTCTTCAGTTGGGAATAATTACAGAAAGGAAAAAGAGTTGATTGTTGTAGAAGCTGCAAAAGCTACTGTTTGTTAGTATTTAAACCCACAAGGAATAAAATACAACCAAACATTTAACCCTGCCTCGGGTCTTGAATTGTGAAAATTAAGAACATAACCTAGTTTTATGTGTACAGTACCGGCATAGATAAAAAAAGTGATGGTAGAATACTGTTTTACCTCAAGACACCCTCCGACAGAGAAAATGACCCCAAAAGAGCCAAGAAAGAAAAGGCAACAGAAACAAAGGGTGTATAAAGTGGTCGATGTGGTACTGGCACAATACTGGCCAGTATATATTATCTCATATTGAGTAACACATTACCAAATTCAGATTTTTTTTTCTCAATGACACTTCTGTAGATGGGGTGGATGGTCAAAAGCTTAGCTGGACACAAAGGATTAGTGCAGCAATTGGTGTGGCAAAGGGAATCCAATTTCTGCATGGAGGCATCATACCTGGCTTATTTGCAAATAACTTGAAAATCACGAATGTTCTATTAGATCAGAATCTAGGATCAAAGATATGCAGCTATAATTTGCCTATGTTGTCTGAGAACACAAAAGCTGAGGTAAAGATAAAGAATAAACAATTTCCGGCACATCACTGAATTTTTTTGAAATATATGTACAATTTCCTGTGCACCACTGGAAAATGAGAAATCTGTAACATAGTGCTCTAAATTTTAGTAAATGTCAATAAACTGATTACCCAGAACCATCAAGTACACAAAATGCCGATTTTTCGTTTTCCTCATTTTAGAATTAAAAAGTGAGGAAGGAGGGAGAGTTTGTAAAAAATATTTCAGCAAATTATGGGATAAAATTTAGAAGATATTTGCTGTAGGAGCAGGATTCATATTTCTTGTTCTGCAGGAATGTATGTGATATTGTGATAATATGCAGGAGCACAGATGAAGTAGCCCCCTCCCTCTAGCCAAAAAAGAGGATAAAAAGAAGAGAGAGAAAAAAAAATTACTATGAATAAGTGGATTCAACAATTATTTCTCATGAGTATTGTCATGCAGGTTGGAGCTGAAGGGCTGTCCTTTGGGTTATTAAAGGAATTTTCTGATAGGTATATCTTGTTCTGACTGTATTTTTGATTGTCAATTCAAAATATGCCTAACAATTCTTAAGCACAGGTCAGTACTTGATATGGGAGGTTTAAGCCACCAAGATTATACAATGAAATGATAGTTTACATTGCCTTCCATATGGGAGGTTGCAGGTTCAAAATCTCGCTAAAAGATCCGTTGTAAATATTTAAAATTGAGAGGCTTCACCCCCATCTTCATCTCAAAAAAAAAAGAAAAAGAAAAGAGAAATTAGTTTACATTTTAATTCCATGACAATTGAAATCATCATGGAATTCAGTTGTCAAGTTGCTGATCTCATATACAAGTTTGAACAAAACTTATAAATATCTACAAAAAATGCATCGACATTTGACAAAAGAATTAAATTACTAATGGAGTTCTTAACAGGGAGATGCATGGGGATAAGATTGACATATATGATTTTGGCGTAATTTTACTTGAGATTGTCAGTGGAAGACCAATTACATCATATTATGAAGTTCAGATAATGAGAAGCCAGGTAAGTTCTCAAGTTGATTTTAAAACTTTGAATGCAGTAGCTATCTCTCGGTTCTTACACAATGTATATGTTTCCCCTAAAACAAGGGTAGAAGTACATAGAGGGAAAGGGGTGCTAAGCACCTCATAAATTGCAACTTTTCAGTTTTTTTCTTTAAATTTTTTTATTTTTACAAAAAATATACTATTAGCGCCCCTCATAAAATGAAATTACATAACACTTATTTATCCAGTCGCCATCTCAATTTTCTGGTTCCGCCCATGCCCTAAAAGTAAATTAATTTGAGGTGTCTTTACTCTACTGGTGATTAATTTGGGTTGATTTTAGAAATGTGTTGCACATTCGGAAATGCTTGGAGAACACAGATTGTCATGCATATCAAGCACCACTAACCTTGGACCTCTACATCATGTTAGTTATGCTAAAATCAATCACAGATGACACAAGACTCCGCCCAACCCTCCCTCATATTTTATTGATCAATCTTTTTAATACAATCTTTGTTATCCCTTTACAGAGAAGAAAAGGTGCTCCTTTATAGAACACAGGAGATCACTAATATTTATTTCCTAATATTTATTTCCTGATATTTATTAGAAAAACAGGAAAACAAATAAAGTAAAGATACAATAGCTAATTTGATAGATTCCAAATCAGCCTAGATAGACGCCAGCTCTCTGGATTTATTTCCTGCCTATCACAGCTCATTTTCACACTCCTCCTCAAGTTGGGTGGTAAATGTCTATCATCCCTAACTTGCATAATGAGCCATTAAATGCTTTAGCGGATACTGCTTTCGTTAGGACATCGGCCAATTGATCCTCTGATCGCACAAACGGAAAATGTATAATTTTTTCATCTAGATTGTGTTTTATAAAGTGTCGGTCTATCTCTACATGCTTGGTTCGGTCGTGTTGCACTGGATTATGTGAGATGTCTATGGCCGCCTTGTTATCACAGAAAAGTTCCATCTCCTCCTTAGGTCCGTACCCAAGTTCCGTCATGAGTTTCCTCAACCATAGAAGTTCGCACAATCCCTTTGACATTCCCCTAAATTCAGCTTCAGCACTTGACAGTGCTACCACATTCTGTTTTTTACTCCTCCATGTCACCAGATTTCCTCCAACAAAAGTGAAGTAACCAGCCGTTGACTTTCTGTCTGTTATATTCCCTGCCCAATCGGCATCGGTATACCCAGTGATTCGTAGATGCCCTTGTTTAGAGAATCTAAGTCCTCTACCTGGCGAACCCTTAAGGTATCTGAGTATTCGGTACACAGCTTCCATGTGTAATTCACTTGGAGAGTGCATGAATTGGCTCACTAGGCTAACAGCATATGCAATATCTGGTCTTGTATGCGACAAATAAATTAGTTTTCCAACTAACCTTTGGTACCTTTCCTGGTTAGCAAGTGCATGATTCGAAGAGTCTCCTAACTTCAAATTCTGAATAGCTGGGGTATCTGCTGGCTTGCAATCTAGCAGTCCAACTTCTGCTAACAGGTCTAGCACATACTTTCGTTGTGATAAGATAATCCCTTGCTTTGATCGCGCAACTTCGATTCCCAAAAAATACTTTAACCCTCCAAGATTCTTCATTTCAAACTCTTTAGATAGCTTTCCTTCTAGGTTCTCCATTTCACTTGTGTCATTTCCTGTAATCACCATATCATCCACATAAATGATAAGAGCAGTGATCTTACCTTGATTGTGCTTAAGGAATAGGGTGTGATCTGAATCACTTTGTCGATATCCATAACTCTTCATTGCATTGCTGAATCTACCGAACCAAGCCCTTGGAGACTGCTTCAACCCGTACAGTGATTTTTCCAATTTGCATACCATTGGCTGGGACTCCGGATGTTCATATCCAGGAGGAAGGTCCATGTATATTTCTTCTTCAAGATCACCATGCAAGAAAGCATTCTTTACATCGAACTGGTGCAAGGGCCAGTCAAGATTTGCTGCAAGAGAAAGTAAGACACGTACAGTATTTAATTTTGCAACAGGAGAGAAGGTTTCTTGGAAGTCAATACCGTATGTCTGAGTGTAGCCTTTTGCGACCAATCTTGCTTTGTACCTTTCGATCTTTCCACTCGCGTTGTATTTCAGAGAAAAAACCCATTTGCATCCCACCGTTCTCTTCCCCTTTGGTAGCTCTATCAGTTTCCATGTGTGGTTTTTTTCGAGTGCTTCCATCTCAACTGCCATTGCTTTGGTCCATTCTGGATCCCTTAAGGCCTCTTCTACGCAGTTAGGGATTTGAATGGATGAGACATTCGCCACAAAACCTTTGAGAGGTTCGGCTAGATGGCTGGTGCTCACAAAGTTATTTATCGAGTATGTGGTACTCTGGCTTCCCCATTTGTGGGGAAGAAATCGATCTGGTGCCTTTCCCCGATTAGACCTGTAAGGTAATCTATAGCTCAAATTTTGATTAGTTGTTTCGGAGTTCAGATTACTTACCTCTTGGATATCCTCTGGAGTCGGGCCTTGTGGTTGAGAGGAGGGTTGTATCACATCTTCAGTGCCTTTGTTCAATTCACGTACTTTTCTCCTTGAATATTGCTGTAGCACAGTTTCTAAATTCCTTGCCATTGTGATCGGTTCAATAGTCTGCTCTGGTGGATTCGGATCCACTGTAGAACTCGGATCCGCTGTAGAACTCGGACCCGCTAGGATAGCTGGACCCACTAGGGTCGCTGGATCCGCTGTAGAACTCGGACCCGCTAGGATCACTGGATCAGCTGCTTGATTGTTGCACAGTGGCAGCGATGGGTTAAAAGATGATAGGTCTTTATCCATTAGGTCAGGGTCAGGGTCCATTGGATTAATTGGGTTAGAAAACGATGGGTCAGGGTCCATTGTGTCAAACATAATTTCTTTTTCACTCTCAGTCTCCTCCTGAAAATGAAATTTGTTTGCCATGTAGTAACCTTCTGTTTCTAGGAATGTGACATCCATTGTGATATAAACTCGCTTTGTCACAGGATTGAAGCACTTATATCCTTTCTGTTGTGCTCCATATCCCAAAAACACACATTTTTCTGCACACGGATCAATTTTCGTTCTCTGTGTTTTTGGGACATGTACGTATGCAACGCACCCAAAAATCTTTGGGGAAAGTTTGAGGCATGATGGAATAGAGAAGAAAGAGGATAGTTTTTGAAGTGGAGTTTGAAAGTTCAATACCATTGAAGGCATGCGATTGATTAAATAGACCGCGGTCATTACTGCATCTTCCCAGAAACGTTGTGGAACATTGTATTCAAATAGCAAGGATCGTGTTGTTTCCAAAATATGTCGGTTTTTCCGCTCTGCCACTCCATTTTGCTGTGGTGTTCCTGCACACGAGGTTTCGTGTAGTATGCCCTCATTCTGAAAAAAATCTTTCAGATCTTTGTTTATAAATTCTCCGCCGTTATCACTCCTGAGAATCTTTATGGTTTTTTCAAATTGGGTAAGTATCATTTTATGAAAGTGCTTAAAAATCACAACAACCTCATCCTTGCTTTTGAGTAAGTAAAGCCAGGTCATTCGAGTGCAGTCATCGATAAATAAAACAAACCACTTATTCCTATTACGTGAGACAACAGGGGAAGGACCCCACACGTCAGAGTGAACTAACTCAAATGGAGAATTACTCTTATTCAAACTATTAGGATAAGGTACCCTGTGGCTTTTCGCCTTAATACAAGTCTCACATTCAAATTTATGATTCTCACAGTTTACAAACACGTCAGGAAACAATTTCTTTAAATAACCAAACGATGGATGACCGAGTCGTTTGTGCCAGATCATCACTTTATTCTTACTACTAATAGATAAACCTGTAGTAGCATGAGCACTTCCTCCATTCATGTCTTCCAGGTGATACAACCGTCCTCTTTTAGTACCACGCCCAATAATCTCCTTCGTGAGGATATCCTGAAAGAGACAAAAAGTTGGGTACATTAGTACAACACAATTACGATCTTCACAGATTTGTCCTACAGACAACAGCTTTGTAGATAAGGATGGAACAAGTAGTGTGTTTGAAAGAGTCATCGCAGGGGATATGTGTACAGTCCCAGCACCTGTTACAGGGCTGATAACACCATTTGCGTTAATAATTTCTTTTCTTCTAGGTTCGGTTTGTTCATGTAAATCAGTGGGTGAGAACGTCATATGATCTGACGCACCCGAGTCGATAATCCAAGTATCATTATTTTGTTCACTAAATAACAATGCAACCCCCTCATTACTGGAACAACTTTCATGCTTTGCAATTTCTGGTTTAGAGTATGAAAACAAACAGACCTCAGTTGGTCTTTGACTTTTGGTAGCCCCCTGCTTAGAAAAAATAACAGATTGATTACCTTCTGTTGGCACCTTCTCACCATCTATAATTGGCACTAGTGAAACACCACTGCCCGATGCCAAGGCTGCCTTGCCTCTGTTGCCATCACTTGGTGGTTGACCGACTTGTCTCTTCTTCTTGAGATCTTTAAACCAGTCCGGATACCCATTCAATTTGAAGCAAGTCTCTTTAGTGTGCTTGGAACCGCCACAGTGAGTACACCCGCCAGAGAGAGGTTGGCGTGCCTTCATTGGGTTTGAATTGGGTTTGGACATGGTCATTTTTGCATCAGCTTGGTCCTTCTCTGTACTGACCACCATAGCCATGGGTGCACTTATGTCTTCTTTCCCACGCATAGCGCCTTGATGTGAGTCTTCCTGTCGGATCATAGCGAACGCTTCGTCGACAGTTGGGAAAGGGTTCATACGGAGCACTTCTCCCCGCACCTTGTCAAAACGGTCGTCTAGACCGTCAAGAAACTGATAGACCCTGTCCTCCTGCACTAGGACATTATGGTTTTCTATATCCTTGGGACATTCCATTGGGTTAGGTCTCCTAAAATCTATTTCTTGCCAAAGTGCCTGTAGGCTGTTATAAAAAACTTCAATTGGTTTACCCGACTGTTTTAGTCGAGCTACTTGTTTTTTCAGATTATACACTTGAGACCTATCATTTCGGTCAAGGTATACAGTTTCAATAGCTTTCCACACATCTCTAGCACTAGGAAATCTAATAAAATTACCTATCAGGTTTGGATCCATAGAACTTATGAGCCAACTCTTGACAGTCGAATCCTCAGTCTTCCATTTCTTGAAGTTTCCCGCTGTTGAAGCAGGAGAAGATAAGGTACCATTGATGTAGCCAAGTTTATCTTTGCTTGCCAGTTGCATCTCTACCACTTGAACCCAAAGCCCGTAGTTTTGTCCATTGAATTTGATTGATACAGGTGGTATCCCTCCATCAGTTGCTGGAATCATGACTGGCAGCGGGCTAGGTTGCTGTTGTATGGGTGGTGGTGGTTGTGACAGCAGTTGGGCAAGCCGTTCAAGAAAGTTGGTAGCTTCAATTGGTTTGATTGGTTCTTTCGGCGAGGTAGGAGACGCCATATTGGTTACACTAATTAAGTCGAAATTAGTGTCGGAGCCGAGAACTTTTTTGTTCGGCTGAGGGTAAAGAAGAAAACCGATCTATAGTCCAGGATCGATTCGCTCTGATACCATGCTAAAATCAATCACAGATGACACAAGACTCCGCCCAACCCTCCCTCATATTTTATTGATCAATCTTTTTAATACAATCTTTGTTATCCCTTTACAGAGAAGAAAAGGTGCTCCTTTATAGAACACAGGAGATCACTAATATTTATTTCCTAATATTTATTTCCTGATATTTATTAGAAAAACAGGAAAACAAATAAAGTAAAGATACAATAGCTAATTTGATAGATTCCAAATCAGCCTAGATAGACGCCAGCTCTCTGGATTTATTTCCTGCCTATCACAGCTCATTTTCACAAGTTACATCAATCATAGCACAAATAAAAAAAGGATACAATTGTGCCATAGCACAAATGAAAGAAAAGCTAACCTCAAATGAATCTACATTGATGCAGTGTTGCACGTGGAATTTGTCCGAGGAAACTAGCAAACACAAGTTTTTGACATA
This sequence comes from Carex pumila, assembly GCA_033356055.1. Taxonomy (NCBI): domain Eukaryota; kingdom Viridiplantae; phylum Streptophyta; class Magnoliopsida; order Poales; family Cyperaceae; genus Carex; species Carex pumila. The sequence goes on along the minus strand of JARJHM010000556.1, from coordinate 61,710 downwards.
GTATAGTCCACATAAAAAGTAGTGTGTTTTGGGGATGTGCTGATATTTTTTCTTTTCATACTGTTACCGAATACAGATAAAGTAACATTACTGTCTTCTTGTGTCGCAGCTACAATCAGCCATAGCATCAGACGGGGCTGCTTGCAGGAGGGCTATAGCAGATCCAGAGGCATGCAAGATCTGCTCTGACGAATCTCTGAGGACAGTGATGGAGATATGTCTGAGGTGCTTATCAAAGGACCCGACTCAAAGGCCTTCAATCGAAGATGTGCTTTGGAATTTGCAATTTGCAGCCCAAGTGCAAGAAGGGTGGCATGCTGATTCGGGTAGCAGTGAAGATTCCCCTCTTTCGCCTTCTCAGCCCTGCAGAGCCACAAATTAGATGATGTCCTTCCAGAGTAAGAACCACTACGGAGAACATAATGTTGAGCATTTATTTATTTTGAAGTACAAGTAACTCCACCCCAACATTTTGGGATAGTGAAAATAACACCGGTAATATCGAGCATGTACTGTTGTTATTTCATATGTCTTCCCTAATTATACCTTACTCAAAATGGACCTGATTGTTCCCAATGCTCGGTAATACCAGGAGTATCGAAGATACTTGGTTGATACCAAACTGACAAGGTATCATGCATCTTAAGTATGAATCGACGAGTTTAAGATATATTTAAGACAAAATTATTGTAGTCATATAAGGATTAGAGAAGAAATGAGAGCAGGGTTATCTATTTATAGCAGCAGAGATGGGTAATCTCAGTAAATTTTGTCCATAGTTGTCTTATGTCCGAATTTGGAAGTAGAATGCATATAAAGTGGTCACTGTCAAGGGGCGGAGTTGGTGTTAAAGTAAGCTTTAGGGCTGAGCTAATAGTGAGATGAGATCAAACCGACCTTTGTACCCCAGGTGTTATAGAATTAGGGCTGGACCCTGTCAGGGCCAAGATTCAACCAAAGAAATTTGGATGTTCAATTCCAAATTTTACGGGTTACTACATAAAAAACTTTCATTTACTCAGGATGTAATCATAAAAAGACTAGGCCTGTTTAGTTGAGTTGTATATCATGTATTTTCCTTTTCTTTGCAAGTCTAAACACCCCCCCCCCCCCCCCCCCCCCCCCCCCCCCCGCCTGTTGTAGATATCAATCAACCCGGTCAATTCAACAAGTGCAAACCTTATATATATTTGAATTCTGCACATGCTTTTCAGTTTTCGCTTCTAGAAGGAAGCAATGTGACAGAAAAAAATTGGTGGGTGAGTCCAGAACTGAATTTTATCAAACAATAGTTTGCAGGCCTAAAACAAATTCATTAAATTATATAATAGGAACAAATGTCTGTACATTCCACAAATGGAAATGTAACAAACTGTTGATTAGCTTTCTCACAAAACCTTGGGTCTTTGTCCATCCAATCCTCATTATCTTTATTAAATTTTATATAATGAAACTTGTGTACTGCTTCTAAAAAGTTTTTTTTCTTTTTTCTTTTTTCTTTTTTCTTTTCTGAAGGTTGGTGGCTAATAGCCAGCCAACAATTTGTATAATAGAAAAGTTATTTACAGAGAGAAAATAATGTTCGAGTTAATGAACAATGCTCCTTTTATCAGTAAGTAATAGAAGAGAAAACTTGCTATGATTTTTAATAAAAAATTGTTGTTTCATTGGCAGGTAGCAAGAGCGATCAAGGTCTTCTAGCCTATCAATCATCAACTATATATAGGCCGCCTTTACCTCCAGTATATGAGTCTGTGTAAAATATTGAGACCCGTTCAATCAAATAATGTAAAGCCTTCAATTGCAGACTTGCAGTATCTTTCGATCGTTAATACTTGATAGGAACAGCTAGTTGCTATTGTACAAACCGCGTGGTTTCTTCTGTTGAAAAACATGCGTATATTTTCAGTGTAATTAATGCATCATCGTCATTCCATTGGTCCCCCTTTTCCCGTAAGGTTTACATGGTATTGTATAGGGGTGTCAATGATACCCTTTTATCTGTTTTAACCGATTCGTATCGTATTTGATAGGACGGGTACGGATAATAGTAATGATTTTTTTCGTTATTTTATCCGTTATTCTATAAGATAATTTTTAAAAATAAAATTATATATATGTAAATATATATTTGTATGAAGATAATACATGATACAATAAAATTTTGTATTTTACTAATTTTTTATAATACAAATTAGTTGCATTTGTTATTAATTTTTTCTTGTTTTGAGAAATACTTTATCAAAAACATAAATTGAGATGTCAATGACACTTTTTTATCCATATATCCGTTTGTATCGTATTCAAAAAAATTAAAGATTATTTTTTGTTATCATAATTATAGATATGAAAATGCCTCTACTCGACCGGTATCGTACCCGTTGACACCCCTAGTATTGTATAACCAAAAGGTCGGGATTTTGGATTATTTCTTGGCATATCCATCACCCCCTTTGACCTAATTTCAGTTGTAATTTTCCCATACTCTGTATTTCTGTTCTTTTGCGCCAAGTAAATTAATGATCATCTAAAAATATTTACACTTTATTTGGACGGGTAGAGGAAGGGAGGAAAGGAAGAGAAAAGAAAATTTTATAATTTTTCTTATTTTAATTAGTTGACATTTTAATTGGACAGTAATGTTAATGGAGGTGCCTTTTTAACCTTTCATGACTTTCAAAAGTATTCAAGGAAAATGAGAAGTATCAGAGGGCGATTGCTTAGAACTTTCCGAAACCAGCCCGAAATTGATGTGCACTATAGAATTCGAGCGCACAATTTTGATACGTCGTTTAAGGATTAATTATGGACATATTCAAGTTTTATATGGTTAAAAAATTACCAATGTGTTTTTTGATAACACACAAACATTAATTTGTGCAAATTTTTAATGCGTCCGAAAAGATATATTATGTATAAAACGTAATATGTACATTAGTACATAGTTAATCCCCTTTCTACCTACTTAAAAAATGAGAAAAAGTAATGTCTTTCGGACTATAGTCTCCTGAAAATCTCCGCATATAAAAACCTTTCCTTTTTAGTTTTAGTTCCAACGCGCTTTCAACCACCGGTAACAAAAGAAATACTTTTTCGACCACGCGCTTTCAACTACCATAACTAGCAACGATGTACTTTCAACTGCTATAATTTTAAGTACAATATATATGTTCACAGGATAATATGTGTATGTTCACAGGATAATATTTGTATGTTAATAGGATAATATGTATATGTTCACAAAATAATATTTGTATGTTAATAGGATAATATGTGTATGTTTATAGGATAATATTTGTATGTTCATAAGATAATATTTGTATGTTCACAGAAGGTGGTCTCCAGTTTAACTGTCGATTGTACTTCAATTGTACTTTGTTTGTTGACCACGCATTTTTATCTGGGACCACGCGGTTTCATTTGCATAACATCCATTGAACTTGTTTATAGAATTGTTTTCATAGTATTACCGGATCTAATAAACTTGTTTATATAATTAGTGTGAAAAAATAAGAGATTTTTGAAGGACTGAAGGCCGAAAACTGTTAACTATTTTCTAAAAAAATAGAAAAAAATTTACAAAAAATGTAAAATTTGATCTACAAGTGTATTTTCGTATGGAGATCATGTTATACTGTGCATTTGTAAAAGTATTAAAGTTATGAAACTTCTGAAAACCTGGACATTCGTGCTATTTATTAAAAAAACTGGAAAAACTTCGAATAAAGAAAACACATGGGACAGGAAGTTGCATGAATCCGTACCCTCTCAGGTTACCTGAGGTGCAATAAAAAAAAACAGATAATTCTTTTAACTCTAACACGATCCAGACTCCTATATCTCAATAGGCACCAATTCTTTTGGCCTGGCAGGTATTTAAATCAGAGCCGTTCTTTCTATATTGCACCCTCAGCTACCAGAGGGGATAAGGACCCAAGTTGCATGCCCTATCAAAGTTCATTTCTCTTTCGGTTGGGGGGGTGGGGGTTAAAAAGCACCTGTTCGACTTTCAGAACAATTTATGGCCTCCCTTTCCATCTAAAACTGGACAAGAATCATTTACTGATACATTGAATCGGCAATATAAGTTCAGAACTCCCGACTTTTCTGAGAGTGGTCTTAAAGATGGATACAATAAATGTAACAAACCCACAGAAAGAGCTCAGGACCCATACAACTAAAATAGAGCCGCAGCCCAATACAGAAGGGTTATGCAACAGTTCCACTTAACATATTTCTCAAATGAGTTTTTACCCTGATCATGTACATTTACATTCATAATAGTTTTCATGCTCCATGTACCTAAAAGTGAAAGATAAGACAATAGAACAGCAACAGTAATACTAATGGTCATACAAGAAAACGAGATAAGTCTTACAGAGACATATTCTTGCTTAATTAGGGAACAACAAGTACAACCCGGGAATTGGGTGAAGAGTTCCATTTTTTATGGAATTTATCATTTCTGTTTAATTAATCAGCTGTCCAGCTCTGCTCAACAATCTCACGAACTTTGCGGTTGTACTCACGCTTGTTCTCACTAAAGAGCCTAGCAGCCTCTGAGTTGGCTGGTGAGTTAGGGTTTGGATCACAAAGCAGAGACTACAAAAGAAAAAATATAATCAAACAGGTAAGATTTAAAATTTTGGAAGAAATATCAAGTGAACAGTAAGTAATAGGAGCAGCGAATACAAACTATTTTATTGCATTTGCAAATAACACCCAATATTAAATTTGGTTATTTGCAAATATATCCCACTGTTAAAATCAAACTATAACTTATATTGGCTCGCTACCAAAATTCCTAACCCAAAATAAATTCAGTTAAACATGGCATGATTCTGCATACTGGACAGGCCAGGCATGACATGTAAAGGTAATCCGTCCTAGTTCAGCCTACATGTCTAGCTGGCCCACCCGCAAGGAATTTTGGAATGTATTCAAAATAAACCCTTGTCTAATTTTCAGTTTTAAGAAGCAAATAGGAAATTGTGGCACCCAAAGTGCATGTGCTAAGACAAATAATCATTCTTAGGGATAACAGGCACATTAAATTACTTGAGTGAAAAGCAAAATTGAAGGACTGCTATAAACAACCCAAAAGTAAATTCACTAACATTTTGACACGATATAACTTTAGAGATAACAAGGTACAAGAGTTTAGGAGGAAAAACAACTCAACCTTATATTCTATAGTATTTTAATCAAGGGCTGTAGTTTTTCAATTCAAATTCAAAATCCAACTCCAACTTCACAATTCAACATTAAGGGTTTTCTTATTAACAGGAATTTCTACTCACTTGATTCCTTCATATTTTCATTCCAAGTCAACTAATTGCTAATTCTTATTAACAGACTATAATACAGCAGTGAAAATCATCAAAAGGCAGTCCAGATACAAAATCAAGATAACCTAAAGAATAATAGGTCCAAGGAAAGACAACACCAATTAACTTCTATGTGCCATTACCAAATAGCTTCTTTTATCTTCTATTTACAGGAGATTCACATGCTTGGTTGTGTCATTTCCAAAAAAATCGCTTCTTTTATCTTTTATTTACAGGTGATTCTAACATTTCTCAAAAAGGCTTGTTCTCTGCTTTTTCAAAATTGTCATAACAATAGATGCTTATCATTGACAATTAGAAAAAAGAAACATATATCTGCAACTCAAGATCTTCCCCAAGTTGGATACCAAAAATATAAAAAATGAGTTACCTGAATAGAAGTGAGTATAGCCGCAACATCGTAAATTGGACTCCATTGATTTTGCAATATATCCAAACATATGCTTCCATCAGCATAGACTACAAATTGAAAACAGATAATTTAACACACAAATAAGTCAATTAGTAAAATGTCAAGAATAAAGCTAAACAAGTACTCTCAAAAGCAAGCTTTCAGAATAGAATACCATTGAAGAAAGTCATATAACCGTACAATAAAATAGTCATATAACTCCACTTAAAATATTGTTAAAAGTGTCAATAAAATAGTCAAAGAAGATTCATTCAATTTATCTGGTGTAACTGTACAGAGAATTTTAATTCATATTTATTTGGGAAATTCACTTCAAATAACATTTTTTTGTGTTTTTCAAATCTAAACTTGCAACTCTTCTCAAAGAATGAAAACTGAAATGAAAATTGGAATTCATGAACTCAACTGTTTGGGTGAAACATGCGTGAGACAAACCTCACAGTCGGTGGCTTGTTGGGATAATCTTCTGTGAACTGCAGTGTTAATTTAAACGTACCTATACAATAAGGAATAAAAAATGAAAAAATTGTCTCACTAAATGTCAAATTATGGGTTAATATCATGTGTATCCTGCAAGTCTCATTTTAACATTCAAACCCCGTGCAAAATTTTAAAAAAATGCATACCCCTCAACATAATAAAGTAAAAATCATCAACAATATTATCTATAACTATTCCATCCTAAGTAATTTGGAAGCATGCTGAAGCTATTGCCCCATCATTATCATTGTTTCACTCTAGATAAAAAGAGGAAATCGAGCAACTTTTTAAGAAACCAGATAACAGGAAGTATATTTGACATGTCAATTTCTCATTAGGGCATTTCTAGGGGCACGCATGATGTTCTTTTCCTCTTTAGAGAGAATTAAAAAGTAAATTTACAGTCATGTCGACAAAGCCCGTCTTAATTCATCAGATCATTAGGTTTACTTGGACATTGAAGAACATCTCCTTCATTATTATAATAAAACCTACTTGATATCCCCAAAAGGTTAAGGAAACCAAATCGAGTTCTAATTTAGAAACTAAGCAAGGGCGCTAGAATGGGACAAAAAAAAAAACTCAAAAGTATCTCTACTGAAAACAAATGATAAACATTTCAAAGCAGTAAAAAGGGATCTAGTTTAGCTCAGCGTTGAAAATCACAGCACCGAGAAAACGCATCCTGATTTACAGATAAACCTAAAATTCAAGATCTAATCAACAAATCAGCTACGCTGTTATCTTGCTACAAGGAAGGACAGAGAAGATCCACTCACCTCCGTCCCAGGGTGTATCATCAGGACTGTAAACAAATTAAAATTTCACATCAGCACAGAAAAATCAAACGTCAACAAAAAGGAACAATAGAAAAATTACAGCAGAAAACGAAAAGCAAAAAACCAGAGGAGGGTCGATTAATTATGATCTTACCCGAATATTACAGCGTTCCATAGCATAATGTTGTTATCGTGCGGCGCGCCGCTGATGCCAGCTGGCGGGTCCTGCTGGAGCCGCTTGAAATCGCGCATGAGACGCTTCCTCGCCGGCGTCGACATAATCGCGTTTGCTCAAAGCAGCTTCTGCTTTTCCCGAATTTGCGTCTGAGATCCCCTCTCTCTCTGGGTTTGCTATTTTGTGCGACCAATCGCAGAGGAGAGAGAAAAAGGGAGAAATGGGGACAGTGGTACACAGAAAGAGAGAGCAACAGGCACGACTATGTCGACATGCTCTGTTATTCAACATCACAAAATTTTACAATTTCATGTCGGTCCAGGACTCGTCGATTTAGAAATTTAGGTTGTTAACTTGCAAAAATCTGATTGTTATCGAATAACACCTATTGTTATTTACGGATCTGATAATCATCTTCCAATTCGCCTGCTAAATATTCTCCACTCGATTTTTCCTATACGAAATACACATAGTTCATAGTTGTCTATTACCGCCATTTTCTTTAATATCCAACATTAAATAAAAACTAATAGAAAATGCTCACGTTTTTCAAAAATTATAAATATGCTCAAGCTGCCAAGAAATTCGGCGACTCAATTCTTTTTTGAGCCGTTAAAAAACTTGACGGCTGAGAAAAAAATTGGGCTGCCAAGTTTCTCAGTAGCCCGGGCATTATTATATATATATTTTTTAATTTAAACAGAAAGTGATACGTGGTATCGTCTCGATGTCGACAAGAAGGGAGAAGTCGCAAAAAAAGGAGGTAGTGGTGGCACCATCGGCAAAATTGAGGGGGCGATATTTTGAACATCATTTATTGAAATTGTGTAGTTATATAAAGTATCAAGAGAAAAAAAAATTTGAGTTATGTTTAAATGTGTGATTATATTTTTTTTAATTGATATACAAATAAAACATAGTGACTAGTGTAGGTTATGTTTTGTGACGATATTGCGAGGATATTTTATGTTTTAGTTTTAATAAATATGAGTTATTTTTAATTTTTACTTAAAGAGACATACAAATAAAATATAAATACTACAAAGTATAAAGTATCAAATATAAATATTAGAAAACAATCTATCTAAAACTACAACAAAATTATAATAAACTAAGTTCAACGGCGATGATCAGCTGATACTCCCATGTTTTACTGTCAAGTAGTCGTTAGGATGCTGATCATCCTCGGGGACCTCAGCCTCTTTGCTCGTTCGTACGACGATATCCCATACATTCTCATCCCTAGTGACTGGCAGGAGTGCGGGTGTATGAAAAAAAGACTCTACCAACTCAGTTGCATAGTTAGGCTGAGTCTGTGGCCCGCTACCACTAGCCTCTAAATTGTGTAGTCGATCTGTATCACATCATCGTCGTTTCGGAGGTTGAGTCGGTGACAAAGGTGGTGAAGAGAGAGGGTAGAAAATTTGATGAAATAAAATTTTGAAAAATTCAGCTAGTCTACCCAGATATATATAAACACCCGAACTGTCGAGTTTTCTAGCGTTCCATAAAAGAATTTAGCTGTTGCGTTTTTCAGCGACCTGGACATTTTTAAAATTTCTAAAAATTGTGGACATTTTTATTATTTTTTATTTAATATGGGTATTAATAAAAATTTTGGTTTGTATTACATACAACTGTTGCATAATTTTTTATCAATTCGAATTCGAATAATTTCTAAATACGGATTCAGATAATCATCGGATATCCATAGAAGATTCGGATTTGGAGTCCTAAACAGAGCGGATATCTGGACTATCCGAAATCCAATAATTTGGCCGGATCCATATAAAATAGGAATTCATATTTGCTATAGATTGAGTCGGTGACAAAGGTGGTGAGGAGAGGGTAGAAAACTTGATGAAACAAAATTTTGAAAAATTCGACTAGTCTGCCCAGATATATATAAACACCCGAACTGTCGAGTTTTCTAGCGTTTCATAAAAGAATTTAGCCATCGCGTTTTTCAGCGACCTGGACATTTTTAAAATTTCTAAAAATTATAGACATTTTTATTATTTTTTATTTAATCATGTATTAATAAAAAATTTGGTTTGTATTACATACAACTGTTGCATAATTTTTATCAATCCGATTTGGATAATCATCGGATATCCATAGAAGATCCGAATTCGGAGTCCTAAACGGAGTGGATATCTGGACTATTCGAAATCCAATAATTTGGCTAGATCTATATAAAATATGAATTAATATTTGCTATAGGTGAAATTTGAATCAATGTACTCCCATCTCAAAGCCTTTTGACAAAGCTTCAAACCACCAGACCACAATATCTTTTCTCATTGTTCCTTTATTTGATATATATATTATATGAATATATTATCTCTCATCTCTTATAAGTTCATTAATATTTATATTTAATTTTTTAATTAATATTTGTATCTTAGAAGTTCATATAACTTAATTATTTGATAATTACTCGTTTTATATCAGTATTTGAATCCGTATCCGTGAACTATCCATTCCGTATCCGTATCCGTTTAAAGCAGATTTGGTTTTGAATTTTGATATCCGTTTACTATCTGTATCATATTCGCTCATTATCTGACAAATGCAGATATAGTATCAACATTATCCACTCCGTATCTACTCCGTTTTCACCCCTATATGTGGATCATCCTAAGATGTGTGTTTGATGAATATTGCATAATGCGTACTTAATTATTGTATGATGCGCATATTACTATTCAAAATGCATGATCCCTACTCAGTTTTTTCCGAAAGTTGACTAAAAACAGAGATGTGATATTTCGTTTAGAGGGTAATATAATATTCCCACTGTTTAAGAATATTCTTAATTAGACTATTTTGACATATTAGTATGAATTGCTCATAATATATCAACATAATTCCATGCACCCAATTGAAGTCATAGTATTGGATTTAGAAAATTAAAATCAGAAGTAAAATGTTTTTTTTAACAAAAATATTAGGTAAATTTTTTGAAACATAATATATTATTGCAACTAAAATTGAACTCATCATGATTATAAATTTTCAATCTTTTAGGGACTATGTTAAATATGTTTTTTTTGAATTTTCGAATAAAAAAGAAATAAAATTACTAGTTCCAAAGATAATCAGAAGCATAAATATAACTAGATGTTTTTTCATGAATGTTGCAAGTAAAGATAATTGGATTTTGTGTATTAGATAATCTGAAGAGTTAAATCATTTATTTCATATTTCCTAATAAATTTATATTGTGAGCATTGATCAGGTCTATATGAATAGACTGGAGAGAGTCTATGGTACATTGCAATGTGCTGATTAGTCCATGTATTGATTTATATTTCTATTTTTCAAGTCCAAATAATTTTTTTGAATCGTTCAATGTTATTATCATATAAAAATATATTTTGAGATCAAATTTTATATTTTTTGAATTATTATTTTTTTACTATTTTTTTAGACAACTAAAAAAATCACTTGATCAAAAAATTATGGACCACTCGAGAGTAGTGATTTTCTGCCTACCTTAAATATAGTAAAAAGGTTTTAAAGGAAATAAAATTTGATCTCCAAGTATAATTTGATTATGATAATAATATTGCACGGTTCGAATTGATTATTTAAATTTTGAAAGCGGAAATATGAATCTTATACACTAACCGATCAACTCATTGCATGTACCATAGTCTCACAGTCTCACTCTAGAAACTATGCCATCTTAATTTTAAAATGTTAGAGAGTGAGACATGAGAAATTAATAGATTGCAAAATATTGCAATTGGTTCGACTACAGAGGCTGTAATTGCAGAGGGAGGGGGGAAGAATCTGGGAGATGGAACGCAGCACCATGGGCGGAGATCTTTTCTGTAGATTTGGCTTCGAATCTAATCCTTGGACAAGCAGTCTAGCACGGACTGCACGGTGCATCTGTGTACTGTATTTTTTTTTGACGGTTGAAGCCCTTAGGCATCATCTGTGTACTGTAACTCGGAATTTCGGTACATGTATGTGTGCCGGTGTGTATATATTATGAAATCAGACCTGATTTATTTGCGGTCCCCTCAGTATTGGAAGGGTACAAAACAGAACGGACGGCCCAGAAAATTGCAGTCAGATCAAATTTAATTGGTATCTATAAAATATATAGTGGGTCCTTTTAATCAGGTTAGAAAAACGATCCGGATTTTCTTATTGCAACTTAAACTGTGCTCTAGTTGAAAAAAAATATAGCTTATTAAAGAGAAGGAACGAAAGAAAAGGAAAAAGATCAGTAGATCGGATTTGTCCGAGCTTATTATCTTGCTTCAAAAGAACAAAATCAGCGAGAGAAAGGAGAAAAGACGCATTTGTAGCGAGAATAATGCTCTATATAAATCTTCCAACTTTGTACCTCCCAAATCAGAGTGTAGATCACTGTAGCGAGGGGAATGGTTATTGCCTCCTTTCTTTCTCTTCCTTCTTGTTCCTCTCTGTGTGGATTTTGTGGAGCATAGCCTGAGTGCGTATCCTCTGAGATATCTCAACTTTTGCGTGACCGACGTGTCCGGTGCCTATTCGGAGGTGATGTGGGGGGTCAGTGTCATGTGGGCTTTGAGATTCGTGCAGAACGTCTTTAAACGGTTAAGATTTTCCATAAAGTCACGCAAAGTTTGACATATCTCAGAGGATACGAATTCGCATAGCCTTGGGTTAAAAGAACGTTTTCTCTCTAATGGTCATGTTGCCTTGTAAGATTGTTGTCTTACACCGTATCATTCATTAAAAAATATGGACAACAGAGAATTAACCCCTTTTCACAGTTTGCTTAAAAAAAAAAAATTCTAAGTATCCGTTCAAATGAAAATATAATTAATACTGGTCGAACTACAGTAATATAATTTTGATAACTATTTTAATTTCAACGACAAAAAAAATTCAGCATGGAAACAGAATAAAAGTTTTGCGTTTACAAAAAAAGATAGCTTTTACAAAAAAAATAAAAATAGAAATAGAAATAGAAATAAAAGATAGCTTTTATCTCAAACAGTGAAGATAGCTTTTTCAAAAATATAAACAGAATATTCTGACAAACAGTAAAGATAGCTTTTACAAAAAAAAAAAAAATAGAAATATTGAAACTGTGTAGGCGGATAAGACAGTATATAGGTTCAATAAAAACTGGAAAAGAGATAAAAGATGATAGATAATTCAATTCATCTTAATATTTGCATTTCCAAATCTACATCCAATTATTATTTTTAGATTAATAGAAATTCCATAAAATCAAATAATTTTTTATCCATAAATTTCAAAACAAATCAGACAGACTAATTGAATTATTTGGAATGCTGGTACACTCCCAAACTCTGATTTTATGCAATTATACAAATTATATAATACAATGTAACGAATCATGTAATCATAAAATCACGAGTTTTCAAGTGATGATAAAATTGCTAACAATTTTGTTTGTCAACTTAACAACATTACAGTTAATTGAAGCAATATCACTATTCGCTTTAAAACATGACACCGATTTCAAAAAGAAATATGTTGACAATCATCAATGTTCCAATATTTATCAGTCACGGGTGCATATTTTACCGATCGCACACATATTTTTATGCGTGAGGAGTACAAATTTCACGTAAATTTAACTTATAAGAGTTCCCACTGCAAAGAAAAAAAAATGTACACAACTCATCTTGATAGATGTCAATCATGTTGAAGTATTTAAATACGAGCGTTAACTTTGCACAGGTTTTTTTTCTATGCGAGTCCACTTAATTCGGATTCAAATCTCCTCATTTTCTTAAGAAAATGAACACTCTCTTATTCTTCCGTCCGAGCCGTTTAAAATCAATCGCACGGCTTCAATTACATCTGATTTATTTTGTAGATTATATTGATATAAAAGAAAAAAGTAATTGAAGTTGTGTGATCAATTTTGAACGATTTGGATGGAAGAATAAAATGATGCTCCTAAAATGAGCAGATTTAAAATCACCTAATTGGTTACTTTAATTTTTACAAAAGGCTCACATTAATCCACACTGATACATCTAACTCCTATGTGTGTCAAAATTTGTGTTTATAACGGATATGCAAAATAATGTCAGTGATACAAAATATTTTCATTTTTTTTTTCTGCTTCGTCAGTCAAAGGAATGTGTCTCCGAAATATTCCAAAATTTAGTTTAATTTTTTAACAAAATTTTGTATGTATCCTTCTTACAAGAAATGAGTTTAGATAACTTCGGAAAACTATTTCTCAAGATATTAGACTATTAAATTAAACTTTATCTAATATATATTTGACTTATATTCCTTTTAATTTCTCTCAAGTCCCCCTCGTTTATTAAAATAAATAAATTAGATGGATTTAAATTCAATAAAAATTTGTCGTATTTTATGGCTACAGAAAATAAAAACAAATATAATAACATTTATAGTTAAACTTTCACTTCACAGCAAATGAGCAAAATATCATAATTAAATATTAATAATGTACATACAATAATCCATCGCATATAACAAAAGTTTGTGAACCGTATGATTTTTATTCCTCGCGCATCTAGTGCATGTGAACGGCTCTGATCACATTTCCCCGGCGACGTCTTCCCGGTTTTGTCTGTTCTCTAGACTCTAGCCCCTTCAGATTTTGGGAAAACGGGAAGGACGATTATAGCACTTCACGAGGTACAAGAATTAAATGCAACAACAGATGCAAGAACCAGAAATAGCAGAACTCCCGTCCGAGCCGAGTGCGTATCCTCTGAGATATCTCATATTTTGCGTGACCGACGTGTCCGGTGCCTATTCGGGGATGACTCAGGGGGCCAGTAATATTTGAGCTTTGAGATTCGCCTATAACACAATGCAACTGTTAAGATTTTCTAAAAAGTCACGCAAAATATGAGATATCTCAGAGTATTCGAATTCGAATTCGTCCGACCCTATCCTTTCTCCGGGGTTTAGTAAGCAAAAATGTCTCCGCTAATCTCTTGTACTTATCCCCTAGTCCCTGGCAACTCCTTGCCAGTGAACTTGCGCACTGATATAAGAGTTAATTGCTCCTCCTCAGCTGTAGTTCAATGACAACTCTGCCGAGCTCATCGTTTCTGAACATCCGATTTCGATCCCCCCTCGTTTCATCCAATTTGGAATTGAGAATGAGAAGCGCGGCGATGTCGAGAAGGAACTGGAGGGGTATTTGTCTCTGCAAGCTCAAAACGGGTCGAGTTAGCCCCTTTCGATGCCGATCAATTGGAAACAACGACAGTGAAGAGGAGAGTGGAATCAAGGATCAGGGCAAGTCCGATGAAGATGGCGAGAAATCAAGTTCGGAGAGAAATAGCATCCCCACATCGGTTTCATCCAGGGTATGTAAAGCATTTATTGTTCTTTGATACCAAGTAGTGTGCAATTATCGCAAGCTTCATTCTGAATTTTGATTTCACGTACTTTTGGTCTGTGGAAACTGTAACAGAGTTCAAGTTACCAGCATGTACCAGCTGGAATGTAAGCAATGGCAATTGGATAGTGCTTTAATCGATATTTCATGGTGTTGTGCCTTTTATGTTCAATTGCAAATTTAAAACTAATTGATTCTGAAACAGTAAGGTCACGAAAGATAATACTTGGATCATTTGTCATTATGCCAGGTCTTGCCAATATGGATTTTGATCCTTGACCTGTAATTCTTATGCAGTTGTTACATTGTCCTATGTATAGGTTGGGTTTTATTAATGGATTACGATCACAGGGCAGTTATCAGTCCATACCAGAATAGTACAGCATCAACATATACCAGGGTACATGCCGGAATAGAACCCATTTGTTGTCTGCACCATATCACCTACTTCTGTTCCTTTTTCTATCCTTTTGTTTTCAAGTTTTCTTAACTTGTTCAGTTTAGTTTAGATGTGTAGTTCAGCCTACAAAAACCTGTTAATTGTTGAAACTATCAGCTCCCCCCTGTCTTTCTACCCAGTACCCTACAAATTGAAAATTAAGAAAAACAATGAAGACAAGAAAAGAACATAAAATACCTTAAACAGCACACATTATTCTTATTTAAATCATGTCCACTAGAAATTTGTTTCCTGTTAAATTACATCACTTATTTCTTATTCTATTTGACAGCCACCAGGCATTTCTCCTGATGGCCCTCTCTTCAGCAGCTTTCAAGTTGATTCCGTCAAACTAATGGACCTTTTGGGTCCTGAAAAGGTTGACCAGTCAGATGTCAAGCTCATAAAAGAGAAATTGTTTGGATACTCGACCTTTTGGGTTACTAAGGAAGAACCATTTGGCGACCTCGGCGAAGGCATCCTTTTCCTGGGAAACCTCAGAGGAAAGAGAGAGGATGTTTTTGCAAAACTACAGAAACTATTAAGAGAAGTTACTGGTGATAAATACAATTTGTTCATGGTAGAAGAGCCAAACTCTGAGGGGCCAGATCCTCGTGGGGGCCCGCGGGTTAGTTTTGGTCTGTTGAGGAAGGAGGTTTCTGAGCCTGGCCCAACTACTCTATGGCAATATGTTATTTCGGTTCTCCTCTTTGTGCTTACCATTGGGTCCTGTGTGGAGTTGGGGATTGCTTCACAGGCATGTACAATTGTCTTTGCCACATTTTTTAATTTCTTGATTTTAATGTACTTGGCAGGACAAGTATTCTTCTTGCTGTGAAAAGCCTTGAAGGATAATATATTACATATACATACCCCAACTCACTGAAAATATCATGGATCAACCAGACTCATAAAAGGGTCATCATAAATAGAGTACTACATGGTGTTAAATGAGAGGCACCTTTCAGCTTTCTATATTTTCGTTTTGTTTTGATCCTGAAGGATATACAAGGTGTATCTAAATGTGCTGGGCAGCACTTGATACTAGTTATAATGACCAAACTCTGAAATAAAAGAGTGAAATGTACAATTTATCAAACATAATAAATCAAAGAAGAAGGAAACGGTGGTCTCGCTTGTTATATTACCTAGAGTGCAAATTGCAAACCTTAGGTTTTTGTTTTGGCAGGGTAGCTTAGCAATGCACTTGAGTTGATTTTATTTTTGGTTTGACCTCTTTTTTTTATTCATTACAGATAACCATCCTCCCACCAGAAGTTGTAAAGTACTTCACAGATCCAAATGCAATTGAGCCACCTGACACACAGCTTTTATTACCCTTTGTCGAATCTGCTCTGCCACTAGCTTATGGAGTTCTTGGTGTTCAGCTATTTCATGTATAGCACTAAACCCTGTATGAGTTACAGAGTTAGTATATTAGTATCTTTGTTTTCTGGTTTGCAAGCCCTTGTGTTGTTTACTTTTGCAAACGACACGGTGACATTTTATTTTTCTTAAAAAATGCACCATGATATGATATCTTATAACTGCAAACTCACAACCTACATTTTTTGGCATTTTGCCAACAACACCAACCAACAGTTCAGTTTTATTAAAAAAAACTTGTTTAGCTTAAACACATGTAGTTAACTTTAGCTTGCTTTTATATCCAGGAGGTAGGGCATTTCCTAGCTGCATTCCCAAAAAAAGTGAAGTTGAGCATTCCGTATTTCATTCCCAACATTACTCTTGGCAGTTTCGGTGCAATCACTCAGGTACAGTTTTTATGTTATTCTATAGATATTGTGCATTCTTTTATATTGTGATCTATGCATTTCTTCTTGAAAAGATAACCATGCCTGAGTTGCTGCAACACTATTTTAGAAAAACATTACTTTAGTTCGAGTTATGTTGGGCTCTAGACCTGCTAATGAGCCGAGCTCAGCTCAATACCCGGCCCAGCTCGGTCATATAACAAAACAGGCCCAACTCGGACTCAGCTCGGTCTTAAAGAAAAAATCCGACTTAGTTTAATGAGTCTGAGCCTTCAGCTCAGCTCGAACTCGGTTTGGCTCATAACTCGGCTCGAACTCACAAAAAGAAAAATGATCCCCACTGTCATAATTAGAATAACACATTGCTACCTGTTATAGTGACACGTCTACCTGGCTTTTGTTTCTCTAAATTCACGGCCCGTTATAGCTCTCTTCAGCTCTTCTAATGAGATATCAATATATATTTATTATATCAACAATAAATACTATCTATTTTATATTATTTTATTGCTTGCTTGTTTAAAAATTATATTCAACAATAATGAGATATTTATTATATCACGTTTCAAGTTCAAATTATAACACTAAAACTAAACATTCATGTGCTTTGTAAAATCCACTAAAATCCAAAATTCACTAAAATTCAAAAATTCACTAAAATTCAAAAAATTATCCTCAACATATCATTTAGAAGTATTCAAATTAATACCAAGCATTAGAAAAAAAAATAAAAACAACATATCAATCTGACACAAGATAATTTGATAGCCATCTCTAATCTCATGCTAAAAAAATGACAGAAGGCTTTCATTTTGCATAACTCCAACATGGAATATTACCACAGCTCTATAAAATTCATAAACCTCATATGCATATCCTCCAAATATAGAAATGGCACTCTTTCTGCAATGAATAAAGTAATATGACTCAAATGTTAACGAGTTATGGAAATTTGTGAAAAATAAGAATAGAATTAACCTTGGATCTAACTGGTACGCATGATATCAGACCCAACCAGTATGGTACTGGCACTTTGTACCAACAGTAAAAGATGGATAGATCAACATATAGGACTTCATACCAGTATTCACTGATAACAAGTGTACTTTGTTAGCCAAGTAACTCAAGTAACAATTACAATTACCCTCATATCAAGCATTACCATAACAACAGTAACAATTACATAGTTGCACTCAACTTTACCATAACAACAGTAACAATTACAAAGTTACCCTCATATCAGTCATTGATTTTTAAGTAACAAAATACTAACTCATAACTACATAAGTGCTGATGATTAGTTGCTTATAAAATGATAACGAATTTGACTTTGTTTTGTCCCTTCAATATTTTGTTTTGTCCTTCTGTTTCTGCTATGAGAAAACAAGAAGGATGTAGTCCAAGTGTAACCAGAGCACTACTGTTGTTACTGTGTATTCTTTTAATACTTTTCCAAGCAATTACAGGTATCTTGAACTGAAGAAAAAGTTAGCTCTGCTTTGATTGAAGAACCTCCTTGCCCAAATAATGCTTTATATTAGTTTATTTGATGTTGTTTGATTTTCAGTTCAAATCAATCCTACCTGACCGGAAGACCTTATTTGACATATCAATGGCGGGACCTGTAGCTGGTGCTGCTCTCTCATTTTCCATGTTCTGTGTTGGCCTCCTGCTCTCCTCCAATCCAGCTGGTTCTGGAGACCTAGTGCAAGTTCCCAGTATTCTTTTTCAAGGCTCCTTGCTTCTTGGGCTCATTAGCCGAGCAACACTTGGTTATACGTACGTTTTTCATTTAAAAAACTTTGTGATAAAATTTTTTTGGCTCTTGCGAGCAGGTTTTGGCGAAGTTAAATACTTATTTTTGTAAAATCAACCCCAACTTGTTTGGGACTAAAGGCTTGGTTGTTGTTGTTGCAAATAACACTGTCGATTCTCATATTCACACAAACACCCAACATCTTTTGGTTTATTTGCAAGTAATCCAAAAATTATTGGCTCTTAGCTGCAATAGCAAGGATGGTTGAGTGTTATTTGCAAATGCAGTAATGCATTGACCATAAATGATTCAAACTAATGTTTAATAGAAAAGCTCAATTTAGAATTTGCAGCTCTAGCTAAAGCTCACCCCCCCAAATTGCTTTCCAGAGCTATGCATGCGGCTACTGTCTCAGTCCATCCTCTCGTAATCGCAGGCTGGTGAAGTATCCCCAAACTTCCTCTTTGTATGGTTCTCTTCTCTGTCTCTCTCTCTCAATACGCATTTAATACGGTAACTATACATCCTTAAATTAGGTGTGGATTGACAACGACAGCTTTTAATATGCTCCCCGTAGGATGCCTTGATGGTGGCAGAGCTATGCAGGTAAATGGTCAATTTTGAGAATATAGAAGTATCGGTGCCCTTATTTAGATTTGCAGTCAATTATGACCACCTAAATGGTACAGTAACCCACAAGGTGGTTACATGGCAACTGTCAGTGAGTTTGGGAAATAAGAGATCATGGTGTGCAAGTAAGACTCTTTCAGAGTAACTAATGATGCACCTGGAGTTTACAATATCTGCACAAGTAAAAGACTGAACAATAAAACTGCATTACTTGACATATAAGAACTCTGGTTAATTTTTTTTTTTTTTGGTCTTAAAGCACCTCTTGAGCATGAACATATATATCTTTTCAATTTTTAACAGGGTGCTTTTGGAAAAAGTGCATTGGTTGGATCTGGGTTGACTGCATATTCTTTGCTTGGCCTTGGAGTGGTATGCTCATTTCTCTCTCTCTCTGTTATTATTAACTTGCATCTGTGTGCTGGTTGTGAGATACAACTGCAGTCACACCTAACAAAATGTAACATGTGAATACAGGGTTAAAAATAAATAGCTATAGCCTATATGTAATACATGGTTGCTGCCAACTCAAAAGTGTAACCTAAAACCTCTCTAATTCCAAGCCAAACTTCTTTATTTCTCTCATCATCTACATCTGATCATACTGTGCCTTTGTTTTAGCTTGGTGGCCCATTATCTCTGCCTTGGGGATTATATGTGCTAATATGCCAGGTAAAGCACAAGAAAACTTTGAGTTAAACTATTGTATAATTTGCAAATAGCACACAACATTTCTCTTATTGAACTACAGCACACATTTTGGATTATTTGCCAAACATGTTTGATCATAAGGTAAACAAATTGAAGCTAACATGGATCTTTATTGAGATCTTTGGCCAATGAAAATGATAGGACTGATTTGTTATAAATTGAAACTTTTAAGGACCAAAATAATACTTTTGAAACATTAAGGACCAAAATGATAAATGGATCATAGTTTAGGGACCATTTCTGTAATTTTCTCTTGAAACTAGCAATCAACCTTACTATTTGTTTGGTTCTAGTTACCTCGGTCCAACAAAACAGAATTATAATTGCAAATTCTTAGCCATGCCTTTTCCATTGCACCAGAAACTGTGAGGGTGTTGTTTACTAGCAACAACAAAAAAACAGTGCTGTTGGTAAAATATGAATTCTTGGGATCAAGTTTGCAAACAATGCAAAATTTAGGATTTAACCTGCAATAAGATTCTACTTTAGTTGACCATTAAAATAAGTTATTTCGATCATAGCTTCATATACCATGATATTATAAATTTGATACATTCTTGAATTCAGAGGGCACCGGAAAAACCATGCTTGAATGATGTAACTGACGTGGGTACATGGAGACAAACAGCCTTAATAGTCACTTTAGTTCTTGTAGTGTTAACCCTCCTTCCTTTGTGGGATGAACTAGCTGAGGAGCTTGGTGTAGGATTAGTGCCAACTTTTTGAGATGCCAAAAGAAGCTTCTTTTTTTTTTCATTTTTCTCCTTTTTATTTCCAATTTCTGAGTAAATTTTTCACAAATCAAATTATATTGTAGAGGGTAATTTTTTTTAGCACAACTGTATAGTAGGATTTTTTTTTTTCTGTTGGTTTTCTTATGCATTGGGGCTGAATCAAATCATTTTATAGCTTAGCTGCATATTTGAGATAACTTGAGAAAATATTGGTTTTTCAGATTTTTTTTTTTTTTTTGTCAAAAGATCATGCCCGGAGGCTTTTATTACCAGAATCATCAGTGATTACAAATTCTAATCAGAATACATCAGATTTCGTAGCTGCGCCATGTAATCTAAATTCTGCCACAGTTTAGACAAAAACCCCTCTAGCAGTAAACTCCCAAACTTTGCTAAATGGTCAGCCATAAAATTTTGGCTTCTACAAATGTGTCTACACTCATAATTAGTTTCCTTGAGCAGTCTCCATATTTCATTTGTCTCCTTGTAAGCCCTCCCAGTCAGATATTTGATTGCGGGCTCACTTAAGGATAGATTATGCAATTGAACAACTCGCTCCTTGTGCTCTATGAAACTTTTATCTCAAATTTTGTGTGTTCAATTCAATCTAACATAAACATGTTTCATATATTATTACTCTTCAAATGTGATCCGTCTAATTTAAATAGACGGACGTAATTTATATCCCGGTCCACACTAAAAAAGGTCCTTAATTAATTTGTGCGTCGAAAGTGAAAAGCAGAAGACATGAATCTGTGCAAACTTCGAATTTTCTATTTCTACATTTCAAAGACCGTACATCGAAAAAAGAAAATTCCATTTCGGTAGCAGTCTGTTTAGAAAGTCTGTGCAAACTCGATAACTGTTAATCAAGAACCAGTCATGATTGGTAACATAATATGTGAAATAAAAATAGCCCTTAGCTAACCGAGTCGAGATCCTCCAAAAGTAAACTCAAATTTTGAGTTTAGATCCAGATTGTCCGGTTAGAATTCGAACTAATCTGACTTGACATAGAATGCACGGGTTCCTTTAATATCTATATCCAAACAAATGTGATGGTTCGGATCTAAAATCAAATTTGAGTTACTTTAGGTGACATGAATTCTAGCCAATTTCCTCTCGGCCGCTACACCCCGCTAGAAATTGAACCCAAAAAAAAAAACTGCGGATATGTAAGCGTAAAAGAAATCGAAATGTTGTTTAAAGTTCGAGATCGTAATATTACGTAATATTATGTTGTGGTAGATACATATTCAACAGAATCTATCCGTAGTCTCTGTTTTGACCTGGAGGGAACTTCAAAATCTATCATTTTCCAAGTCCAACCGTCCATTTATGACATCTCTAGTTATTATAATTATTCACTGCACATTATTAACGGGAAGAATTTCAGGTATATTCTTAAAGAATGTTAAAATTATGTTTTTTTTCCTTCTAAATTTTGTAGTACCATATTTATCCTTCTAAATTTTAAAAACTCGCAAATTTACTCAATTTTTTGTAGTATAACTTATTTTAAATTTATAAAAGCCTCATTTTACTATTTAAAAATAAATAAAAAATATGTAATGTGTGTAATAAATATTCAATCTTTTTAAGTGGTATGTTTGTGAGGATAAATGGTTTATTTTTCTACCAATAATGCATGCAGGGTGGCATTTAGACATATTTTTGTGTGTCACGAGAGGAAAAATTAACCATTTTCCCTCATAAATTGGCCAATTAAAAGTCTTAACGTTTTCTTACACGAGACTTGGTTTATATTTTTAAAATAAAGGGTAAAATGAAAATTTCATAAATTTAAAATGAGCTTTTACATAAAAGGCAATAAATTGGAAAATTTGTGAGTTTTTGAAATTTAAAAGAGTAAATATGATATAATGAATTTTATAAGGAAAAATACGTAATTTTTATGTTTTTGAAAGGTACATAAGAAGGGAAAATTGTTAAAATGTCACTCCAAAACCTTCAAATTGTCAAAATGCCACTCTAAATTTTGAAATTGTAAAAATGCCACTCCAAACTTCACTAATTCTTAATTTTGTCATTTATACTCAATTCTTATACTATTTTTATTAAAAATTAACTGAAAAATACTGTTTTGAAATATGTATTTCAAAATTGCACAACCCGATATAGAAATACATATTTCAAAACAGCATTTTTCAGTTAATTTTTAATAAAAATAGTATAAGAATTGAGTATAAATGACAAAATTAAGAATTAGTGAAGTTTAGAGTGGCATTTTTACAATTTCAAAATTTAGAGTGGCATTTTGACAATTTGAAGGTATTGGAGTGACATTTTAACAATTTTCCCGCATAAGAAACCCCCATTAGTCAATAGCTAGTGTTTTTTTAGGACTTTATTTCAAAATGAAGACTTGAATTTTCTTTGAT
This sequence comes from Carex pumila, assembly GCA_033356055.1. Lineage (NCBI taxonomy): Eukaryota > Viridiplantae > Streptophyta > Magnoliopsida > Poales > Cyperaceae > Carex > Carex pumila. The sequence continues at coordinate 38,703 of JARJHM010000556.1, read as the reverse complement.
AATTTGTAACTAGCTCACTATTATTGTTTGTTAACTTCTTATTACCGTCATCGTTATTATTATTATTAGAGTTCAACACATTGTTCTGATTATTAGTCTGTGTATGAATTATTGAGCAGAACTAGGGTGCTTTTAAGCTAACTAAGGACTTTGTAAACTCACTCCAATAGCTATCGGATTGGTTTCAAGAGACAAATCCAAACTATTAAATCTAATCTACTTCACAAGCGATGTATTTACTTACAAAAATTATAAATTTTCGAAATAATTTAGCATAAAAACAAGTAGAAAGTTTATAAGTAAATTTCAATATGCTTATTTTTTACCACTTGACTTTATACTAAATTAATTTAATTTTTATAAATTTTGTATGTAATACATACATCATGAAATAGATTGATTTTGACAGTTTGAATTCATCATTTGAAAAAAATCTCATAAGTTTTGAAATTAAGTTCACCAAGAAACCTAGTGAATTTAAAACACCTTAGATCTATATCAAACATAATGATTAATTGAATTATTAATTAATTATTATGTTTGATAACACAGCACAGAACGTATGTAAAAAATACGGAAGCATGCCTTTTAATTACATTAATTACAGTAATGGCACGGGGGGTCACACATATTTTTTTTATTAATCCTTTTTTTAGGTAGTGATTACTGTGGCAACACAGTGTTGTTCATATTTGGCCTTGTAGCTCCGCATAGTGCCCTTTTTTTATTATTAGGAAAAACAAAACAAAAATATCGGATAAACAAACAAACAAACATTACAGCTGAACATTATAGATTATAACTTCAGCTACAGTGTTTCTTTTTAGTTCTAATTGTTATTATTGTGAAAAACCTATAACAAATCCAAGTATATTACAATTGTTAACAAAAAAAATAAAAATGTTAACGAAAGAAAAGGACCTTTATCAACCGTAAAAAAAAAAAATTCAAATGTTAACACTTAGCAAAAATGAAAGAACCCTTCAAGCATGCAGTAAATGAACAGCACATTATAAACCATACGAACAAGATCTAGCTACAATTAGAATCGGAAAAAATTAATATTGTAGCTTGACGTTTTAAATCATAACTTCTAATTATTTTTTTTGTTAATTAGCAATTATTAACGGATGTTATGATTTGTAATTACAATATCCTATGTTATAAACCATAATGTTATTCTTATATTTTGAAATCTCACAAGCTGTACTCTATTATTGATATTTTTTTTCATTTTTTCTATTAATAGAAAAATCGGTCGTATGGGAATTCGTATAGCGTGTAATAACTCAATTTTTGAATTATCGCGCAAATAATTCAGACGGTTCGTTTTGAACTAATATAAACATTTCGTAAATTGAATCTGATTGATATGAATTCTGATCGGATGGTCTGAAGTTGAATATAATTAACGTGCGTATGCGTTGACAAAACGAAGAGGTGGGGTATAATTAATTAATTACACAAGAACGTTACTTTTTTAAAATCAGTGTTTTAAATAGCGCGCTATAGTGTTTTCTGATAAAAAAAGTTATGACGCTATGTCTAAATAGCGCCACTATAGCTCGTTATTTCGCGCTATAGCGCAATTTTTTTAACCCGTACACTATTTCGTGATAAATGCTATTTAAACCATTGTTTAAAATACATGAATTGTAGATCAATACAATAGAAAAGAACAGATGAATCAAACAATTTTTTTTTACTGAGAAACATGTACAAGCTCAGATTTTGTACCAATACACCTATAAGCTCTTACAAGTACAAATATATTACAAGTTGATCCCTATGACTGGGGGTGTTCAAACGGTTCGGTTTGTTCAATTTTCATCCGAGTCGAAAAATTTTGGTTTAAATGGTTCGGTTTGGTTCGGTTTAGACTTTTCAAAACTAACTAAATCGAACCAACCGAATTATATTGATTCAAGTATGATTTATATTTTGTTTGGTTCAATTATTGCTTCAATTCTTTCATTTTATTTTAAATATTTTAGAACATCTACATATAATGTATGGAATTGAACAACTTATGTATAAACTTGTTTAATTTTCATTAATAATGGCACCAATATGTTTATTTCGGTTTGAATCAAACAAACCGAAATTTATTTCGGTTTGTTCGGTTCGGTTCGATTCGGTTCTTAATCAGTTTATAAGTTTAATCGGTTCGGTTCTATTTTTAAAAACCAAAAAAAAGTTTGATTTAATTTTTTTAGTTCGGTTTCAACTAAACTAACCATTTAAACACCCCTAGACTATGACATAAGCAAGAAAAAAAACAGAAAAAACAAAATAGAACTTCCTGATATTGAGCTATCAATTCTTCATGCTCATATGGAAATATATCGAGCCATCAAGCATTCTTGCCCTCAGCACAAAACGCGCTGGATGAAAATCGAATTATCAAAGCGAGATTGAGACATCCAGAAAAAAACAACTCCTTTTCATGCTTTATTAGCAAAAAAACAAAAGAAAAGAAAGACTGGGAAAGAAGGAGAAGAGAAGGCAGAAGAGAGAAAAGTAGACCACAATAACAACCACAAACATTTATCAACAATAATAGAAAAAAAAAAGTCTACTAAAGAGGCAGAATGAAAGATCGTTGAGACAAAATAAAAGAGCGACGGTCAAATCCGACCTAAGCGGAAGTACCTGCTCACAAGCAGCGGAGGTGGAGAAGAAGAGGGCTCCCAAAATAACAGTTAGAATCAAACAACTATGAATTAATATGGTGTGATATAACTGAAATAACGTGAAATCCAACTCTTCTTATCAAGTATAAACTAGTTAAATGTTAATTACAATTTGCTAATTATTAAACGGACTAACAAAATCATTCATAATATATATTAAACTTTATAGCTTTAGAATCATAGTATATAAGAAAATTGTGTTGTTAATAGCAAATTGTTATTTGTTCATTGATAAATAAAATACGAGTGAGGTTAATTACGGTACTAAGCATATATTGGTCCGTATTATAAATAAATATTTTTATTTTTAAATTTTAAATTGTTGATCTATATTACTTAATATGATTTTCATATGAAAATATAATTTTAGATCAAATTTTATATTTTTTTATATTTTTTTAAATAAAATAATTTTCTACTTATCTAATAATATTTTTTATAAAAAATAATATTAAATCTTCAAATATATTTTTATACAAAAATCATATTAAGCAGTTCAGACCAATTATTTAAACTTTAAAAATAAAAATACTAAGTTTATAGTACGTATCACTCTGTACTATACATAGGGGGTGTAAATGGATACAGATAATTCACTCCGTATTCAGAGATTATCCGAATTCGAATTAAATGAATACGGATAATTTTTGCATATGGTGAAAAGATGGCAGATACAGATACAGATACTTTCGTGAAGATGAATATCCGTATCCGTATCAGTATATGTAATTATCCGGATCCGAAATTACTCCAACCAGCTTTGACTTTACTACTCTGGATAGAAGTTGTTATATATTATTTTATATTCATTTCAGTCTTAGTTGTGGTATAATACGATATGGTTTTCAATTTAATATCTTTTTCGCTAGTAATGGTGCTACAATAATGCAATTTTTTTTTCTTTTAACTCTATTTCTTCACTCTCCATTCCTTTTTATTCAAGACTTTAGCCCGTAAATGTAGTATGCTTTTAGTATCTGCTAAATTGATTTTAGTCATTATTTTAAGACAACAACAAATCACTCTTTTAGTCACTCTTTTGTTTTAAGACAACAACATATCCATATCCATTTAAGGCAGAGATAATTTTAAATTTTAATATTCATTTACTATCCGTATCCGTATCCGCTCATTGAAAGACGGATATAAATATGGTATTACCATTATCCGCTCCGTTTACACCCCTAACTATACATATTACCGCAGCCTTACTTCAAATAAAAAAACTTTGAAGTCTATCGTTTTCCGAATGGAAAGGCAAGTTTTGAACAAATGTCTCAGTGACTAGATGTCTCTTACCGACACGCAAACTTATTAGGTTTGTTCAGCAGCAGCAGTTAAAGATCACTAAATTTCCATCATTTATTTATTGATTAGATGAGTCATTGATTCATGGGACGATCTAAATTTCGGCGAAAAGGCAAAATAAAGAGAATGAAAAGTACGGCTCTTACGTAATGCAATTGCAGAAAACATTTTCTCTTGATAACTTATCAGAAATAGGTTTTGACTGTGACTATTGGCGTGGAACTTTTATGGGCCGATCATTTGTTAGAAATTTCAAAGAAAAATAATATATACAGTTCAGTCTGCTCGTGACTTCAGTTCTCCTAATAACCATCTGATTTGAACCAAATCAAATAAGAGTTCGATTCAATTTTATAGAATAAAACAGAGTTAAATTTAAGAACGAAATTCTTTGATCGGAAAACAAAGATTATATAATAGAGTTCATTTTTATCAGATTGCAAATTATAATTTCTTTTTTTTTTTTTAATTTACAACCTATGTTGATCAAATTATAGTTTGAGATTTGAGTACAATCTGTGTATAAGATAAGAGAGCGATTTCACGAGAGAAAAGGAGAGCGAAAAAAGGTGAATGAAAACAAGCAAGAAAAAAGGTTCATATCATTAACGAAATTAGTTGTGACCAATATAAGCTCGTTCATGCAACTCGTTTCGCAGTTATAAAAAGAAAAGAAAATGGTGGAATCAGATATTATAGCGGGTTTGAATTAACAAAAAAAAAATTAGTACGATATATTTTAGAACGAAACATAATTATTGTTTTAATTAAACAAATATTTCATTAACACATGGAAAAATTATAGAATTTTATTAAATAAAAAAATCTTACATAAATTTATAATTTTTTTTAATAACATGGAGTTTAGTCATCCTGATCACTTTAAATCCGTCCCACAGTAAGGTAAAAAATCCTGTCAAACAGAAACAAGACTCGGTCAATATCCCATCTCCAATTTTGTGTCTTGTGACTTTGATCGCTCATTCCAATCAGGATGTAAAAGGTAGATCATTAAAAGGCTAAGATGAATCTATGAGTCAATTAATAGACGTAACTAGTCTCCAATCTAGTGTGAAATATCCACAACAGTCGGTCAGTAACAATTAACAAAACGTTCCAATTCCAAAATGGAAGTTCCAGAGGCACAGTTGCGTGTGAACTGTGAACCAATGAACGGCATTTGCTAAATTTTATGGACCTCTCTGCAAACCGCCGACTGGTCTTCAGTTTTCAGCATAAGGCTGCCAATTGCCAAATCAAAAGTCCCAAACCACCATTTTTAACTCACTTCCATTGAAGCATTAAGTTGAAAAAGTTCCTGCTTCTCTTTAAAAAAAATAATATATATAACATGCAGGGATTGAAACGACAAAAAGCATCAATATCTCCATAGAATCAAAATAACCGTGAGCGTTCGAGACGCAAACAGATAAAAGGAAAAGGAAAAGGAAGAGAAATCTTCGGAAACCCTAGTTCGGGAAAATTTCCCCAATTGTGAAATCCCCTTCAGATCTCAGCTTATCCGGATCGGATCCGGTTTGGATACATTATCTGAACCATGATTCCATCGGACGACGAGCAGGCTGTTATCGCCTCTCCTCCACGTGGCCGCTCGAGGGACCGCCACGGGCCTTCTTCTCCGACGAGGTCACGGTCGGTCACTGAGACGGTGAATGGCTCCCACAAGTTAGTAATCTCAATAGTTTCTCCAACATCTTTCCTTTTTTATGTCCATTTCCAGATTCGTAGATTCTTTCTGCTTAATTTAAATTAGGTTTATTTGGCCTGGAATAACTCGAATTGTCAAATTTTCGCTGGAGTCTGAGATTTTGTTGTGGTTCTTAGCATTAACAATTGCTGGTGAATCGCTGAATCTTTGTTTAATTCAACCTCCAAAAGTTTTGATTTTATTGAAATTGCTTTCTGTGTAAAGCATCAGGAGTGTTTCCTACTGTTGAAATTAAGCAATTGTGGTAATTTCCATCTTATGTTTAGGTGCTGCAGCACCAGGTATTTAGTTTCAGATGTAAGACCTCAGCGGTATGATATTGCACAGGTTGAGGTTATGTGGCATTATTTATTCTTAATTCTCAAGTTACCTTAATTATGAAACCAACTAACAAAAAGATGACAATAAAAAGACCAAAGGGTGTTCTGGTACCAGACTAGACTAAGATGGTACTGAATTATTAAATTTGAAAGAATGCTTGTAATGACCGATAAGAAAGTTGGCATTGCACATAAAATTCAAATGAAAAGGTATGCTATCAAATTTGCACACATCTAAGTCAATATTAGAAAGGTTATCCAGGTGAAAAATGGTAAGCTGGTGGGAATTCCATAAATATTCTCTTTGTGTCCGAATTTTTTTGCCAATTTAGAAGTGAAATTTGTTCTTGATAGGTTTGTGATAGAAGGTTATTCTTTGGCAAAAGGCATGGGAGTTGGCAAGCACATAGCAAGCGACAGTTTTACTGTGGGAGGTTACCAGTGGGCGATTTACTTCTATCCTGACGGTAAAAATCCTGAAGATAATTCAGCCTATGTGTCTGTTTTTATTGCACTGGCCAGTGAAGGAACTGATGTGAGGGCCCTGTTTGAGCTCACACTGGTGGATCAGAGTGGGAAGGGAAAGCACAAGGTACACAGTCACTTTGACAGGTCACTAGAGAGCGGGCCCTACACACTCAAGTATCGCGGCAGCATGTGGTATGAATAAAGTTCTCTTTAAATTGCTTTTTTTGTTGTCTTCCTGTTATCTAGTCTATTATGCTCTTGTTTGAGAATAGAGTTCACCACATTGCACTGTCTTAGATAAATTAAGATAAAACTTGTACAAAACAGTGTTGCAAGAGAGCGGGAAGGACATACGGTCAGAGGAATGGGAAATAAAATGTGCTACACACTTGACAACATACCAATTCAACAGAGAAATTGTTCTCCTAGACAAAATCATTACGGGCACAATAAGAGTTCTCATCTGGATATTATATGGTCACAGTTCTTCATGAACCAATACAAATTTCAAATTTTCTTAATGCAAATCTATAGATGTTGCCTTTCTCAAGTAATTATTGAAGATTCTTTTCCATATTCCAACCCAGCCAGATGCCTCCTGTATTTCCTTTCGACCTCTGTTACTTTTTCATAACAAACAAAATTTCAACCGATAAAACCTCAAATCAAGAAATAATAATTATTCCTTTGCTCTCAACCTCAAGATACACACTATAACTAGGGTTGCGAGTCCAAAATCTTTGTTCTTCACCGGATTGCTGGTTCCACTTTACCAGGTTGTTGGCAACCTGCGATTGGGAACATTTGTACTAAATTGCGGTCTGCATTCTTTTGGGCACTTTCAGGTAGCCCTGGAACAAATTACCAACCTGCAATTGTATTGTCTGAGTTCTTTCACAAAGAGCAATGTTTCCATAAGAATCAATTTATAAAAAAACAAATCTGTTTAGATATTTGCAACCTCTACCTTAAATTGATCACCCCACCCGCACCCTTCTTTTGAAATCTTAAATAAGAAAGTCATGCGCAATTTTATATCATGTGAGTCCGCATGAATCAGTTATAAATTCTTTGATTGAGGAAAAATTATAACCTACAGGTTAATTTTTGTTTTCTTTCTCAACCTGGATTTTTTTTTTAATTGCAATTAGCCCCAGCACAGTGACCATTTAGTTTGAGAATATAGCTAATGTAAGGACATATTTGCAATATGGTAAACTATTGGGTACAAATTGGAAGGAAACAGAAGAACTTAGTTGTCTGTGAATCAATTTATAATCCAATTTCTTTATCTAGGGGCTACAAGCGTTTTTTCCGGCGAACTGTACTTGAGGTGTCAGACTTTCTAAAAGACGATTGCCTGAAGATTAATTGTACAGTTGGTGTGGTGGTAAATACCATGGATACATACAGACCCCACTCAATACAGGTTCCAGAACCTGATATCGGATCCCATTTTGGGACCCTTTTGGACAACCAAGACGGTGCCGATGTTGTTTTTAATGTAGGTGGTGAGAGATTTCATGCACATAAGTTGGTCATGGCAGCCCGCTCAACAGTGTTTAGAAATAAGTTTTTTGAGGAGGCAAGTGGAAGTGAAGAGGAGATTGTTATTGATGAAATTGATCCTAAAGTTTTCAAGGTTTGGTCTTTACTATTCAACTTCGTTTTCTTTATTGATTTTCTATTAACCATTTACAATTACACCCATCATTTCAAATATTTGGTAAGGTACCCAACATCTGTCGAGTTATTTACGGACTTTTTTTTTTTGAATAAACACCAGAAAAGCCTACATCTTTGATGTTTTACCTTTTAAAGCTTTTAGTTAACCTTTTGTTTTAGTCAGTATTTTGTACCTGCAAAATTGTATTAGCAAGAGTTCACTCCAGAAATCCGTTGTTGGTTGCTTGCTTCCATGCTAAGATTTAACTCAAGCAAAACTGGCCAAAAAGCACCAGAGGTTACGTATATGTCAGTCGAGGCATCAATAATAAGTTAAAATCAAAACTTATACCAGCAGTAGTAATTCTTTAAGTTGTTCTATTTCAATTGGATCATGATGGCATCCTCTCAATGTTTTGTTCTCTTTCTCCATCTCACAGGCCTATAATGTATACTCACTTACATGTTGAATTATTTCGTTGACATGGAAATTTTAAACATGTGCAGTTTTTTTTTTTTTCTAATTACCAAAATGGACTGGATAATTGGATATTTGACAACCAATAAATTTGGCAAACATGAATGGAAAAACTATTTATTTTTTAAAAAACAAAAAACAAAAATTATCTGTTATCTGTCATTTTGAGAGGCTGCGTATTAAATTATGATACATCTTATGTATTAATAATAGAGAATATTTTCGAAGTTTTAACATTTTGACTTTTGAGTTGTCAAATTACTTTTATTCCTTAACTGACGTGTTATTTATACTCAAAAGCAGAATATCTCTAATGATTTTTTTTCATGAAAAGAAAATACAGCTATATGTTAGCGATCTTGTTGCGTCAGAAAATCTGGCTAATATGTTCATGCATTAATTGACTAGTAAACGGTACAATGATATAACTCGGGACAGATTGATAAATAATAAAGTTAGTCCAGGTGCTAGCATAGCACCAATGGACCGTTGCTATGACTCAAAAATCTCGATTTTTGGTATTCAAATGGTCAGTCCGAGCCACTCAATTCAATCTACATATGTCGAAATCATTAATTTTTTATTATTCTTTTGGATATGGAGAGAACCATAGAATTTAAAAATTGTAGACCATCCATCAGGAATGATTTTTTCCATATTGAAAAAACTGTAAAAGATCCTAATAAATGTACAATTCAGTTCCCTACAAGATTTCAAATATGTAATCAAATTGAGTGGGGTTTGCATCGACCATTTGAATCTCAAAAATCAAGATTTGGAGCCATAGCACCAACCACTCAGTGATATGCATTAGGAGACTAAATAAATATCAATTGTATATTGATAAGTGTATTTTTATTAGAGGTTATAGTAAGTAATAACAGTAGATGTAGAATAGTTACTGAATGAGGACTTTTATTATGCATGGCTTTCTCAGGCAATGTTGCATTTCATCTATAAAGATGAACTGGTGGATGAGGATGTATTGGCTGCATCGAGCTCCGAGTCATCTATTTTTGACACCTTAGCTGCAAAGTTACTAGCTGCTTCAGACAAGTACCGGCTGGACCGCCTGAGGCTACTCTGTGAAGCATACCTATGCAAGGGCATCAACATAAATTCAGTTTCAACTACTCTTGCTTTAGCTGATCAGTATAATGCCATGGAGCTCAAGGCTGTTTGTCTCAGATTCGCCGCTGAAAATCTCTCAGGTATTATTTGCATTTTAGATTAAATATGAAATCGGAATACTTAGTGTGCCCTGGAAAGATCGAATTTTCATCTTGTGAATCTGGATAGGATACCTCTTGTTTTGGAGGGAGTGTGGTCAAATTAGTTGTTTTATTAGGAGGAACATAACATCATGACATTATGTGCAGTTAAAATTTTCTGGTTATTTTTTTTTTTTTGCAGTTATGCAGAACTTTAAAAATATAAGCAAGTAAATTGATGCAAATGTGTAATATTAGAAACATTTACATGCAATGCATTAACCCTAAAGTTGCTTATAGAATATTCCTTGAAATTCTACCTAGTACAACTCAGGTCCTTGCAGCTTTTGCTATGCATTTATGGTTCCAGATATCTGATCAGAAATTCCATTTTGTTGTTGGGTTTATTATCTAAATTAAGTAGATCAAGTTTCATAACATGCCAGATGCCCTTGTATATCTGCAGCTGTAATAAGGTCAGATGGATTTGAGTATCTCAAAGAACACTGCCCTTCTCTCCAGTCGGAGCTCCTTAAAACTGTGGCGGGTTGTGAAGAGGAGTGTAGCAGTGGAGGTAAGAGCCAGAGTGTGTGGGCCCAGATGTCAGATGGAGGCGATACTAGTGGACGCAGAGTTAGGCCTCGAATATGAGGGCGCAATCTTTTGATTTTTCTGTTTTAGCCTTCTTGTATAAATAGGTTGATCAGGTCTGTTTGTGTTCAGTAGTGATCCTGTTATCGCTGTTGTATGTCATGGCTCTAGTAACATGATGATAAAAATGCTGATTTTGGTGACGTGCCATTGATAATGTAATTTCGAAATATTTGAAGATTCTGATCGAACTTTTAAAATTTGACTAAGATAAAGGACAACATTTTTTACCGGTTGGGTAGATAGTTTCTTACATTTAGAAGTCTGGAGAGAGTGAGGGGTGTGCAAGTGAAGAAGCTTAATGATGAAAGATACCGAAAACTAAATTTTGATAGCATCTTGACTGTGTCAAGTCAAGCTGACTCGAACTGACAAAAGATGCCCACTGATCACATCATACGAAATATGAGTTTATGTTGCAGTTCATGAGTGTGGTAAAACCCAAACAGCATGGCATCGCACTCGCAGTTCGATTAATCTACAGTTTCATTTGATCTCCCTACAGTTTGATTAATCATAATTAGTGTATTATATCATTGGTAATGTATTGAAGAATCCCAAACACGACAGCTCCCGGAATTTTTATATATAAGAAAATAAATAAATAAAATATTAAAAATAGGAAAGATATCATGAAAATTTTTAAAATGGGAAGGCAGGAGGTTGGCATGATGTCCCGTAAGAATTTCAGCTAAAAAAAACAAAAAAAATTAATTAAATTCTAGAGACACTATGGTATACCCAATCTCATATACAAAACCTGAAAAAGAAATTTTACTTAACGTTTTTCAACTGAAAAAAGAACTTTCATAAGATTTGTTTATGGGACTGAATATACTATGGCGTTCCTAAAATTTAATTAGTTTATTTTTTTTAGCTGAAATTCTTAAAAGGGAATATGCCATGACGTTCCAGCCGGATGCCATGGCAACCTCCTACCTTATTTTTCAAATTTTCACCGTATCTTTCTTATTTTTAATATTTTATTTATTTATTTTCTTATATATAAAAATTCCGGCGACAGCTCTATGTAGCAAGGTTTGCTATCTAAACTGATAAATGATCACAAAAAAAATTATAAAGAAAATTGAGCACTAGCATGCTCTTGTGAGAATAATGCTGGATGAATAACTTCCTAAATCAGTTTAACTAATAAGAATCCATGTCAAACATCATAGGCCATGCTAAAAACACTCGTGAGCAATATTGGAGCAATATACCCCACACTGCCAACTGTGTACAATAATCTATGTTACTTGTTCTCCCAATCCTTCAGCTTCTTGCTTCCTTTTGGTTTAGCAATAGGCGCATTCATGCCACCCATTTTCTCATTGTATTTTGCTCGAAGTGGTCCAGTTGAAGTCCACCTAATGTGCAACGAAAAAAAAAACACCAATTCACCAAATAATATAGCATCGGAGATTCAAATCGTGAATGAAACGATAAATATAAAATTAAATACTATACCAGCAAAAGTTAAGGTAGGCATATGAACTAAATGCATGTGCAGTTTGCTGCATTGATTCTAAAGTGAGAGAGAGAAACTATATTGCATCTTCTGTAATTCCTTCGAATTAATGGATGTTACTATGTTACTGTCTTGTATTTTTGAAACTTTTCTGTAATATTTTGATTTTTGCATTCCCACGGTTATAATGAATGCAGGTCCTATTTTCATTTTTGTTCAGTATAACCGTGGGAATGCAAAAATCAAAATATTACAGAAAAGTTTCAACTATGCCTAACAAAATAAAAAAAGCCAACTAAATCCACCCACAAAACAAATGCACACACACAGTAAAAAATATATATATATACGTGTGCACGGTTTTTTTCTTTTTTCTCTCAAGTTCCCCCTCTTTAGAAGAGCAGCACGGGAGGGGATAAATTTGGAATCCATATCCTCTGCATTAACGTAACTTTTGAGTTAAAGCGTTCGACTGTTGGATTACATTCACGATTCAGATTTAATTTGACCCCTGCCTGTCAGATTCTGATTCTTTACTTTTCTCCAGTGCCCTTCTTATTCCTCTTCGCATTTTTCCTCTTCCTTCGTATTCTTTGATGAATTATCAGAACAAAATTTTGATTCCTCTCTTACTCAAAAGGAAATTTATTTGAAAAGAAAAAAAAAGTACAGTTCAAGTGAACACAATGCTGTCTTAAAGGAGTTGTGATTTGATCAATTAATTATTAATTGTCTCCTTTTCTCCTTTGCTTCTCTTAATTTTTCTCTCCTCTTATGGTGTCGATTGTCTCTCGTCTCTCATTAATCAGTCCATCTTTGTGTAAGGAGCTTCCAAGGAAAGTCACAAGAGGCTTAAGGTCCTCGTCGCCTTTTTTGTTGTTCTCTCCGACTCCGTTGCCTTCGTGGGTGAAGCACGAGAGGAGGAGAAGCAAGCTCCCACTAGAATAATCGGATCCGGGTTTCAAAGTCCAACTCAACCAGCTCCGATCAAGATCCTTTCCTTCTTTCTCGCTTATTTCTGTTTTTATATGGTACACTTTGATTTTTCAATCAGAGCAACGGGGTTCACTTGATTCTTATAAAACACAAAAATAACTAATTATATTCCAAATTGAAGGAAAATGAAGAAGAAAAGAGTCAGGGTTCACTTCAATTATGATTTATCGGAGAGGGCAAATGAAGAAGAAAGGAGCTAGGATTCTGAAGATTTGTAGAGAAAGCAAATGAAAAAGACGAGCGAAGAGCGAGAAGAAGGATACACCACTGGAGAAAAGAGGCTGGAGAAGATTAAAGGGTTGAAATTTGACTGGCAAAGTCTAATTAAATCTGAACCGTAGATGGAATCCAATGATGGAAAGCTTTAAACTCAAAGTTACGTTAATGCAGAGGATTTGGATTCATAGATTTGGTATAGCCCATTTGGTACTTGTGACATTTCAGCATGGCCAAACAAACTAAATAACAGACAAATTTTATTTTAAATAAATAAAACAGAGAGAGAAGGGAAAGGGGTTTGGATAGGTCACATACGGATTACTCCAATCAGTCGTATCCTCATTAAGCAGATGTGTCCATTTTGTTCTACCGCTCCTTCCAAAGTGCTTGACCTGCATGACCTTTGGCAAAATGGACTTGTCCATTTTATCCTCTCCTGTGGCAGACGAGAAGTCCCTTGTGTAGATCTCATCAGTCCCTGCTGTGGCGGCACGGTCGTCAGAATCTGACTGGAAGAATGCACCTTTGTGATAATACTTCTGCATAAACTTCCATTTCTGTTTATTCCCCCCTTGGCTAGGCTTCGGATTCCGCCGCTCCCACTCCCGCCTCTCCTCTTCAGTCATATTCCTCAACTTCTCTATCTCCTCTCTCTCCTTCAGCCTCGCTTCTCTGTCTTCCCTATCTCTCTTAATTCTGGCTATCTCTCTCACCTTCCATGCCTCGTACTCTTCAGCCTCATTTATTTCATCATCTGTATCAACATCCTCTTTATTTGAGTCCAATTCCAAATTCTTCTGGATCTCTTCATCCTTTCGGATTTCTTCAACCACCAATTGTTTTGTCTCCACTTTTCTCTCTTGTGCTCTCTTCTTGACCATTTCCTCAAGCCGCCTGTCTTCCTCCTCAAGCCTCTCTCGCTCGGCTATGGTGTCCCTCTGGTTTTTCGGGGTGAACACTGGCTTGAGCATCGCGGGACCCATCAGGTCATCCTCTGAGTCGGTCTCATACTCTGACTCCTCCTCTTCTTCCTCCTCTTCTTCCTCTGCCTCTTCCTCCACTGGCAGAAGTGCCGCCTCCTCTTGTTCTCTCTGGAGACGTTTTTCCTTGATGCGCCGACGCCTCTCTTCCACTGCTTCCTCGTCCTCTTCCTCTTGCTCAGCATCTAGCTTAGCTGTGTGAAAAAAGAGGAGTCAACCCTTATTTTAAATGTTTCTTTGCAAATAGCACCTGATATTTTTTTATTACTTACAATGCATGGCATCTTTCATATATGCATAGTGAATAAATATCTGAACTTCGCTACCTATTTTTAAAAATTGATGATTTGTCCCAGCCTCGGAAGTAATTGTCCTAGAGAACCAACATAATAAAGAAATCCAGAAAACTGTATTTAGATGATGATGATGATGCACACTCTAAAGCTGTATTAGGCTATTAGCTAGCCATGAAAATATTGGGTTGGGTTAAAATGAAAAGGTAGGGCTTACTCAGCGTTTGCTCTAATTTGTTTACCTTTAGTTGTAAGGAAATATATTATATAATGTCAGGTGCTTACCGAAATATTTTGCAACTAAGCTAACTATCTTGTTAAATTTGAAAAAAAAAATGTAAATAAATAAAATTTATGCAAGAGAATATAATAAGCTCAGTAGCCAATAAAACAACCTCACATGAACATAATTAAGACACAAAGCCCAATTAATCTATTGTCAAATTATAGTATAATACTCGTACTTAGCTAAATTTATGAAGCAAAAAAACCAGAGAGAAAAACACCTTCTTCTTCAGCAGTAGAAATAATCTCAGCTTGTCGAATCCGCCTGTGGTCGGCTCTGAGCTCTTCTTTATTCTCCACCCGACTCTCAGCAAGGCGCCTCAGCCGCCTATCGTCCTTGGACAGTGCCGCGTCAGAATCGTCACGGCTTGGAAACGCCCTCTCTAAATTGGCGTCACGCGCCGTACGGAAGTCTGTAAGGTCTTCATCAGCAATACCAGCCCAATCCGGCGCCTTACCAGGCCAATATCGCTTCACCTTGGTCTGACCGATCCTTCCCTTGAGCTTCTCTCGGATTGCTATGGCAGCATCGCTCACGCCGGCGGCGACCGACATGGCTGATTTGCCTTGCTGCCTGGGGGCTTTTTGCTGTTTATCTTAGGGTTAGGGTTTTGATTGGGAAGGAAGGCAAGACGGAGAGATATTAACGAGCTGTACCGGAGGTAAACTGATCGACGAATCGGATAGGGATAGGGACGAGGGTGTATGAGACGATCGGATTCCGACAGTAGTTTCACAGAGGAAGAGTTGAGAAGGAGAGCAGGATTTGGCATAAATCGAAGTTTGTGTTCAATCCGGTAAAATGTAAAACCGCTCTGCCGGTCCAACTGGACCAACCGAAGAGGAACTGAGGAAGGGGAAAAAAACCGATTGTTTTTCATCTGTAACATTTTAGGAATATAAAATGAAAGGTAGTATTTTTCTCGAAAATCTCAGAAATAATAAGGACGATGTGATTCATTGGTCCGGCTCATTTTAGAGAAAATTTCATGATCTTACAATTTTTAAAAATGTGGAGGGATCAAGTTACAACAAGTTACAACAAGTTTTTTTTAATTTTTGAAAGTCCAAATCGTCGATCCAAACTGTTAGATATGATCTCTACAATAAAATATGCTTGGAGACCAAATTTTACATTTTTTGGAAAATTTTTACTATTTATTAAGATGGGTACAAAAACTAGTCAAATTCAGACCATTGAATTTTGTATCCATCTTAATAAATAGTAAAAAAATTTCAAAAAATATAAAATTTGGTCTCCAAGCACATTTTATTGTAGAGATCACATCTAACGGTTTGGATCGACGATTGGACTTTCAAAATTAAAAAAAAAAAATTGTTATAACTTGTTGTAACTCAAAAAATGTTGTAACTTGATCCCTCCTCTTTAAAAATAGTTAATTTTTTTATTAAAATATCATAATAATCAATATCCTCATAAAAATTTAACATTCTTTCTTTTTATTATCTTTACTTGTTTAATTTTTTATTTGATTATTTCAAAAAAAAATTAGTTTAGGCAGAGATAGAGCCATCCAATTATTTAATATTCTCTTGTTCTTGTGATTTCTCTATTTAAGTTTCGAACGTGTGATCTCACATACAGAGAACTTTGTTTTTATCACTGTATCAAAAACTGATTTTAGTTATTTTTAAATTGAATGGGCAAAAATACCCATTATTATATACAGGTGTCCCTTGTTTTTTTAATTAAAGAACAAAAACTTAACCGTAAAATATTTTCCCCCGTCCAGACGTGTAGTTGTGTCCCTTGTCAACTGCTTTCTCCCCGCATCCTCACTCGAGTTTATTTTATTCAACCCAATTCAGAAGGTCGCTGGATAGAATAGTATTTACTATTTAGTAGTTTCAAACTTTCAATCATTAGTTACAAAAAAAAAAAAAACTTTCAATCATGCATGCGTCATTTAGTGTGCAAAATAAAAGAAATAATGTGATCAGATCAACAGAACAAGAACATTATTATATGAAATTCGTCTTAACTGCTGCTTCACAACGAATTATATATATATACATCAGTAATTAGCTGTGCTAGCTGAGACCTCTCGCGGTATACATTTTTAATCAAGGAAATAAAAAAGTGTTATAAATAGGAATGGACTTAATTTCTGGTTTGATACCACATGTCGCTCGATAAATTGGTACAATTGTGCCTTTCTTTGGAGTTTGGAATGATCTGTACCGCCGATGGTAGCAACTTTCAATATATTTTCATACGGGGTATAACAATTTAATTTCTTGGCCGAAGAGAGCTGGTGCAGGGAGAAACAAGGGACAAGGGACACAAGGGGAAGTATTTGCGGTTCAACATTTGCTCTGTAATAAGAAACAAGGATCCATTTAAAACGAAGGTTTTTTTTATCCGTTCAATCGGAAAAATAACTACATAAAAGAGAATAAAAGAGAATAAAAAAGTAATTTTTTGTATTTATATTGAATATATATAGTGGGGTGAGGGAGTAACAGGTGATAAAGGACACAAGGGACACTTCCATTTAAAATAAAGGATATTTTTGTCCTGTCAATTGTAAAAAAAAAACTAATAAAAATGTTCAATAAATAAAAGGGGTTAGAAAAAATAATATTATTTTTTTGTGAGGATTTTAGATACTATGGTGTTTTAATGAGAAAATTAGATATTTTTAAAAAATTTGTATAGGCATGCTAGAAATTTTTCTTTTTTTGTAACCTCAGATATTAATGTTCACAGCATCCCTCTCAAGTCTCAACGCTATTGTTCACAACGTCCAGCTCAAGTTTCTTTTTGCTGTAAACATGTCAGCCAGCAGAAAATTAAAAGAATAAAGCTAAAAAAAAAATTAAATTAGAAAATTATATTATTGACCCATTATTGCCGTTGGAGTAGCGTACAAACAGTTTTTTAAGTACCGATCAGCTATAAAATCTAAAAAGAATTTTACGAACAATGTCTATTGTATTTGAGGAAATACAAAGTGCAATATGATAGGATCAAATGCCCTTGCTTCTTTGATCTACCATACAACTCTATTTTTTAACACAAACAAATATAAAGAATCAACTTACAACTCTAAATATTGTCAGCACATCACGACAACACATTTTATCATTACTTTAATATTTAAAATTTTAGAAAACAAATTTGAACCGCTCCATTTTGTCTTATGTCGCAAGTAGTATCTATCCAACCAAAATTAATTGCAGCTGTAGACTGGTAACCACTGTTTAGAAATGGACTTAAAACGGATCCTACAACGGCAATTATGTGTTACGAGAACTAATTGCAACTGTATTGGCATTCACTTCAATTGGAACTCCTTAAATTATTCTACCGTGCCCGGCAAACACAACAAAAAACCCCAACCTGTACATTCCCCTGTATGAAATATGAATATGCAACAATAAACAAATATATACACAGTCAAAAAATTATCCGATTTTAAGTTATCCGTCTGCACGTAGCAAGTATAACCTAATAATCCTACCATAGTACCAGGAAAGCCACTTTAGCCAAAGAAAAAAAAAACATAAATGAAAGAACAAGCAGAACAAAGAAAAACAAACATGGAGAAACAAAACCAGAAAAATGGTCTAAGAAAGCACAAAGCCAATTGGAGAATAAGCCACCTAAACATTCATCTAGCCCATTTAAATTAAGTAGGATTCAATATGACATGCACAGAGACCGAATGAAAGCTTGCACCAATAGCACAGAATCCAAATACATCTCAAGTTGAAATCACTGCAACAAAGAAAAAGGAAAAAAAATAGCAAAAACAATATTAAAAAGGTGTTCAGGCTCTTTTTTACCTTATTCTGGTATTTCCCAGCAATAATGATTGTAATACATGGGTGAAGTTTTTTTTCAGGTTTAGGCTCCAAAAGGTGGAAAATGTCACTACATGAGTTTTCTAACAGCCAACAAAGCAACCATTATGATATATCAAGGGGCATCATGTTTTGTTTTCCAGAAGAAGCCAAGTCTGTATGTTTAAAATAACCTGTAATGTTATTCAACCGAATGTAGCGACGAGGAATTCTTTGTAGATGCTCATGAACTTTGCCACAAATGCTGCCAAGTAGTTTTCCAATAGTGCATTAGAAATTAAACTATGGTTCATAAAATATTCTTGTTGGCAAAGAAAATAAGAAGTTAAATAAACATTGTGGAATTGCCCAGTTATCATACAACACATGGCATCATTATGCAATTATTTGCAAAAGTTCCCAAAGAAATGGGCATAAAATTTACTAATCTCAATGCCAATAAACAGAGTTGTCGAATCGAACACCAAAGTAGCTTTGTCAAGTACACCAAGTTGCTGGCCTATTCTATGGTATAAGTTCCCCACAAATCCACATTTAAACAGGGAAGCATGAAAATGCTTGACATGCTTTATGAAAACTAAACTACCAGTGGATTTTGCCAAGCTTGCATCCATTACCCAAAAATAATTTCACATTTTGACCGAAGTAAACAAAAATAGCATCACAGAGTCTTTCTTCTTGGAGTTAGCATAAATATATAGTACCTTCCAAGTGAAATATGGCTTTGGAACCAAGTCGCATCTTATGTTCCTGATATTTAAATAAAAACAGCAAAAACAATTTACAAGTTAAGTTAAATCAAAAGAAAAGAAGACTGACATTATAAATTAAAAATTTAACAAAAATGGATTCAATTATAAACATCAGCATAATCACATCCAATTTTTTTTTATCAGGGTGCAAGCAAAGTGAACACAAAGCCCTTATTTTTTAACATTTGACTGTATGACCTGAGAACACTTCTTTGGTTTTCAAGGGGTAGTTAATGGCCCACAAAGTGGAATAAATGCACTTGGAACAAAACAGTTCGGGCTTTGGGGACTAGTCTCTCAGTTTAGCAAAGCTAAGGAATTTGAAGGAAAACTGCATTACTCTAGAAAGACGTAGAGACAAATTATGGATGCCCCTTTATCCTCAACATTAACTTAGTCATAAGCCAGAACAACAGAACGTTATGTTAATCTTAAACTTCAGGCAGACTAATATGCAGGGAGCAGGACAATAGACTGAAAATTCAAATTCACTCACATAATGAGCAGCCCAGTGACAAACTTCATGCTTCAACTCGGAGTCCAACTTCTTCAACAGCTCACACAACAATTTCTGCAAATAATGAAATGAAGATTCACTGCAAAATGTTATAAAGCAAGAAATTTCATAGTAGAACACTTACCATACTGGTCTGATCATGTACTAGCACAGACCAGGTAGTATTTGATTCACAAAAGCTGATACCTATTAGAACCTATTAATTTCATTTTCATTGATTCTTTTATTGCCTGTATGATTGAATGTAGTTTGAAGCTTTATAAAAAAATTGCAAATTAAACAAAGTAGGAATTACATACCTTCAATATTATAACAGGAGGAATACAGTTTACAAGCAAGTCATACAGCTTTTGACGGACCTCATATAGCCTGACAAGGCATGGGCAACATGTTAACAAAAAGAACCTCGATCTAGTCTAAACGAATCTAGAATCTAACCACTATGCTATATGGGAAATAAAAAGTCAGTTCAGTAGATCAGAAGAGTTCAACTTTAGCTGTATATTTGGATTTTCACAAGTCACACCATGGTGCTTTTTAGCATTCGCAAGAAACATCTAACATCTTTTATTTTGCAAAATCTGACATCTTTCTAGTTATTTGCAAATAACACCAGACAGACAAGGTTGTATCAAGAAAGAATTAAATTAATCCTGAGTTTTTCATATTAGCTCTAGTATCCACAATAACTAACCCATCTGAACTAAGAGCTTAAACCACAAGATCTCAGAATATGCAAGGGTGAATTTGTCAACATCTGGAGGCATAAGCTCCCTTACGCCCACTAAATGGTCAAGTGTTAAATGCATAATCGCAAAAGAGATTGATCTTAATGCTGGATACTATAAATTTTGGATCTAAAGAAAAGTCGGAAGTCATCTGCAACAAAATTTGGGCTCAATTTACAATGAGGACAAAATGGTTACTGTAGTAATATAAGTAAAAATTAAAGGTTAGTATGTACTTTTTGGGACTTTGCTCCTTCAGAATATCTGACACAATATTTGACACGTGCTGCTCCCAATCAAGGGGTGGAATCACTTGATTTTCTGCAAATGGATACCTACAACCAAGATAAGTACCATGCTTAATAAATCCATATTATTGACCCGATAAACTCTTTAAACCTCAATTATGCAATTAGGTCTGAATAGTTAGTTAACCTTGATGTGATATTAAACTCCACACCAAGAAAATAATGAAGGCAAATTAGAACAGCCCTAGAAAGTTGTCAAACTGGTAATTTCTACTTGATCTACTGTGTCAGACAATGGACATTTTTAGGGAAAAAGTTTGTGCATGGACAAGCAACATATGAATTAGACAACTCAAATTCAAAATTTATAGGTAGGACAAAGTTTGAAGCTCCAGTCACTTGTTAATAAATGCCCCCAGTCTAAATTTGAAACTCTGATATAATTCTAAAACTCAGATCCGAGTCTAACAATTGCCAATGGCCAGGGTTTGTAAGTGCGGCAGTGAATTAAGAATCACGGACAGAATTTCAAGGTCCAGTCCTTCGAGTTTTTCTAAACTCTCAAAATTGAATATGGCATCTGTTAATTTGGTGTTTTGTGTTTCCAAACACAATTATTTCCATTACTAGTATGGTGTAATATGAAAGTATACTGGCACTTTTATTTTCACCCTCTCATGTGAAACTAACCCTCCAACTTAGCATTCATTAACCTTAATCCTGAAAGAAGAATCCATTATTTTCCTCTTAACTGTGACATTAAACACCAAAGTCAAAACGAACAAATACAGAAATAACAGAAAAGGCAAGTGCTATATCTCAAAAAGCTAATGTTGCCAAAAAAAGTGGAACATTGAAGACAGGTAAGTTAACACTTGAACGTTAATGAAGATCTTACTCTTTCACACGGCAGGTCTCAAAAAATAAAATTGCTCTCCTCAAATTCCTGTTTGATTGTGCTGCTATACGATTTGCAAATACTAGTGGAAGGGTAAGGCTCTCCTTCTTTGCAATAAGCTCTAGAACTTTAACAATCTGTGCAACCAAAAAGGAAAGAAAAATAGAGGTAGCTACTAGAGCAGATGCATTTGAATGTATCAGGTGAACAGCAATGCTATAAACAAGAATATTTGCAATATGTGAAAATATTACATCATATTTATAAAAAGAACCAACTGTTTCTCATTTTTGCAACAAAAAATTAACATATTTCAAAATTATTTGCAACTGAAAACATTGACAATATTGTTTCCACTTCTTTATTCTTCTTTCTCCTAAGATCAACTTGGAGCACATTCTGTTCAGCAATCGCAATTAGCAAAATTCTCTGAGTACAGTTTGTCACTTGAAATTAAAAGAATATCCCAGCATTATAAGTTAAATATCCATTGCAATTATGTATGCAACCCAAAAGAACAATAGAATGAGATAATCAACAAGGCCGTTTGAGAATAACACAAAACATATTAGTAAACTACCAAATAACACTTAAAAAGTTTCATCATACCCAAACTCGGTTTGGACAGCGGACAAAAAAAATTCTGTCAACATTGACAATTTACACCTTCAACTAATAGGCAACTATATTTTCTAAATTATTGCATGAACTGAATTCAATAAAAAGATACATAAAATTTAGTATCAAAAGAAATAATGAACTTTAAGGTTTTGATTTTAAGTAGAGAGAACCAATATTTACTAAATTCCATGAGACTTTGATTTAGAAAAACTTGCATGCAATTAGATCATTTATCAGTTGTGTTTGAGCCTTTAGAAGCTGCATATTTTCAGCACTTAACCACAGAAATATGATCAGAATGAAAAGAGATACCTCTTCTTGTGTGGGCGCATTAACACGGATATTAAGGCAGCGAGACCTGACAGCCTCAGTAACCTTAGAAGAACTGTTACAGCACAAAATGAGCCTACAAGATGAGCTGTACTTCTCCATGGTTCTTCTGAGGGAGTGTTGCGCCTCTCTCGACAACTTGTCTACTTCATTCAGCACTAAAACTGTATTTGTGCAGAACAATGAGCTTCTTTTTTTATGTCTTTTTTACTCCGAAGTACCTCATTTACATGATTGATTACGTGGCTTATTTCCTCCCTCTCGAAACTTATCTAAATTGTATTTGTGCAAAACAATGAGCTTATTTTTTGGTGTCTTTTTATTCCAAAGTGTCTCATTTACATGATTGATTCAGTGGCTTTTTATCTCCCTCCCTGGTTTTGTATTGCAATTGTTTAACAGTACGGCAGGATTTATACTGCCTTAAATCGGCCTGGTACCAAGAGCAAGGCACCACCACGGGCTACACAATTGGTCTTAGCCGTTAATGGGACATATATCAGAGAATTATGAAGGGCAATGCCACAAAATAATAAATAAATAAGAAGCAATATTTTAACTTGTTTCAAAAACACAATGTTTCACATTTTTGTAATTGTCCCAATATTTCAAGATATCAATAAATACTAGGTGGTGTTCAGAAAAGCATAGAACTAAATTCTGATGTTTTGCTTACAAATCTTAGGTTAAAAATAAACAAAAATAAAGTCCAAGTAGTTCAAATGTTGTAGTTTTCAGTTTATGCAAAACTAAGATAATCTAATCTCTTTGTGATTCACTTTCAACAGTTGATGCCATTTGCAAAAACACTAAAAGAATCTAGTGTCAATTGCAAATACAAAAGACGCATGATATCTCAAAATATTGGGAGATGGTTGTGATTGAGAAGTATGATGTAAACTGCAAATAAAATAAAATATTGGATCTCTCCTTTTCGAGGAAAAGACCTTCACAGCATACCATTATGTGTCCCAGTATCTGATAAGACAAAGTGTGGCCCACCAAAAGCCCTTTATAATGCATTCATATATGCTAGTTGCAAGTACAGTAAACTAATGGGTGGAATATGTTACAGCCCTTTGATCAACTGCAACTGAATCCCATATTTCAATGTTCCGATATTAAAGTATCAATCAGATACCCGCTTGAATTCTCTCACAGTACTTAAGTTCTGTAAGTAAAGAGAAAGTAATAGTGTACCTTTAAACCCCCTTTTTCCTTTAGTGTCTATGGACCTGTTCTTTGCCATTTCTTTAATTATTTCTTGAACGACATATCTATCTTGAAATCCGGCATCACTTGGGTTCATTTCCACATGATGGGCACTTGATAGCATAGTTAGCTCGAGCTCAATTGTTCTTGAACCAGCCTGCAAACCAGATGCAATTTATTGCAGGCTTGCAAATGTCAAGATAGCAATAGGCAAGTATAACTCTAAAAAAAGGAGAAATTTCATTCATTCCCCTCAGAGTATAGAAAGGTACCAGAGGTGGATTGGCATGGAAATCATGGGGTCAATCCCCCCAACCCCCCCCCCCCCCCCCATTTTTTTCAAAATTTACTGAATTGTATAGATGTTTTTATTGTAATTTCAGAAAATTATGCTATTTACATCTAATTTGACACCCAATGGTCTATGCTAAAACTCTCCATTTTGACCCTGTACTCGTAAAATGATAGGTAGTTATAATCAGTAGCCATACAATCCTCGGAAAATACAATGTTTTCTGGAACGACTTTTCTGCATTGTCCAAATGCCCAGATAGAACAAAGCAGTTTTCGAAATGCTACTTGTGATAGAAAAAAAAAAAACAGCAGGAAGAACGAAGGAAATGCAAGTACTTACATCAACCTTCCACATCTTGTTTTCCAACTTCACCTGAAATAGTATTAATAATTAAATAAAAAAAGGGCTCCAGGTTAACATAAAAGATCAAAATAATACCGTAAGAAGCAACCAAACTTCAGTCATCCTCCTATTGTAAATGCAGAGAGAGAGAAAAGGACTTTGAACACTGCGACGAGATGAACATGGTATGCATAAAGCTTATTTTCACGGGTCTACGGTATAATTGCCTAAGCAGTTATTCGAGTCTCCAATTGGAATATTCTAAAGCTATGTTCATAGAAAAAGCTACTAGGTGGTCATATTCACAACAACAACAAAAAACACTATTTAAGTAGGGTTACTAATCCTAACCCTCAAGCGAGATATTTAACCCAAACAGTTACTGGCTAGGCAAACTACGTTAAATCACTGAAACTACAGCCGCATTTCGAAAGATTCCTTACAAATAAACAAAATAAGGACAAAGACCTTCTCAGCAGCTGAGCCGAACATTTCTTTGATTAGAGCCATGATTAGGGTTTTCTTGCCAGAGCCAGACGGTCCATAGAAGAGAAGATGCGGGCAATCCTGCTCCGTCACCTGAAAATTCACAGGAAATGTAAATATAAGCCGGGACAGGATCGCAAAAACCCTAGGTCAGGGTTTTAAGAAAAACGGCAAAAGAAGCTGAGACAGAGTGAGAACCAGCTTTTTGAGGTTATTGGCAATTTCTTCGTGCACTGTTATCTTCTCTAGGGTTTTTGGCCTGTACTTGTCTACCCACAACATCTTGACGAGAGGCGGGAGACTGTGGCGGGAGTGCCGCCCAAAGAAAGAGAATTTTGTAAAGAGGAGCAGAGGACTGGGAGGGACGAATTTGCGAAATAGCCCTCTTGAAAATCACAATACCAAAGAAATTTCCGGAGTCATATCATACGCTACTACCCGTCTTTGGAGTGCGTATCGTCTGAGATATCTCATATTTTGTGTGACCGACGTGTC
The DNA here is from genome assembly GCA_033356055.1 of Carex pumila. Taxonomy (NCBI): domain Eukaryota; kingdom Viridiplantae; phylum Streptophyta; class Magnoliopsida; order Poales; family Cyperaceae; genus Carex; species Carex pumila. Next base: position 13,187 of record JARJHM010000556.1, on the reverse strand, counting down.
CGGTGCCTATTCGGGCATACCACAGGGGCCAGTATTATTGGAGCTTTGAGATTCGTCAGAACGTATTTGAACGGTTGAGATTTTCCGAAAAGTCATGCAAAATATGAGATATCTCAGAGGATGTGAATTCAGTCTTTTGACGGACCTCTCTTCTAAATTTTAAACATTCCTAAAACTCAAAAAGATTTCTAAATAATTATGAGTAAGTCTATGGTACTATGCATATCACGGATTGGCACTGTATTGCGGCTTTATATTTAAGTTTTCAAATTCTAACGGTCGATCCGAACCGTTCATCTTGTTCTCCATATTAATATGTTTTTGGAGACCAAATTTTACATTTTTTGAAATTTTTTTACTATTTTTTTAGATATTTAGAAAATCACTTGATCTGAAAATTCTGAACCATCCAAAAACAGTGATTTTCAATAAATCTAAAAAAATAGTAAAAAAATTTCAAAAAATGTAAAATTTGGTCTCCGAACACATATTAATATGGAGAACAAGATGAACGGTTCGGATCGACCGTTAGGATTTGAAAACTCAAATATAGAGCCATAGCACAGTGCTAAATCGTAATATATGCATAGTACCATAGACTCACTCAATAATTATTAACTACTTTTTATAAATTATGGTATTTAAAGTTTCTAACTATTACATTCCTGAAACTCATTTTAGAATTTCTATTAAAGCACGTCAACAATAAATTAAAAAGGAGAAACAATTTGAGTCAATCATTTGACCAACATAGAGTTTAGTTTCTTAATAAGAAACTTTCATGCATAGTTTCTAAATAAAGAAACTCTCCCACATCCCTGAAACTAGATTGAAAATTGCCACGTCAGATTAAAAACTCTAATAGTTTCAGAGATACAGATGCTCTAATATTATCAGGATTGCTATTTCAAGCCCACGAATTCTACTCAATTGAGTGATGAGGGAATTCTATTATTTTCAATCCAATTTTGTCTTTTATTAACTACCATCTTATTTTACTTCTAATTAATTCTTGTTTTCAGTTATGAAATGAAAATTCATGCATACAAAAGTTTTTTATATAAATAATCCCTGCTACTATTTCCTGCCTAACAAAGTTGCTTGTTATATATAATATAACAATCAATTATGAAATGAAAATTCATGCCTACAAAAGTTTTTTATTTAAATAATTTCTGCTATTAATTCCTACCTAATAAAGTTGCTTGTTACATATAGTATTGTTATCAAAAACAGACCGAACTGAACGGTTCGACCAGAATAAACTGGAACCGGAGGGCAGTCCGATTTGGTTCACTTCACTGGGAAGACTGTATATGTCCTAAAACCGTTTAAAATTGAGTTAATTGACCGGTTTTTGTGAAAACCGACACCGCTTAGTTAAAAAAATATATGATTTTGTCAATATTATTTTGAATTTGTTCCCTTCTTCTCTTCACCTCTCTTCGCTTATCATATTCTTTCAAATTGGTTCTCTTCTTTTCTCTCATGAAATTCGAAATTAACCACGACATGCTAACAATCAAAGACATTAATGAAATAATGATCCATAAAAAAAAGGACATTAATGAAATTGTGACAAACTTTGATGTTTAGAATCTCGAAAAGCATTTCCACATGCACAGGCAATAACTCGACGTATCCAAGCAAAACAACTAATAAGTGGTGAGTTTGCCCAGGGCCGGTTCTAGAGATTTTGGGATTCGGGACGGAAGAAATTTTTAGACTCTTTACATATACCCGTGTTATAAAAATCTGGCTTAACGGCCTATTATATGCATGTTTAATTGTTAATGGTTGTCAAACAGTTATGAATATACTTATCGGAGATCTATTAGTGAATTTTTCCGATTAATTGGCCGATTACTTCCAATTATTTCGTTTATTCTCATTTGATCGTCCGTTTTTATCCGTTTATTCCCATTTATTTTCGTTTATTCCAATGATTATTTATTTTTACATTGTTTTTTTTTCTGTAACTGTATGATAATAAGTTTCATAAACATGTATTGCAATTTTATTTGTACTTGGCTATACATTCAATTTTTGTATATATATTTTTTCTTCTTACTTATTTTGAATTAATTGATTAATTTCTCTATTATATATATATCATATATTTTTCTTACTTACTGATGTAATTTTTTCAATTAGTACATCATGTTCATATATTAAATTAAGTTGTTATTACAAACTAACTTTAGTGATTTTATGCTTGAATGTTTCATGTCTTTCAAATAATATACTGTTAGTGTTTGAAAATGCTTAATTGTCAAATTTATTTTTTAATTAAATAAATGTGTTACTTACACGTGTAAAGTGTGTGTGTATTGTTAAGCGTAGTTTCATGTTATAATAATAAAACTAAGTTAAATTAAGTTTATTTGATAAGTTTGATGAGTTAAATAATTTTTTTTTAATAAATTATGAATATATACACATAATTTTAATGAAAATACAAAATTGTCCACATAATTCTGATTAATCAGCCGCATACAGATTAATTGCTTGACAGTATCATGTTCGTTCAACAAGCGCATAACGTTATTTACAATACTGATATACACAACTTTTTATTGATATGTAAATAGATGATACCTATTTATAGCAAAGTTTGAACCCTTTGAATATTTAAAGATTAATTTTTTTTTATTAACAATCGTACAGATTGTCAAAATCTGTTCGAATCATACCTAATATTTTATTTATTTTTAATATATACAGATTAATTTTTTTTAATATATGCAAAATATTTTTGTTTCTTTTGGGACTCCATAAATCTTGGAGCTCAGGGCGGTCGCCCTGGCTGCCCAGCACCAGGGCCGGCCCTGAGTTTGCCTTTGTAAATATATATAATTTATACTTGTTGATAAAAATGCTTTCAAGGTGTTTGATTAATTGTTCAAGTCAAACAAAATTCTTCTTTTGTATGGGATTATACAAGTACACAAGCATGTTTTATGGAATAATGGGGGTTTGAAGTGGTTGTCGTGCTTGTATTTTGATAATCTGATAATGGATAGCGGTGACCTGAGTTTAATGGTTCTTGTCCAAATGAGTCAGAAAGAATTTTTAAAGTTAGTATTGATGAATTTCTTGATGTATATGTCTATTTCTCCTCGATTCTTTATGAGTTTAAACCCAACTGTAGTTGTCCTTATCTCCTTCTTCTTTTTTTCTTCTTTTTTTTTCCTTTGCTTACTTTTCCAGTTCGAGTTGTGTAACCATGTAAAGAGAATTTGCAGATCAAATACAATTAAAAATTCACTCTATCAATACTATTTTGTCTCTGTTTGAGAATTGATGCTTTCAGTTAAGATTTTCAGATTATAAATTATGATTGTTTTAAAAAACTAGCAGTTGAACAACCGTGTGCCATTAATCCGAAGCTTTACTGGATCGATAACTGATCCAATCCAGATGGCATTGATATATATAGTAGAATAAGAAACAAAATTATACGTATACAACTCCAAGTTGATTAAAATCTAGAACAGTTAGAAATAAACTTTCTAAATAATTAACTGATGAGATAATTAATTCATTGAGAATAGTTAAAAAAAAAAAAAAAGTAGAACAAATTCTTCTCTCTTTGATCTAATGAAAATTATTTGGATTAAAAAAGATGGTTAAATTGTTAGTTCCAACATGTGCAGTTAAAATTGAAAAAAAAAAAAACAACTTTCGTTGTTAAGTATTTGAGAATTTCTGTAAAGACCTTGGCATAAGCACTCTCACTGGCGCCTATTTGGTGAATATATGTGACGACATATAGTCAGATTTGGGCTTATCTCGATTTTCAGGTTGCAATTCAAAGAAATTCTATTTTCTTTGTTGAATTTAACTTTAAAATCTATCAAAACGACTTTAAATAAAATAAAAAATTCGAAACCGATCCAATTATGTATTTATATCCAGACTTGTAAATTTTCAATATAACTTGGTATAAAATATAGCCGTTAAAAAACTATAAAAAATAAATGCATTAAATGTCAGTGGATTTGCATACTAAATCCGGATAATTTTTCTGTACTACGAGAAGGCATTGCATATCTGGGTTGATAAGGATTCAGTGAAATGTTCAATAAATTAGTGTTGTAGATAATGGTTCGTGCTTGGTGGAGGAAGGAACACCGTTAATATCGTTGTGCAACTAATTAATTAGATTTCACGATAATTTGATGTCCATATTAATGCATAGGTGAAACTCGTAGTTTGATCGAAAATAAATTTACGTACTTGATAGTTAAGAATATAATACATATCTTCCCGATTTTTTTATTTTTATCCAAAAATTAAATTGATTTTCAAAAATTAACCGAACCGGATGTGAATTTTTAAAACTACCCAATCCGGTTAACGGTTAACCGGACCCTAGGTTCGGTTAACGGTTTAGCGGACCGATGGGTTCGCTAAACAGTTAACCGAACCCTTGGTCCGCTAAACCGTTAACCGAACCAAGGGTATGGGTTCGGTTAACGGTTTAGCGGACCGATGGGTTCGCTAAACAGTTAACCGAACCCGATTTTTTTTTACTTTTTTTTAAAACAGAAAATTTTAATTTTTTTTATTTTTCTATTGAAAATATACATGAAAATTCGTATTTAGATTTATCAAATTTACACCAAAAAAATTTGTAAATAAAATTTAAAATTTAAAATTATAGAAAAATACACATACACATACACATATACATATACATATACATAAATAATATACGGTTACCAATTTTTTTTTATTTTTTTTACTTTTTTTTAAATTTCATATTTGATTTACAAATTTTTTTTTTTGGTGTAAATTTGATAAATCTAAATACGAATTTTCATGTATATTTTCAATAGAAAAATAAAAAAATTTAAAATTTTCTGTTTTAAAAAAAAAGTAAAAAAAATAAAAAAATTGGTAATCGTATATTATTTATGTATATGTATATGTATATGTGTATGTGTATGTGTATTTTTCTATAATTTTAAATTTCATATTTGATTTACAAATTTTTTTGGTGTAAATTTGATAAATCTAAATACAAATTTTCATGTATATTTTCAATAGAAAAATAAAAAAATTTAAAATTTTTTGTTTTAAAAAAAAGTAAAAAAAATGGTAACCGTATATTATTTATGTATATGTATATGTATATGTGTATGTGTATGTGTATTTTTCTATAATTTTAAATTTCATATTTTATTTACAAATTTTTTTGGTGTAAATTTGATAAATCTAAATACGAATTTTCATGTATATTTTCAATAGAAAAATAAAAAAATTAAAATTTTTTTGTTTTAAAAAAAAGTTAAAAAAAAAAATTGGGTTCGGTTAACGGTTAACCGAACCCTTGGTCCGCTAAACCGTTAACCGAACCCATACCCTTGGTTCGGTTAACGGTTTAGCGGACCAAGGGTTCGGTTAACCGTTTAGCGAACCCATCGGTCCGCTAAACCGTTAACCGAACCTAGGGTCCGGTTAACCGTTAACCGGAAATTTGGTCCGGTTAACGGTTAACCGGATTGGATAGTTTTAAAAATTCACATCCGGTTCGGTTAATTTTTGAAAATCAATTTAATTTTTGAATAAAAATAAAAAAATCGGCATATCTTCTGTACAAGGACAAAACAAAATTAGATGTATAATTTACAAGCTTTCAGGCGCGTTAAGGAAACAGGAGTGTATATACGTAATTTTTAGTTCTCTGACCAAAGAGGAGTGTCTCTTCTGGATTTTGAAATTAAGTAGAAAAATAGAGATCTAGTTCTCTTCTCCTTATAAATCATTTCGTGCCTTTCTGAAACCAAAAAGTTAAAAATCCTATTCAATGCAGTAAAAAAGGAATTAACGGACCCTTGTTCTCTGACTCCCAAGAATAAAAAAAAAGAAAGTATTTTTTATCATATGGTGGGTCTTAGCACAGTTAAGTTTAGTTTATTTTTTATTTTTTTTAATCCAAAGTAGGTCTGTTAGGGTTCAAGTTTCTACACAAATAAGAAAAATTCAAAGCTGATGGCACCAAAAAAAAACCAAACAAACATAGCACCTTTTTTTTTATTGATCCAGGTGACCAGGCATCCAGCAATTGACTCGTATATTTAATTTATTAATCTGTGCAAATTGGCCCAGCTCATATCTTTAATTCGGTCATTATTTTTTATTAAACTTTTGTATTTTAGTTTTTGCTTTTCTCTAAAAAAAATTAGTATATGCATAAGAATTATGTTATTTTTAATTATGTTGATTGTTTTTTATATAGTACACAATCAACTAATGAGTTTGAATTTGATAAACTATTTGATTCTGAATTTTGCCCTTTCCTGACGTAAATACTGCATTCGCCCCTACAAATAGTGGATTTGTAAAAAACTATCATTTAATAACAAGTGATTGCTCTTTATATTATAATTTTACGAGCATTTACATTACACTATAATCAATCAATCTTAAAATATAAAAATAATCATCTAGACATCTGAGAAAGAAACTACACTTTAAAAAGAAAATTAACTTTAAATATTCATAAAATTGAAAGTTGGAACTCTTAAAGCCTATTATCCAATTAGAGAGATTCAAATATAATAAAATAGCCTTTCACAGTCTACATTTACGGGAGCGTTTATAGTGCAAAAAAATCACTCGACTTGAAATAAAAAACCATAGGATGATAGGAGCTTCAAAAACACTGATACTAAATGAAAGTTCGTGGAGTGTACTTTTTATATAGACTAGGATTATCGGATCAAGTTTATTTGAATGAAAAAATTGATTCAGAAAACTATACCATGCAATTGGTCGGAATAACGGTTTGACATCTAACTAGTTAATATTGACGTCAGATTAATTGATCAGTTTGCATCTATATTTGTAAACACATTACTAGTATCGTGCACTTACAATGTACATAAATACATTATAAAATAACAAAAAAAAATTCATAAAAAATGATATATTTTCATAAAATAATAAAACAATAAAAAATAATAATAATTCAACAATACCTATGAATGATATTAAAATAAATTAGAACATGGATATATTATAAGAGAACAAATATGTCAAAATTTAGTATTCCATAGGACGTGTTCCGCAGGCCTTAAGGAGGAATGATGGATTAATAATTTAAAGAGAACTTGTTCGGTTAGAAAGAAAGATTAAGAATGAAAATTTAATATGGGTAAAATATGTGTTGAAGTATGTAATGATCTAAATACTCCTTGTATTTTTTTGTGATTTAATGTAATTATCCTCTTCAACAGCGTTATTACAGCTAACTATAAAAATTAAACTTACCAAAAGTTATTCATTAACAAAATTAAGGAAAACAATTAGTATTTTATTTTGAAGATCAGGACGATAGTGGTCAACAAATGTATTTTATTATAGTTAAAAATGAATTTTAACAGGAGACTTTGATATTCTTCAGAGGTTTTTGACAGAATTCATTATGCCAAGCGAAAATCAAATCACACCAGTTGCGAAAATTTTCTTTTCATCTAGTCATGCTCATTCCTCTCTCCTCTGTTCATGGCCGACATTCATTCCTATGCAAAGAAAAATATAGAGAAAAGGAAAAGCCAGTGCTAGATGTGACAAAAGTTCTTTCTTACCGAAGATTATTAAACTAATTAAAAGCAATTATTATTAGTTTATTTACAGAGGATGCGAAGTTATTTTTATGAGAAAAAAATATTTTTATTGTTATATAGAAAGAGTTTCGAGAGATTTTACCAAAGGATTCGCAAAGAGGAGAAAAATACCCATCAAGTTGGGTATCTGTGAAAGGAGCTTCGCAGGACGAAGCTATCGATAGTGCTAGATTTACGAGATTGTTACTTGAGAACTAGTAATTTTGAGTAGAGGTAGAAAAATGTTTATATTAATTGTAATGTCTAGAACACTGTCATCGTTTGGGAAAGAAAGAGTAGGAAATAATAAAAACAGAAGTTGCTCCTTAAGGAGTTGTACGAACTAGGGATATGATGGTCCAAAAAGAGCCCAAAATTGCTCTAAGGAGACTCCTCCTGAGGTCAAAGTGCTAAGGAGAGGGAGGATTGGATTAAGACTGTAGTCTAAGGAGGTGTGCTTAATCCACTGTAAGGAGCTGTTGTTCGGTCAATTTTAGACGAATTAAGTTTTTAAGGAAGCTCAAGGACCCTTAAGGAAGGGTTGCCGAACATATACAGAGAATAATTTGGAGGATTTTCAATTTATAAGTGCATTGATTTTGTGTGGTATTTTTTATTATAATTTTGTTATTTTATTAATTTATTATGGTCTCATTGTATGAAAATTTCTATAGTTTTCACTATTAATGTGGACATGTAACCCTTATTGCTATTATGTATGGATATGTATCCTTATTACTATTAATGTGGACACGTAGTACTTATTGATATTACGTGTGGATATGTATCCATATTATTAGTAATGTGGATATGTAATCCCTATTACTACTACCTGTGAATTTGTATCATTAAATAACATATAACAAAATAAAAAATTGTAACGACTATAGTGGATCTGTTTCTTTAAATGATATTTTAAAAATAAAAAGAAACCATAACCAATAAGAAAATTTAATATCTAACAATCAAATAAGAGGAGTTTAGAAAAGTTAAAAAAAAACCCGGAAAAATCATGAAATCTATTATCTACATACGGCGAGTGTGTGTCTAAATAAATTTAGACTTCTACACATAGAAAAAAAATGCATTTAATAAAATAAAAAAACAATCTGCTTGATTGAAAGGCTGATATTCAACATGAAAATTTATCTTTTAATCGTAGCTGTTGGAGGACTGATATTCAATATGAAAAAACAACATATTTATTTATAATGAGTGCATACTATAAGAGAAAAAAAGGAATATATACACACACACTCTTTTCATAGAACACCCATAAAGTGTAGTGCAATTCTGTAGCAAGTTAACTAAATTTAAAAAAAAAAATGCTGCATTGTAATTGTACTTGACAGAAAATGAGATAAGTACACATGAATTCATATCACCTATAACTAAGGTCAACATAATTATAACAGTAGATATGCGCCTTACTAGATTCTTCTTTAAAATAATATAATATTGTAGTCGTATATACTTTTATGATCAAATTCACGGAAGAAATCAACATCAAATTCAACCAAATCACCATACTTCTCAATTTTGCATATAAATCGAAAGACGTCTCGAATTGATTTACCAAAAAAAAAAACGCACAATACAAGCGGTAAATGCATTCGAATGTAATTATGTTCACGAAACTGCAATGTCGTATACAACGAGCACATATACACTTATGCACAAATATATATATATATATATATATTTGGCTAAAAGTCTGTAGACAATTTTATTGAATTAAAAGAGTTACAGACTAGACTATAAGTGTCTGAGAAAACATACAACTATAAATAAACTAAAAACGTACAAAGAGTGTGTGCATCATGTTGAAACCAAATTAGTTATCCTTGTTTGATGAAAATTATAGTAGTCTAATAATTATTTTCTCAGTGTGCACTAGACTACATTGGAGAAGACACAACCGGATCGGAAACAAATATTTGACGATCATTTTGAAGGTATCCGCCATTCAGCGACCATTTTTATTAATGCTCTAAAAAAAGATAATTTTAAAACTGCCCCCGCATTAGTTTTTTTTTTTTTTAAATTGTCCCGATCGCTAGGTTCACGGGTGGCCCAATCCCCATAGCAGATCGCCCGGGCCAGGGGCGGCCCACTGGGGACCAGACCGCCCCTGACCCGGGCAGTCCTTTTTTTTTTTAGATAAGAGATCTTAATATTTTGATTTAAAAAAAATAATTTGGTGAAGAAATTTTTTTCTTGTTTAGAGTGTATGTCAAAAAATAAGACATTTGATATATTTATGAAGTGATGTCATAACTCTTTATAACTTTGATTTGGTTTGTCAATTGGATATCACAAGTTTAAATATAACACTAATTAAGGATTGTTGGGGTTTCACGGTGCTAACCGGAACCCGATTAGGTTTAAGGTGCGGAAAGAGTAAAACAAAAATTTTACATCTAACTTAAGCTCATGATTAAACGGGGTATGTCAGGAAACTTTCCAAGGCAGTCCACCTTCAGTATTCATTTGGCATCAAAACCCAATTTAATCATTTTACATATCTACTCCATGATTGATTTCTAAAACTTTAATCTACTTACCAATTAAATAGATTAATATAACATATTTATACCTTGTTTCCAAATCACAGTTGGAATGCAGACCGAGCGAGAAGAGCTACATCACGGGAATGATTCTTCTCGGAGCACCAAACGTATGGCGCCTCTATCGGTTATCCACCAGGACTAACCGGAGAGCGGTTTATTTCTTTTGCCAGAGATATCGTAAACCGCGGAATTATGCAAAAACACTATTTACAGAAAAAAGATGAAAACCCGTAAACACGAATTTTCGGTTACTCAGTTTCATCAAATGAGCAAAACTGACATACCGCGAAATTCGGTAAAACACTATTCATCGATCCCATAAATATACTCCACAACAACCCGCAAGATTATACGTCAACTGCGTATAACTTTCTTTTCTCAACCGAAACACTATTTGGGAGAGAAACCGAGAAAGAGAGAAAATACCAATTCGATTCTGCACGAAACGATACAAGTGAATTAGTGATTTTTCTCTCTACATGCACCCCTATATTTATAGGCTTTTGAGGAGGTTCGCAAAAGACCGAAATACCCCTCAACATATGCCTATTTACAAGATATGCCATTGAATGGATAAGGATGATATGTCATGTGGATAAGATCGATGACGTGTCATCTGGATAGGATCGATGACATGTCATGCGGATAAGGACGAATCTGAAAAGACCCGAATGCCCTCGGCCCGAACACAAATAATGTTCGTATAATTATTCTGAACAATTATATATATTTTTCTCGCGGTTGTTGTTTCGGTAATTTATACAATGTGTCCTGCACATTTATAAATTAACCGGTTAACTTTTATACAACGTGTCACACACGTTTATAAATTAACTAATATTTTTGCTTGTTATTTTACATAACATTTATAATTTAATTATAGCACGTATAATTAATTATAACTATCTTACTGTTGATCGTAACCAATTTATAATCAATCACAATAAGATTATCCGATTAACTCCTATATGGTGTGACCCAATATGATCTGTGTTATGTTGGTAAATAGAGTTAAAACTACTTTAACTTCTATAATCATGGGTGATATCTGGCAACACATCATGACCATCCAATTACACAGATGATGCTGTACAATACAATATCACGATCCAGTAAACAATTTACTTGTGTCTGTTCTTCTGTCTCATAGCTATCAGATTAGTTTTAAGGTAGATGTGTGTTATCCTTGTAAACTTAATCTTTTTCTTGATCTTGAGCATATTATCAAATATGATTACTCTTGTAATCATACTGCGCGCTAATAATATTACTCTATCAAGGGGCCCAGTGATGCTACAGCTCGTATAAAATACGAGGGACAAATAGTATTCTTGACAGACTATCACTTCCTCAGCTAAGCTATATACATATGGGAATGCTACCGTTATGACTGTTTTTTAAGGACAGTGGTAGATAACAATCACACATACATATCTCTCAGTGTGAACGATAAATACCTCATACTGTAAAACGTGACACTGAATGAAAACATAAATGACACGAACACAATTATATTTAATGTTTCATTCGGGATCTGTCAAATACCATGTTCCTAGAACATGTATCTATGTGATTAAAATGACATCTTGTGTCAAGTGGTTTGTAAAACTTAACCATCTTTTAATTCACATACTAACCTTATAGCGGCAGTTAGTGTTCCTGCTAATTACCTTGGTCAGTGACCTTTTAAGATTAAGAGTATATATCATCTATATTATGGAGTTTCACAATTTTAGTCATGAACTCGAAATGATCCATAAATGCAATAATACTCAAAGCAACAAAATAATATTAATCATCAAATTCATGAACAAAGCTTTATGATAAATTATCATATTATTGACTTCTAGATTATTACAAACTAACAAGGACTTGGCCTTGATTCAAAAATTTCCAACATCTGACAGTTTTTTGATCTTCTTATATTTATTTCTTGTACTAAAACAGTAGTTTAGAGCTACTAAAATATGTACAAATTTCAAATTAGATCTCTGTCTATGCATAAAGCACCATAGACTGACATCTAGTATGGTATCAAGTCCGAACCCAGTAGCCAAGCACTAAGCAAAGGCCATTGGTATAGTGGAATGCACTAAAATATATCAAATTTGATCTCTGCTGGTAAATTAGCAAGTCTGGACTGATGCATGAACCAAACTGCAAAAGTAATTATACCAGCATGTAGATCGTAGAGCATTCAAAAATACACATAATTGACATTCAATTTATTTGGATTTTTCTACAGTTAATTATGAATTTCCAAAGTTCAGCTTTTGAAAAAACTTTAAACAGCCATAACTTTGGTTAGAAAAGTCGGATTTGCGCGTATGACCACTTTTCGGAAAGGGGGGAATGATCGGTATTTTGACAAAAGCCTGAGAGATTGTTCAAGAATTATCTATATAATTATTTTAAAATGCATTTATGTGTTCGTTTGCCTATCTCCAAGCAATGGTATATGTTGACAATAATCAAATAATCCAATTATTCTCTAAAAAAATAAAAAAAAAGTTGACATAATTGAGGCAATCTAACTATATTTCCTTGTGTGTATTTGAATAAAATAAATTATTAAGAATCAATATCAAGTCCTTAATTAGTATTATCTTTAGACTTGTGATATCCAACTAACAAATCAAATAAAAATTATAAAGAGTTACGACATCACTTCATAAATATATCAAATGTCTTATATTTTGTCATGCACTCTAAACAAGAAAATTTTTTCTTCACCAAATTATTTTTTTTAAATAAAAATATTAAGATCTCTGTTCTCTCTAAAAAAAAAAAAAGGACCGCCCGGGCTAGGAGCGGTTTGATCCCCAGTGGACCGCCCTTGGTCCGAACAGTCTACTATGGAGATTGAGCCGCTCGTGGGCCTGTCAATCAGGACAATTTAAAAAAAAAAAAAACTAATGCGGGAGCAGTTCTAAAATTATGGCCGGTCATTCGGCGATATGAAATAATTATAAATACGTTTCACATAGTTGATTATATATTAGTC